>CM053169.1:40235417-40429816 GCA_012977825.3 Pteromalus puparum | reverse complement strand
GGGGGGGGGGGGGGGGGGGATTGGATTGGTGTATCATTGCCGGTGATCAAGGATGAGCGAGGATTATGAGATTTCACAGAAAGTTTGTCGACTTTTCTCGTTGACGAACTGATGTGTATTCGTATTATTATATTTGTTCTGGGTACGCTGTATATTTGGGTTGGACGATAATCTATATTAGAGATGTTGATTATTATCACTGCCTTCCATAAACAAATTAAAGTATCGCACAAACCTAATTCCAGCCAAGTGATAAAAAAAAAGACAAAACCCTCGAACTACGCGTGCAATTTTCGCTTCCCACACGGCCGCGAAATAAAAACCCGTGTGTATACGAGCTGAACCACATTGGCACGCATGCATCAAAGCCTCGACGAGCGAACGCCTCATCCCTACAGCTCAAGTGTGTCAAATTGAAGCTCAAAGAGCAGCGTCGTGATCCGCGTGTAATTTGTTGGCGCTGCTGTTGCTCGTATAAGGGCTGTATACTGCTCTCTATTCGTCTTTCTCTCTCTTTCTCACAGCAGCAACAGCAGCAGTCGATAGAGGGGGTGACTTTAGCAAACGACGTGCGGCGATACGACTCTAGTCCTGCTTTCCGTCTGTCTCGCGCGTGTATATATGTATGTTGGAGGGGCTGTAAGCTTCGCCATCTATCGTTCTATTTGTTAGCGGGCTTAGCAAATCAGCTCGAGCTTAGACCCGCGAGAGGAGGAGGGAGAAAGTGCTAAGCCCGCTTTTATGCTGCGGTGCACGACGAACGCCCCCCAAATGTATATACACACACAAGGAGGAGGAATACATATAGCTCGGAGAGGCATTTGTTAACGTCGAAAAGGGCCTCGTATCAAAGCCGTTGACCCAATTACTCGTCGGCCAAGTCGGCGTTTTTCAAAAAGTGTCGAGGACTAATTGTTAATCTATGCTCTCGATTTATCTCCACACTCCCGCGCGGCGCTAAATATCCGATGACTAAGTGACGCCTCGTTCGTTCTCCTCTCATCGCTCGCCAGACTATATGTTACATGGAGAGTCTTTAGCGCGCGCGTCTAATTCATAAAAATTACAATTTGAGCATTCCCTCTCCTGAACCACCTAATGCCCCGACATCCGTTACACTTCATCATCCTTAAGCGTCGCTAAATGGACTCGGATGGCTTTCATAAATAAACGAATTACGCTCGAGAGCGCACACTTCGTCCTACGCCGCGCAGCTCGACTCCTCGCGTCCGTTATATTATAGTGTCGTACACATACACACACGCACACCCACACACACACACACACACACACACACACACACACACACACACACACACACACACCAGCAGCAGCAGATCAAATCGCGTGTGTCGAGTCTCTTGCTCTTTCTCTCCTGCTAATTTCTTCGATTCGACATGGTACGCGCAGTGCTCGCAATAAAAGACGCACACGTCCAGTCGCTTAATTATGACAAATCTCGGACGTATTAAGCTGCTATACAATGCCGACTGATCGCGGTTATGACAAATTTAGACTTTATGTGTGACTCTCTCTAAAACTTTATTGCTGTTATTCCTACACCAAGAAGAAGAATTTGTACTTTGTGCGATTTGTCGTCTTATTCGCCGCTAGTTTGTATTCGCGTCGGTGCTCAGCTTTGAAAATAGCCCGTTATTACGAGAACAAACGCATTTGTTTCAATAACGATAGCGGCTGGGAATGTGCACCAGACGTATGTAAAATAATAAAGCGATTATCATCTAATGCAACTTATCTCGATCTAACTCTGTTACGAGGCTGAATTATTATCAAATAAGCCCCCGCTTATCAAGCGGGATCGTGAAAGGTTTTTCTCCCCCGGGCAAGTCTAAACAGAGGCTGAAATAAAATAAGAGACAGAATATAGAAAGCCCCAGTCTTGTGTATAGTTTTTATCTCAACGCCTCGGGTGGATTTCAGTTCACGTACTTTTCCTATTCATATTCCGAAAATGTATTTTTCTAAAAAAGTAAACTCTCTCGCTCTCTCTCTCTCTCTCTCTCTCTCTCTCTCTCTCTCTCTCTCTCTCTCTCTCTTTCTCCAAAGATTAAGCTTCGCGCTGTAAAACGCAATTTTATATTTTCAGTTGAGAAAGTCTTTCGCTCACGCCCAGAATGTAGCAGCAGCTCGACTGTGTAATACACAAATTCGCCGAAATAAAAAGTCCGACACTCGTACATAAGTAAGTATATAGGGGAGTCGGAATAAGCGAAGCGCTGGGCTCTCTCAGCTGACGGCAATAACTCAAACCAATTAGCCGTGACATGCCGGCGGCCCGAGTCGTCGGCAATTAGCGACGGAATTAATTAGTCCATTATCTCGCGGTGACGCGAAGCGAGACGCTTTTCTCTTTTCGAGCTGCAGCGCAGCATCTCTCGCCCTTCCATTCGCCCAGCTGCCCTCGGGCGACACACATTCGTTTCGCGAGAGGAGACGAGCGTCGGCGGATGAGATTAAAGCGCCCGACTCTACTTCTTTTTCGGTGCTGCTGCTCTTTTTTTACATTTTGTTCGCCTTGGAACATCGATAAGGACAAGAGGCGCGACGGGGTTGATAACTTTTTATTGCGACGATGAGTTCGGGGCTTCTACTGAATATTACAGCGAGTGAGGGGGTACAATCGTTCGATTGTGCCTTGATGAAGGAACGGGTGGAAGAAGTCGGTCGAGTGTGCGGGTTATATATACGAAATTCGGCTATCGCACGAGAGAGGGGAGATTAAGACTAAAGAGGCATTATCGGTGACAGTACGGGGATTATGCGCCGAGATCGAGTATGAAAAATTAGGAAACGTTATTGATAACAAATCGTAATTAGAAAAATAATTCGTTATACTTTCGAGCAACTGCTGTAGAATCAAAATAAAGAGAATCAGAGCGACACGTCTCGAATTAAATAACAGAGAAGTAAAAACCGCAAGACCAGAGACTTCCTCGGAGGAAACATCGCGGCTACGGGGTTTAATGTAGCAGAAGAGAAAATGGAAAATCCTCGCGCGCCTCGCCCTGAAAATAAAGAAGCTGCGGCACTGCTTCTCTCGGCCGCCGCTCTTGATCATTCGTCAAGTAATGCGGCATCTCCTCAGCTGGCATTTCATAACCTCGAGTCTCGCGCCGCCGTTCTTTACATTTCGCGGCTGCTTTGCTCATAAATAAAAATAAGCTTCCTTCGGTGGGGGAGTGTATATATGGAAGCCGCAATATCGCGGGGCAAATCAGAAAGAATCGCTTCGCTCTCCCTCTCGAGCGGCAGTCCTGCTTTGGCTTCTTTTCTTCGCGAGAGGCATTGTTGTCGCTCTCTCTCTCTCTCTCTCTCTCTCTCTCTCTCTCTCTCTCTCTCTCTCTCTCTCTCTCTCTCGAGTATCTTCTTTGGGTTGAGCTTTGTGAGCTGGGGAGATGGCTGGCGAAACATTTTTTTGGATCAAGATGGTGAGGTAGGAAGTGCGTGGCTTTGNTATCCTATAGGAGGCTGGTGGAATGCAAAGTTTCTGCGGGAAAATGAAATCCCGATGAAACCGCGTCGATAGGTTGCTTTCTCATAATTATCTTATGTCTAACATGAGAATCTTATGAGAACACGAGATTCCGTTTTTTTAAAATCCTTTTTAAAAATCGGCGCATCAAAAATGAATGGCTCTTATTACCCTTGGTGCCCCGCATGCATAGAAATTCGCGCGTATCATATTATAGGTATACATGACAGAGTTCAGTCTGACGTAGAAAAACGAGGAACAGAGCATCAGCAGTGCGGGATGGTTTTTCGGGGTTGTGCATATGGCGAGCGATAACGGGCCGGGGTGAGCGAGCCGTTATGGCACCCACGGGACATCTCGGTGGCCGTGCACACTGCGATCCCGAAATCGACTTTGCTCGGATAGTTAGTTGCTGCTTTGCTTTCGAGAATTTTTTCCAACTGCAGTCGACTGCACGAGACAACGACAATTAGCCAACTTTTGTAATTTTCAATCTCTCGCTCTCACCTGTGCAAAAAAGTCACTATACTCGCTACAATGTACACCGCAACGTAGGCGTTTCTCCGAGCAGCCACTCTCGCGCATTAGAAGAGCCGCACACGGAAAAAGCGTACAAGCACGCGCGCCCGAGGCCAGCGTCCGAAGAATCTCTCGCGCAAGATAACACATCCCCTGAGAGTTTAGGCGAGCGCGCCACCCCCGCACGTGTTGGTCAGCGAATTCGCTAACTCGGCGAAAATATGTTTGAGATTTATTCGGCCGAGAAGTTCTTCTCTCGGAGGGTAGTCCCGTCGCTTTACGGGCGGGACGCCCTAGGATTTTCTCTCGGCCCCTCTTACCCGCGTACACCTTATCGGCCATCTTAACGAGAATAAATTTTCCTTTGATGCGCATTGCGCGCTATATACCGGCCGAGCGCCGAGAATTCCGAATTCGGATAATCATTTTCCAAAATTGAAAGTCGCTTTGCTCGGCGTCGTCCGTTACGCTCTATCTGACGGCGAGCATCGGGGATTAGGCTTTTAAATAATCGGAAGCTTCTTTCGAGGATGAGAAATCGATCTTTCATGCGCGTCCTCGTTGCTGACGGTGGGGAATGAATTTGTATGGTCCAGCGAGCTATATTCGAGATTCGAAGATGAAAGCAGTTCTGTGATGCACTCCAATCAGCTCGACGAATCATCCGACGGTATCGTAAAATTCCGGAACTTGCCGCACGACAACTATATCCGCGAGCGAGCGTCATCCCCCTCGGGAATCTTCAGCAAATTTGAATATGCAGCGTGTAACGCGAGCATCCATTTTTTGCCCTTTACCATATCCCTTTTAATTGAAGATCCGCGGCGCTTTTTACCATCAGGACACGCACGCATACGCACCCACACAAGAGCTCTGGTATAACGAAGTCATTCCGCGAGCGACGGCATTGACTTTCAATCTCGCTTTTCGATTTTTCGCGGATGCAGCTGCAGTAGCAGCAGCAGCAGCGTACAGCGGCACAAAGGGGCAGCGCAGTTTAATTGCGGAACGGCAGAAATTTCATTGGCTATTTGGTCATTTTTTGGCGTAGCCAGAGCGCGAGAGAGAGAGAATCAGGCTGTACTATAGGTGAAGCAATTTAAAAGGCTAATTCACCGGCGAGTCGACGAGCGGATGGAGGACCCGAGGGAGGGGATCGGAATTAGGCTCGATGTTTTTTGCCGCCACCGCCGCCGCCGTGCGCAGCCTGTCGCTCTCTATATACGTATATACGTTCCTGGGTGGCGTAATTCAAACGCAAGCGCCCGACTCACCCTCGCCGCTGCCGCTCGTTCAATCTCGCGCTCTCTTTTTCATCGACGAGCGCGCTGGTTTTTCCTTTCTCTCTCTCTTCCTCTCTTACGCAGCCTTGCTCTGCAGATGCCTATCTCTCGTTAATTCTCTTTCGCGCTATACCGCTGCTCTCTTTTCCGGTGCGCTCGCGGCAAATTGGAACGGCGCGGGATTCTTTTTAATTGCTTCGGAAACTTATGCCCGCTGTGTATAGTTGTGAAAAATGCAAATTCCAGCCGCAGCGTCCAAATACGAGAGAGAAGAAATTTTATTTCTATACTGCACGTTGTACACTTTATTCTCGGCTTTATATTGAAGCTCCGACTTTCTTTCGGTCGACCGTCCGCTCCAGCGCTCTCTTTTCATCTCGCTCTCGCTCTCGCTCTCGTCTGCAAGACGCTCCAGGAGAGGGTGAAGAAGAGGCAGCGGTGGATCGAGTAGCTTCTCGTTCGCGTCTCTCAAAAGTAAACCAATTTCGTGGCTTGTTTAAAGCCGAAGGAAAAGAGGGGACGGTTGGCCGTAGCAGCGGCGCAGGTCCCTCGAGTTATTTCGCGTAGGTAACGAGCCATGAAATTACGATGATACGCGAATCAATGGACGCTCTCTCTCTCTCTCTCTCTCTCTCTCTCTCTCACTCTCGGCTTGGCTCGCGATATTCCTCCTTGTTTCGTGGAAAATCCGAGAGGAAAGGCTGCTACGGAAACTCGTTATAACAGGTTGATGCTTTTTAATGGAAAACCCCGATATCGTTATTCGCGCAGAAAACGCCACCACGAAACACAACTTTACGCAACGATCCTCTCGTAAATGCTCGAAATTTCAGTAGCTTATACATTCCCGCGCTCGAACAGTCGGCGTAAAAAATTTACGACGCGTATTCGTAAACGCTCTCGAGCTAGGCCACATAAAAGATTTCTCGATATCATCGTGTCCGGCACTCGGTCTCGCAATCACGAAACACGTCTCTCCTTTTTCCTCACACAAAAGTATCACGCAAATGCGATGCCTTCTTCTTCTTCTTTTGACGAGATCGGACGTGACGCTGCACATCTGCCCGCGCGCAGTGCACATATTCGAATATCGCCTCGGGCAAGAAAAGTGGCCTCGGAAAAAAGCTGGCAAATAAAGAAGGCCAAAAAGAGAATGAGGAAGGATCCCACTCGACTTTCCCATTTCCTCGGTTGCACGCGCCGTTCGACAATGGCACTTAGCGTCCGCCGGATGTCGGGCACTAATGTGTTTGCACAGGCCGCGCGAAGCGCCGGCGATGAGAAAAGCTTCTATTATGCCGTGTACGCGGGGAGGTGCGAACTGGAGTATCGCATCGTCGCGGTGTGCATCGACGGAGTTTCGGCCAGAAGGTGTGCTTGATTGTCGTATTGAGTAAGAGAGATGACTTTTTGCCGTTCGGGGGTTGCGTATACGTTGTGAACTTTTACTTCTCGCCGCGTCATCGCGAACGAATTTCCTGAGGGTCGCGACTATAAATAGAACACATTTACTACTATACTATGTGCGAAACGACACGAATTTACAAGGAGAGTAGAGAAAAGAAAATAAACAAGATTTATCAACGCGTGTATAAAATTGAAAGCGCAGACACGCAATTTCCATTCCAGCACGGCTTTGCAACAATGCAAACACTACTGTGGGTATACCAAGCCCTTCCGGAGTTGCGCGCCACCCTCAGCCGCACGCGCGTATATGATTTTTCATTAAAGTGTCCCCGCACCGGAGATGTACTGCCGCCAGCGGCGGCACATTGAATGCCGCTGCAGTCCCAGAAGTGCGAGCCTCGCCTCGAGCCCCGAATATATCTGTATATACTGTGCCCGCGATATTGCCGGCTTGATATATCGCGCGCGCTTTCTCGTCGCATCCCATGAGCGCGATAAAGACGCCATTATAATGTGTGTCGCGAGAGAGAGAGAGAGAGAGAGAGAGAGAGAGAGAGAGGGCAGACTTTGGATGAAGTGCGCGCATTGTTCGCTTATAAGGAGGGGTGACTTAATCCTTTTGCGGTTAACGTTTTAGAGGCGGAAGTGCGATTGTTGCGTTGTTTTTTGACTCTAATGCTGTTTAATGCGTTTTCCATAAGCTGGAATGATATTTTTTTATGTATAAATTTCAAATTTTCTTTAGTAAAATAAGTTAATCAAGCTATTATCTGGATCCACAGTAAAAGCGATGAAAAACTGATTTGTTCACAATATCAAAATAGGTTAGTCGAAGCGCCAAACTATAACATTAATCAATTCTTCGTATCTTCGAATTGGTCAAAAAATTACTCTACCATTTCAAAGCAAACGAACAAAATTAGACAGCATCCCCCTGATGTTAATACTCGCATCAAATAATTCCGTAATAAAATGTCAAGCTTACGTCGGCCGACAGACCGAGAGATACCCGAGGCAGATAAGAAATTCTCCCACAGCAACAAGCCATCGGGAGAAAAAAAGCCCCTCGGTACACACAACACACGATGCCAAGAAGCATCGTCCTGCGACATAACTTAGCTCGGCGTCGTTTCGCCGATCGCGCGGTTCCCATAGTTTGCTCTAATCCCGAAATTATAATACTAAAGCGCTGGCGAAAAAGCTCCGGCCGAAAAACCGGGAACGAATTAGCTTATCGCTACTTGCGCGATAATCCCATGGGCAGGGGGGGGGGGGCAAGGGGGTGGGGGTGCGAGCATATTTCGTAATCCTGCGCAAGGGGTGCGCGCGAGGATTATACGACTATCGCGGAAATCCTCGTGTATGTGTGCCACGAATATGTATATATATCTCGATGAGACATCGCTTCGCACGGGACTTATGTACCGCCTTTAATGGACTTCACTTGCGAGCGACATCCCTCGTGTGCGTGGGTTTGTTTGAGATGCTGATGGTGCGGTGTATGACGAGCTAATCGATGTGGTTTTGCACTTCAAATCGGAGCTTCTCGTTTTTTTTTTCCGAGGGTGAGAAGCAGGAAAAGTTTGCTGCTACTGCGACCTTTAGCTTCGCCTCGTTGAAGGATCAAAGGATTTCGATGCTTATCGAGCTCGCTGCTCTCTTGTTATTACTCTGAGACTGAATTATTAATGTGAGAAAAATATTACGTTGTGCGGAATTGATTGTAGAGCGTTTTATAAGACAACGAACAATTTGTATATTTCACATGCTGCTGAAGAATATACATTCTTTAGAATTGACGATTAATACAATGATTGCTTAGTTTAACATTATTTCTAACCTTATAAAAACTAAAATATATGTAGAAAAAGAATATCAAACACATCTGAAACCAATTATACGAATCAATCGTAAAAACCCTTAACTATATTAGCCGTAAAAGAAATCAGTTTTGGACTGATGCCCCCTCTTCTATCCTGGTTTGAGTGTAGATATGGAGGTGTGCCACCTCTATGTCAAATCTGCCCCCTTGGGCCTGTAGTTTGGGCCACTTGTGCTTTCTCTGCAGTTATGCTAATTCTTCTCTTCAATTTTGTTTTAGTGGTTAAATCTCTTTATACTAATGATTAGAGATTGGGCTGGATATCTCGAGCAAAATATCTTGCTAGTGTTATACAAAAAAAAAACTCCTGACTACGTCCCCCCTGCGTCGTCATAAACAAAATTCTCCTATAACCTTGTTACCATAAATTCCATCCACAAGACACAAATTCGCGTCGTCCTTAAAGATCCATCTCGTATCCCTTCAGCGAAAATAAAGTAAACCATGCAGCCCTCGTAAAAGATGCGTAAAAACATCCGGATGAAAAAAAGCTATCAAACTCCCCGCACAACTGTAAAATAAAACAAAAAAACACCGCACTCATACCGCACACTCAGGAGCTCCTAGCCTCTTCCGCCTCTCTCACTCGGCAACGCAAAAAGGAAAGAAAAATAAAAGGTGCGCTCACCGCTGCAGCAGCAGTCTAGTTCAGCGGCGCGCAGACTTTAACTTAATTAATGAGATTTTAAAAATGTGATGGCGATTTCAATCTAACGCGGCTAACTTGAGCTCGGAGGGTAATTCTATTAAGCAGTGGCGTAGCATCGTAAAGGGTTGAAAGAGAGAACAAGCGAGAGAGAGACAGAGAATAAGAGAGAGAGAGAGAGAGAGAGAAGAGGATAGTGCAAGCGAGAAGGAAGGCTTGTACAGCCCCCTGGGGCACCCTCACGCTAACTGGCTGGTCTCTCTCTCTCTCTCTCTCTCTCTCTCTCTCTCTCTCTCTCTCTCTCTCTCTCTCTCTCTACTAGCGCTAGCACCAGCACTACTACTACTGCTGTTCCGCAGGCGTTCCAGACCCTTTTACGATTCCGCCTTAATTTATGTATCATCCGAGAGTTAAGTAATTTCTCCTGCCGAATTACTTTGCCGAGAGCGGAGGAGCAACTTTCCGCCGGTTCATCCTATATCTCCTTCCTCCATCTCTCGCGCGAGTAGCTCCTCTATTCGTTATACTGCCCGCGAGCAGCCATTGATCGTTCGACGGATATTAGCTGACGGAAAATCCGAGAGAACACGTACAGCTCTCTGATTTTGATTTTTATTCGCAAGTTATTTGTACTGCAAGACGGCGTACTTTTATCATTAAGTTTTACTTCGCAAAAAGGATCATATTTCGTAATCCGGATTCATACGAAAATATCAGAAGCTTAAAATCGTGATTTTGCTTTTCTCCTTCATATAGACGGCGCTGGTCGGCGTGACTAATTAAAAGGCGTAAAGCGAAACTTCGCTGGAAACTTGAAGGTCGAAGCTCGAGTTTAAATCTCTTTCGGTGTAGTTTCCACGAGGCGATGCCTTAGTGACTCCCTCGTCGGCCGTTTTGAGCGCGAACCTAGCGACTGCCCGGGGCTCACTTTATTACAAGTCTAATCTGTCTCTTTTCCCGCGCTGAATACTTAACCCTTCAATTAGTTTCGACCTTCCGACTCGCACTCGTTATACTCTCGTTTTATCGTTATTTCATAAAAACACAGTAACACTTCAATCATAGAAAAGCAACAATTCATTTTGTTTTGTATAATAACCCCCGCATTTATATTGACACGCGTTAAAATTCGAAACTCCCTACAAGAAGCGGATGTACACGCCATTACGTGTATACACATCGCTGACTATCCAAGCGAAAAAAGAAGCCGAAATTTCGCAGGCAGGACATGTGGCGAACGGCACACATTATAATACGAATATAACAGAAGAGAGGAGAGAGATGCGTCCGAGGGTCAAAGGGCCGGCCATTCATAATTGCGGGCGCGTCTTGCGCGAGCAGAAAGAGTCGAGGGCCCAGCGGAGCGCGCGTGTATGTGCCCAGCAAATTGCCAGGTAATATATTAAGCCGACGCGAGAGCGAGCGCAAATTATGGGCGATATCCGGGCGGGACGCGTCGCGTCGAGCGAGAGAGACGATACCAGGCGTTGTATAGAGATATATACCTATACACGAGTTGACCAGATGCCAGCTCGAGAGAGTGAGACGTGAAATGAACAAAGTGTTGAGGGATGTATTGTTTGTTTAGTTTGTCGGAGAACAATGGGTGATGATCGTTGTTCTTGAGTCAGTGTAGAGTACAGCGTGTTAAATGGTTCGAAAAGGATACTCGCTTACGCTTTCACAAAACGATGCATAATTTCCAAACTGTGCCCTATAAATCAGAAGTATAAGCGGATCGTCTCTTTAACTATTTAGAACCACGCACATCTCGAGTTAGCAGTCGAATCTTAAAAACGAGAGCAGCAGTGGCGGCAGGAGCAAAAAGTAGCGGAAGAGCATAGGGCGATCGATCAGCGATTCCGTGCGTTTTTCGGGGCGCGAGAGTCGATAGTCCACATATGGGACCTCATAAATATAGACACCTTGCTTACAGACTCTCGTGATGTATCTGTCGACGTTTTTTTCTCGTCGAATTTTCGAGCGCGGCGCGAGAGCTTTTTCAACGTCAGACGCGAGCAGCTGCTGGCGGGGAAGAAAACACAAGGCACAGGTACACGCGGCCGGGTGTGAATTTACAACGATTTAAAAGAATATAACGCGAGCGACTCTCTTATGCGCGATTATACGCGAGAAAGGGAGAGGGCATAAATCATTTTTATCCGAGCCGTCGATCGTTTGGGAATTCGAGAGGAGAGCGATTATCGTAATGACCGCTTGCGAGCTAAATGTTCGCGGCGCGCGCGAGTGGATTCGAGAGATCTTTATTGGCGCGCAGGTGAAATAATTTTGTCGCCCGATCGAGCCTGTCGGCGACCGTTTGTCCCGCGCGAGGGCTCAATTTCGATCTTTGCAGGAAACGTGATTATTAATTCTGTATTAAATATATCCGACGGGCTCGACAGCGTAAAGTGCTTCATCATAATGCCTCGATCATTGTTATTTCCCAGTACACGTGGAACGGCGTTGCAAACTTGGATGAAAAGGAACAAAACTGGCAGTGCTTTTTTGTACACAGTGTATACGATGTTTTGCAGCCTAAACCAGGAAATTCGGAGCAAATTCTATTTTACGATTCTGGAATATCCCTATAAAGATTATTTATCGAGCCTACACAGACGAGGTATTCCCCGGACGTATAGAAAAAGCTCGTCGTTAATTGTTATCGATACCCCGTCGAGCGACGAACGTCAGGTTGATGCCCGTCGTAAAATCGCTCTACCCCTGTCTCGGCAAGGAAAATTTAAAATTTATTATTTAAGATAACAAAAAATCTGCAGGGAAAAAATGATACACCAGGAGAGTGAGAGAGAGAGAGAGAGAGAGACAATTCCCAAACGAGCACTTTGTCGATGGCGTATCCAGAATCCTAGAATACGCGCGCGTATGTATTATCCACGCGGTGTTTCCTCGAAAATACGCGGAGCCGAAATGATTTAGAAGAGGAAAAAGCGAACTAGCGAGAGAGAAAGAGAGAGAGAGAGAGAGAGGGACATACAGAAAAATGCATATCGCGCGCTATCCATCGGGGGAGTGATTTATGTGACAATACGGTATTTATCATAATCGAATCAGGGTGGGATGTGGGACGTTAGGCCTCGGGGAGCAAACGCGCCGCCGTATAACAGCGGCATACGGGCTGCTGCACGCCAAACACCAGTGCGTCGATTTCTCTCTCTCTCTCTCTCTCTCTCTCTCTCTCTCTCTCTCTCTCTCTCTCTCCTCTCTCTCTCTCTGTATCTTTACATCCGCATCGTCTTTCTCCCTCCCTTTCTCGCTCGATTCATCTCCCGCGATTTTTCAGTCCCTCCCGTGTATATACATATAATACACGGTGCGGTGCGCTGCCACTGGGGTGCCGTTACTCTGGCGGCCAGAGCCCGGAAAATTGTTTAGCCCCGGATTGTTTAAACGAAATTTACGAAAGCTTACTGATTTTATATCGCTCTCGGCCGAACCCGCACACCCACGGGATTCGCGTATTATCGTATGTAAATGCGCGCGAGATAACGGAATTTTGCGTTCCGCCCAGCGCGTAATTAACGGCCGGTTTAATGGAAAATATCGTTAATTTTAGGACCGGCGAGCGATCGACTGTTATTGCGACTTAACTGCCGCAGATTGTAATTTTATTATGCGCGGAGATACTTCTTTCTCTCAATTTAAAGCATTCCTTTGAATATTTACACAATTTAATAGACCCTTAGAGCAAGTCTGTACAATAATTCGTACAATATTTCAAATGTGCATAAAATAAAACGCCCGCACTTCCCGTAGATAATGACTTGCACTTGTGAATAAAGTTGTCAATTATTCTAGTCATTTCTGAAGGTTATCTCTTGCACTAACAAACTGATCAAGAGAAGTGTTATCGATTGCAGATAAGATAAATACACTTACGTCCATACTAACAAAAATAAACCGGTCGCAATGTCATAAACAACCGACTCCACGACAATGAGCACTCCAACCCAATTACAAGCAGCCCCAGCTCAGAACAGAGTACAGAGCCCACGTTTGAAACTTTCATCCCACACAGACGCATAATGGTCGCAAACACAGTGAACTGGCCGATAAATCACGAGCCTCGCGAATGCGTCGCGTTCGGCGCCCATAAATCCGTGAAAATCAAAACGCGGGCTGCTTGCGTCGAATTAAAACTGACGGTCTCCCGTCGGCCGAAAATCGCGCTCGCGCGTAGACGGCCTCGAAAACTCGCTAATCGTGAGTTACGGGTAAAACGATCAGCCGGACGCCGATCGGGATTTATGCGCGGCGGCTACTACTACTGCCTGGATTTTACGGATACCTGTCGCATCGATCTGCGCGCAACGCGCTCTGATTTTCGAATGGGTTAATGAAGAAATGCGGCGAGTGCATAGGCGCGCAGTGCTCGAAAATGACGATAGAATGAATTATTGGGGTGAGAGAGAGAGAGGGAGGCTTCGATGCGCCCGAAAAGTCCGGAGTTGAGAGAGATTTATCGAATTTTAGGTGACAGATGCTCTGATTTATCGTTGATTTGTATTCATTTGGGTTTTGAATTTTCGCCGGCTTTAATCTACTATGTGTATTGAGGCTAATGGGTTCGGGTGATATGTTCGCGTATTGCGTTGAGATTGTATCTGTTGAATTTTAAATATATTAATGGATGGTTTCAAAATATGCGTGTTTATAAATTGCAGCATGTGATGCACTCTCTTTTTTACACATGCAGCATCCTGAGATCGCATATGCGCAAGTAATCCAGAACGACAACGTCCACATACGAATGCGTCTCGGAAACGCCCAATAATCGGGGTCAGCCTCGCACTATACACGGAGGCGCCCTTTCACGCGCGATGTCCACCGCACTGCACCGCACGTAATATATATTAAACGTCAGATTTCGGAAAAGTAGCGTGAAACGAGGCAGAAGTTAATGCGCCCAGTGGCGCGCGAGTAGTTCATATGGCGCACTCGAAACTTTCAAATTTCACGCTCGATTATACGGCGGCGACGGCGCCGGCTGAACGACATTTGGCACATTAAAATCATAATACCTTATCTTAGCGGCGTCTCGAATTCGTATTATATCCCGTGTCGCCACGGATCGTCAAATCGAGAACCGCACCTCTCGTCCCGATGTATATATGCCACCTTCTGTTGCTCTTATACCGTCACTGCCGCGCTGTGCGAGATCGGAAAAATAATAATCGAATCTGTTGTGAGCTGCAGATGCGGCCGCAGTTTCAATGAAGAGAAATGATTTAATCGTAATGACCCGACGCGTGTCACAGAATCCTTGTTGACGCTTTGTTACCCCACAGCGTTCTGAAGTGGCTGCGAGAGGCGAGATGAACGCATGAATAATTTATTCGGCCCCGTGTTTTTCTTTAATGTCACTGAATGTATGTTCGCATTCAAATTAATAGAGTTTGAAAGGCGCGAGTGTTGAAAAACGCATAGTTCCAATCGGTCAATAAATATTCACGAAACTGCGTGTAGTTTACGACTTCATGCATACAAAGGCGATAAAACGCAGAATATAAATTATATATCTATGGGAAAGATTTTTAGTATCCTCTGCGCGCAGTAAGTAAAACAAGTTCCGTGTCTGCGGACTACTGGCATCTATAGCTAAAACCACAACAACGTCATTAGAAATTCAATATCTGATTTCACGCATGCAATTTAACCGGTGAAAATTCGCACATAAATAGAAACGCTTATCTCGTGACAATTGACGATCGGTGACAAGAAGCAAAAATCTGGATCTTCGGAATTAATCTTATCTCGTCGTGGTCATCGAATCTGTGCCGTCGCCTTGTCATTTTGAATCACCGGCGAGAGATAGGGTGTCACTGTCTGCATCACCGGAGACTCGTAAATAGACTAGAAAAGGACCGGCCCTACAAGCGTAAGGACAGATGGTCCGGTCCAACTGCGGACTCCCTTCCTGCATTTCCTTTGACGCTACCCCCATGGTAACTCGCGGCAGTATACATATTTTCTCAAATATAATGTAGTATAGGTAACGTCGACGCAATATTAGTCGCAGAGAACATCTTTTTTTTTCGCTCCAAGTATTATCATATCGTGTTTTATATTATGCTGTAAGAATTGATTCGGGAATGTTTAGCTTATGTTATGACAGTCAGGTATTTCAATAAATATTCATATATTCGGATAATTATTTTTTATTACAAATTTATTCACTGAAAATTATTCACAAAGAACGATGCGCTTATAATTCACAATTTGTTTGATTATATTGCAATGCCCCGAATAATGCTTAATGTATTTTTAAAACCATAGTCCACATAAAATATTACACCATGGCCAGCTTAATCATCGTCACTTTCGTTATTTTGCTCTGCAACATCCATACAATCAGAGTTTTCACTATCTGATTCATCGCTGTCAGTCTCAACATTTACAATTTCTGTATCACTGCTACTTTCAATATGTTCTACTACATCTGCAGACGGTCCTGCAGTATTAGATCTTCTGATTTCAGTATTTATTTTATAATCTGTATTTTCATGAGCTCTTTCATCATCTCTATTAAAGTCATTGTCGACAAACTGTAGCAAAGTTAAAAATGTACTTTTGTTGATATGAACTTCATTTTTAAACGTTTTTTTCGGACCTTTAAATTTAAGAGTACCATCCGCATAAACTACAACACGAGTATGGGATTTCTTAGCATAAAATTTTGTGTATGATTTATCATTCATCAAATTTAAAAGTTTTTTTCTTTGGTCTTCTATTTTAATTTTATCCAAGAAAGCTCTTGGAACCTGAACAGTTGACTTATGATAACCTTTCGGATCGATAGTAATTCTTTGTAAATTAAATGCATATAAAGGATATTTCTTACGGTTATCGTATTGCTCAAAGTCGATCATTATGGAAACTGAACGATTAAGTGGAAATTTCACGGAAGTATTCATATCTTGAAAAGTAGGCTTGGAGAATTTTATGGTTGAGTGGAAAACCAATTCACGAAGAAAGCAATATTTATGCTGCGAAAAAATATGTTATGTTACATATTTTATGCATGTATATTAAATTGTCTTGTTTAAACACTATGTTTGAAGGTTATTATTGATAAGCCATGCATACCAATGTTACTTATTATATATGCACGTATAATCCATTTTCATACATTTTAAAAGTAGAATCACACAATAACACAATTAGAATTATGTCTTACCACAATAAGTCCCTTTAGAAAATGCAAATAGTAGATGACTCTATAATTCAAATGATTCTTTTTATCTAGGCTATTATTTGTTTGTACAAACAATCACTTTAACCGGTGAAAAAGTTTTTCCATCCACACACCCAGTACGAGAAACGAAGAAAACTTCAAAGACACTAAAACTGTACACAAAGAAATGCAGTACTGATGACTAAACGCTGAGTAAAAGCTCGAAGTATATGCATACGTGAATGGATATGCCTTGGTTTTTGTAGTTGCATAAAAGCAAATTTCAATGAAAACGACAAAGTGGACAAGTACTCATGCCCCCGGCAGCGAATCAGAATATTGTTGAGTATACTCGCGAATTCTCCAAAGTTGTCCAATCGCTTTCAAAAGAGTACGGTGTGTTTGTTGAAAGTTGGCCCTGACGATTGCGGTGTAGCTGCGGTTGGGTACACTGTAAGAAATAAAACTACCGCTATATGTCTGCTGCACACGAATATTTTGCCGGCCGAGTAACCGGTTAATAATATCCAAGGTTGTTTTGCGGCGCGCCACGCCAATACGTTTAGTGCGCCGTCACCAAGAATAAAGGCGCGAAATTCAAAAACTGGATAAACGAAATAAAGTCGGTTACTTCATAAGAGGAGACCGGCGATGGCTCCGTGGTAAACCACCTGCCTCCTGGTCAAGGGGTTGTGGGTTCGAGCCCCCATCAGCGGGATCAGATTTTTCAGATCCGATGGAAATCTTACTCACGACACCGGCTTTGAGAAAGGCGTAGGTGTGATGAGCCTACCCTGGAAACTCTCGAACGCTAAAATTCATCTAGAAACGCAACACGATACGTTTTGAGGCCATGAACTTTCGAGTTCGAAAAAGCCACCCATTAATTTTATTAATTACTTCATAAGAGGAAAAATTGGAAAAGTAAGCAATCTTTATTTAAAAAAATAATCGCTCAGATACCACAAAGCCATCAGATAAATGACCAATAAAACGTGCTTTGTCCCCAATGCTCGACTTCAGCAACGCATACAGTATCATACATACACATACGCGTCGCTTCGTCTCTCATTATATCTTCCTCTATCTCTAGCGCTTAATTTCTCCTCTCCCTCGCGGAACAAGAGCGCGCGCGGCGAGCAAACGAGAGAGAGCGAGAGAGGGGGGGGGGGGAGAGAAAGAGCAACGACAGGTTGCAGGTCGCAGGCGCAGGCACCGGCAGCATTTCGTGGTTCATTTGCGGTACCCAAGGGTGCCATCTATTATCGGGG
Source organism: Pteromalus puparum (assembly GCA_012977825.3). Classification (NCBI taxonomy): domain Eukaryota; kingdom Metazoa; phylum Arthropoda; class Insecta; order Hymenoptera; family Pteromalidae; genus Pteromalus; species Pteromalus puparum. The sequence continues at coordinate 40,412,120 of CM053169.1, read as the reverse complement.
TTCGCCTCTAGGCCCCCATCTCTCTCTCTCCTGTGCATACACTCACCCCTGCGCTCTCTGCTGGCTGGTTTGAAGTAGCAGAGTAGCGCAGCTCGAGACTTAGCGGGGGGTTGTTTACACGGCGCCGGCGACTCGATTTAATTCGGTGATTATTTTTTAACGACTCGAATTCCGGGGCGCTGCGCCACTGCTCTTTTCTATCTCGGGGACGCGCCGCGGCCGACTGAATAAATCACGAGCCACGGGTTTGTGCTGCGCCGCGGAAAATGGTTTTTTCGATACGGGAAAATGGTTTTTAAAGCGAGCTGCGCTACTGCACTGCTGCTCCTGCTACCGCCCGGGCTTGCGTTCGTTTATTTTTGTCTGGTATATTCCACGAGAAGGGTTGCGCTTTTTTTCGCGTTGCTATGGCAAAAGACGAAAAGGTATTACAGGCTATAATTTTTTATGTTATGGGTACATTAATGGTCACTGTTAATAAATATATACAGTAACTTTTTCTCTTGCAGAAGTAATGATATCATTGACGTCGTTATAAAGATTACCCTGCGGCTATGCACCGCATGAAACCAGTTTCAAAAGTAGAACCTTTCAAAAAGAAAAGTAATGTCTTAATGGGATCTGTGCGAGAGGAAGTATAATTAAATATAACGATTGTCTCGCGCAATTCTATTTCTGGTGCTCGTCACGCTTCGCCGCGGATGTATGGACTCTTGGGCAGGGCGCAGCTTTGCAATAAGAAAGGACATTAGTTGCCATTTGGCTTTATCAGTTTCGCGCTCGTTGATATCGATCGAAGCGTGACACGAAATATCGCTGGAGATAACGTGTCGCCGTAAAAGATGTGAACATGTGCGTACAGTGTGCTACGGTCTGCACTGGATTTTATCCGGGAAAATAAATGCGTCGCGTTATTGCACCCTGTAGGCAGTATTGAATGTTACGTGTTTAATGATAATTCTATTTGCGGTCGATAAAATATCATGAATTCGTTTGGGGCCTATTAACGTAAGATACGAGTGTGATATTTATCAATCTTCGATTGGAATAATCCATAATTAGATAACTTGCACGGGTTCTGTGTACTAGCAGCTTTGCGATTGGAGCATGAGCGACCAAAAGCAGCAGGCCAAACAAGGCAGTTTTAGTATTAGTGGCACACACACTACTATATCTAGACTTTAATGGAAAAGTGCCTATGCGCCACCTATTTTTACCTGTCACATCGGACACACAGAGTTTAGGTGATGAGAGCGAAAGGGCCAGTCCAAAACTGCTTTGTTTTGGTAATTGATATTGCTTTAGCGGTCCAAACGTACGCATGATGATTAAAATTAAGTTTAAAAGTAAGCTTTAAATTTTGATTTAAAAAGATCGAGATTTCCGCGACAATATAACGAAATACACCACTTCTTGTCATATTTTCTCAATTTTCACGTTTTGAGGTTAGGAATTTAAACATACGTTGACGTTGCGCGGTAAAGCAAACAGATATATTCAGAGGACGAATAGAATGATTAACATGTCTTTTTTAGAGTAGGATTATACAATTAAAATTCATATACATTCACTCCGTCTCCAAAAGCGCTCATAAAACTTTATTGTCGCCCTCAATCAATGAAACCACAGCAGCTAACTCGCGTCTATTAATTTCTCGAGGTATCGGCCTTTCCAGCATCCCCCGCGCTCAGCTGCGCCCCCAAATCCATCAAAAACCAGTCCCGCGCACCGAAATATGTAACCGCATATGTAGCGATTGCGCAAGCAGCAGACTGCGTACCAGCAGCATATCGAGAAAGAAAAAAGAACGGAAGAGACGGGCGCTATCGCGGTCATCAATCTTGGACGTCGCGAACTGCGTCGCTCCTGTCCCAGAGGAGAGAACGACAGAGCGTATAGGATGGGGTTGACTCAGCAGCAGCAGATCGTCGTCCAGACTAGGTGACGATGAGTTGGTACAATGCAATCGAATGGCTGAAGGGTTGATGCACGTGTATAAAAGCTGGTTTATCTGGCCTTTGTTTTCTCATCGCAGTTTTCTGTAAATGCTATAAACCGATTTGGGCTTGATTCTCTTAAATGCATTGAATTACCTATAGGGGAGTTTCACCCAGTATAGTTAACCATAGAATTTAGATAAATTATCACCATATTTTGGTTATCAAACTTAAAAACACATTTACAACATATTTTGACAACAGATCCGAAACTTAGGAAAAAATACAAATTAATATTTCATTAGTATCATCCATTAATAAGAATCCAAACGAGAGATCTGTCAATACAACCACACAAAGAAACTCTGACCAATCAACCCTTCACTTTGCGATTACTCGATAACGTACACACAGCAGCGAGAAAAGAACAAAAAATAGCTCGACAACGGCAGCAACACTGATGCCACGCGACATTACACACCACAACGCAATAGAGCTCATTGTTACATCGTTGTAATGTTGACGCGCGATCTCACCCTACTTTGGCGCACATCGAGGGGTTCCACATCGCCTTTCTCTGTCTCTCTGTAGTGTTGAAGGGCCTCGTCAAAACGCCAATGCGTGCGGGTCCTTTTTGCCCTGTGTGTGTATACGTGTGTGCCTCGTGCATTGTGTCGTACATCTCACCCTTCGATTTTCTCGAGGACCCTTGTACATTTACCAGTTGTAACCTATTGCATCGGAAATGGAAACCGGCCTGCTTTCATACAGAAATGATCAACTTGTTTCGCGGTTCGTCGATGATTCGCCATATTTTTCGGAATAGATTGGCTGGATGACGGTCCGATTGGGCTTATTATCCCAAGTGAAAATAATCGCCCCTTTGCGGTATTGTGATTTTTTGTGGGGCGTTTTCTCCTATATATGCACGGGATGAATTTCTATTAGGTGGGCTTAAGATCCTCTTTACTAGCTTTTATAACCGATGGCACTAGCCTGCATGTAATCAGGTATTGAGTGATCATGGTCATACAGTTAAATTATGAGGTTGTTTTGCTCATGAAAGATTCGTGATGAAATTTGATTTCTCTCACTCTCACAGTAATATTACACCTGTGAAATTAACACACAACCCACAAGAGTAGTCCAAGTTTCCAGAAGATCCCATGACGTCATTAACGAAATCAAGCTACATGCACGCATTCTTCCCACGATTTCTCGCGTCAAGTCTCGCGCGCGGCGCAAAGAAAAGCGCAAAAAACGTCGCGCAACGGTCGCACTCAAAGTCATGCGAGCTCGAGCGACTGACCCTATACTGGCTCTTTATGAAGACGTTCATTTGGCTCTCTGGCACGGCGCGCAAAGTGTCGCGGCGTAACACGAAAATTATCGTGACGGTTTTTCGATCGGCGGAAGGGATAACGCGGCCGGCTCGCACGAGAACGTCTGTAATTATAGATTCGCCGTACTTTTCTTCTCGAGCACGCATATATGCATCACGCGCGCGCGCAGAAACCTGAAAAACGACATTACGAGACGAGAGAGAGTTTTTGTTGCGGCAAATAGTTTAACGAGATTGGAATTTGGATTTTTGATCTCGTGATGGAGCTGGTTTGCTAAATTTTTCGAAATCTTCTTTTATTTTTCGGTGAATACGGTAATTGATGACGAGAGATGTGCGCTGACGTTTTATAATTTCGCTTCTATTAATTTACAGCGCGCATAAATCACGTCGTACAATTTCCTCTTTGATGCTTTTAATAGCATTTGACAGATTGGTAATTTCATCAGAAATTATATCAAAGAATTATAATACTCGACTATGCCAGAGAGATCGCGCGCTTATACATATATTATATACAAAATCGGAAATTCGTGACGAATATCCGTTATACATAAAAGCATCGCGAGAAGCATCGCTATTAATTTGGTAACAATTTTCGAAATAATTATTCATCGTATTATACGGGGCAAAGTTTATATCATCAGAAATCATATCACAATTTTGAAATGCTGTCTAAATACCAGTGCAAAGACCAAACTCGTTCGTGCTAACAATAATAATTCTACTTCGTTCAGCCGAGCCACGGGTGCATGACGACTAATTATATATACACATCTTTATAACTTGATGCCTTAATTGCCGCGAACCGCATAAAACAAGACGATGCGCGAAAGAAAAAAAACACAAATTGAGCGATGGCTCATAACGCACAGATGCTGCTCGCGCAGCCCAGAAAAAAATACGTGATATTACACCTATACATATAGCGAACACCCATACATACACACATCGCAGCTGACGTTGGTCAATGCCCGTGTGTGAGAGTATTATATACGTGAGCGCGGCATTAATTGCGGCGCTCGACGTTTTTATGGGGCTATCGTTACAAATTATTAATTTTAATCTCTTGTACACAGGCTTAAAAGCGTCTTGGCTTCGCTCGAAAATTAATATGTGACTTATTTAAGAAAACGACGTTTAACTCTCGAGCGCGGACGATGTATTTATGGCGCCTGCTCCGGCGCGTTGTAACTGGAAAAATGATGAAGTGCTGCACCATGCCGCGGGGAGAGCTTTTTTACGGTAAATCGATACGGTGGACATTCGCGGCACACGAGCGCGGATATCGTTTGCAGAGCAGGCTTTTTCCCTACGTGACAGGCATGCTCGAGTACGTTATTCAAAATTGCAGGAGTGCGTTATATTTTTGTTTAAAATGCTTGTATATATTTGTGATCAAAACCAAAAACCGGATACAGCTCATAATCAATAGCTCACAGCTGACTTTGGAAAATCGAATGAAAATAAATTAACTCTTATATTACAAATTAGCAAAACGTGGTATTCTCGCAGCTGACGCGAGTCCTAACAAGGAAAATATGAGCGAAAGAGGATAGAAAAACAGCTTGTATCAAGGCGTGGAAAAAGAGCAGAAAAAATAAACGAGAGCAGCAGCTCGTGCCAACCAGCGGCAGCGGGGAAGCTTCTCCTCTCGAAACTGAAGAATCGACTCGAGCAGCTCGCGCTTCTCTCTCTCTCTCTCTCTCTCTCTCTCGCTCTCTCTCTCTCGTGCTCCGGGTAATAAGGCGAAATTAGCAGGTAATATGGATCGATGCCCCTGTCTCCTCTCCACCTCCTTGGCGCAGAAAAGCTCGCGCGTACCTTGGCCAAAGCCTGCACCTTGAGCTCGCTCGAGAGCAGGCGCGATAATAAAAATGAAATGATTCTCTCCCCGGCTGCCTTGCGCGCGCGCGCCAAAAAAGGTGGGGGTGGCCGCTTGCTCGCGGCGGAGAAGGGCTGATGCAGAAAAAGCCCGCCGAAAGGTGGCGGCGGAAGAGGCGTCACCCGCGCGACCTAAACCGCGAGCCTTTTCTTTCTCCTCGCGGGAGCGCGGAACCGCCCGTCTCCGTGGCTTCGACGAATGGAAGTCGTGCTTGTATCCCCTCTCGCGGCTCGAGAGGAACGAGTCGACCAATGGCCGACGACGCCGTAACCATGGCAACGGTGTAGTGCTGCCGCCGCCACCGCCGCCGTTCCTGGATCGCCTTCGGGATTGTTCGAAACAATTATCCCGCGCTCAATTCCATTCGGACGCCGCGCGTATAGCTCTTTCTCGCTCTCACTCCCTCTCTCGTGCGCGCCGCTCTTTTAGCTTCATCCTCGTCGCGCGAGTCGCAAATCGTTTTCGCGAATAAAAATCCCGGCGCGGGAATTATTTTTAAATCTCGCGCGTTCCGCCATACCTCTCTTTCCGCGCGCGCAACGACGACTCTTTTCTTCGTCCCTGTTTTCCGCGCGAGCGAGATGTGTGCCTATATACACCGACGACGAGGATTTTTTGTCTTTCTCGAGAGCTTCAGTCGGGGAATAGCACAGGCCGACGCGAATGGCTTCCTAATGGGCCGAGCTGATATGGAAAAAGTTTTCTTTGAGAAATTAAGCTAGACCGCGCGCGGTGCAAACGGAGCCGTGAGAACGAATTTTATTACGCGCTCGTGTATATTACTTTTTGTTGCTGGTGCTGCCTAGCCCGGCTGATTCGACCTTTTTTATTCTTTATCTGTTTCATTCTTTTTTCTCGAGCATTGCTTTTTGTTGCCCGGAGTTTTGTACTCGCCTGTAAAAGTGTTTTTTTACGACTTTTCGGCGTTGCAGTGTATGAAATGGGAGCTGTATGCAGGGGCGGGTGCGCTTTTGATCAAGTTTATTAACTGCGAGAATTGGTTTTGTTAAGTGCAAAATTTTTGATGGAAAAATTTTGGTCGAATATTTAATAACAACTTGAATACTATTCACTACGCTACAGCAAACACGTTCACGTTCTGCCCTGAATATACTATACAAGGGAAAAAAGAATCGCTCAGTGCGCATCAGAATTTTTCGTTATCGGTGCAGAATGTAGTATGCAGCAAAAATTAGACTAGCACCGGTGCCATAAAATGAATTTCCTCGGCGAGCCGCTCGCGCGAAACGCAGCATTAAAAGCCAAATTTCGTCCGACGATCCGATTGGCCAAGAGCCACGTATGCCAGAGAGAGGGTTGGAGAGAATTCGCGCGAATAAATGTGCTTCACGCTCGACTAAGCGACGCTTCGATTTGAAATCAGCATGATGTACATCGTCACTCGCGAGCTGTTCATTGGAATATAAAACGCGAGCCAACGCATATATGTATGCATGCCGTATGGCTCTGTGGGCGCTCAGAGGGTACAGTCGGTCTGCAAAATTTTAAGGGAACGAGATTTTCGATTGGCTGAAGTATTTTATTTAAAGAGGGAAAAATTGTAGAGCTTGGATTATTGACTTGTATTTTGTATAGAGCTTAGGGGAATCAATTTGATAAGTTTTAAAAACAAGATTAAGAAAATGAGTTGAGTTTCAATTTAGAGATTGCATATCAGCTTCGAAGCGTGATTTTTAATGCATGTGCAGAAATTATAAATCCAAGATTTTAACTAACGAAATTGAAAAAGTAATCTGATACAAAGTAAGGAAATAGCTATTAAGTAATTAAAGTAACGAAGACTGATGCAAAACATGTAGTTAAAAAAATTGTGTAACGCGCGATGCGGGGAAAAATTCTTCTAGAGACTGTACAGAGCTCTGTTATTCCGCGTATATCGAGATATCGTTTCCGCATCACGTCTCCGCTATTCGCTTCGGTTCACCGCGAAATAAATAAGTATACGTACCTTTATCGCAGTCGCGATCCTTATATACGTTATATTACACTTACTGCGGAAGGAAAATCCAAATGGGACGTACGAACGATCTGAAAAATTACACTTTAGGAGACAGCACACGTCGCGCCGTAAAATCATTCCAATTTTTCACACATCGGGGCTCAGATTTTCAGAAAAAGCGCGCGCATTCTCGCGTTCGCATTATTTTACTCGAGCAAAAGTTCAGAGGAAATAAATCTTGCTGTTTGCACGGAATAACACGTTCGCGCAATAAAAATTTCTTCGCCTCTCGACGATAGCTGCTTTGGTTTCGCGTTGCAGAAAAACAAAAGATTTGCAACCTTTCATCGCTTGCGCCTGAAACCTGAAAGGAATACGTTCATATAATAAAAATACAACGCAGTTCGCATGTTATAGCGAGTTTGCGTAACCATTCCATTTTACACCGAAATACGCGCTGCGCACAGTCTAAACTGCAAAACTGCATAACCAAAACACTATAATACAACTGCGCAACAACAGAGAGCGCTAAACGAGATTACGGTGCAGCTTAGCGCGCGCAGTTGAATTTAACGCCGCGCGTTTGAAGCTAAATTTAACGAATGAAACGTCAATAAGGCCTAATCATCGGGCTGTATATACGAGCGGGCGTATAACAGGAGAGCAACCGAGCGCGCAATTTCGACCTAAGCACGCGCGGTCAGCACAAATCACGCCGCGGCGCATTTAAATTCAGATTATGCGCGGCTGAAGCCGAGCGCGCGAGCATTGCCAGGCAGTAATTGGCGAATATCTGCGCGATGCGCCTAGCTTAGAGCCCCGAATTAACGCTCGAATTTCGACTCATTAGCGAACGTTGCCTACATGCGTATAGCTAAGGACGGTTGCGTGGACGGGGATTATTTATTGATTTAAGCTTCAGATTGTCCTGGCTAATCCTCGGCTGCGAAGATGTTGCGGAAATTCGACAAAATCCTATAATGGCCGAAAATTTACGAAAAAAAAAATTTGGACGTAGTACTATTGGTTTAGCATGAGCGGCCGAAGCAGCAAACAGAAAAAGGCAGTTTTGTCATTAGTGGCACACCGCTATATCTAGACTCAACGCGGATATTGTTATGAGGGATATGAAAAAGTGCCTATACGCCATCTTATATTTTCACCTCCAGTGACACACAGGATTCAGGCGGTGACGAAAGGGCCAGTCCAAGACTGCTTTGTTTTGGTAAACGAGATCGCTCTAATGGTACACTCGTCCGCATGTACATTAAAATTTATTTTAATTTATAGACACGCAATAGGCATTTTTAAAATAAAAATGTTTAGGTGCAGAAGTAAGTTTTAAAATATAAAAAGTTCGAAATTTCACAACAGTATAACAAAATATACCTCATGTTATCATTTTTTCTCAATGTTCACTTTTGAGGATAGGAATTCAAGCATACGCAGACATATCGCGCGATACAACGAACAGTCAATCAGAGGACGAATATAATGATTACAATGTCTTTTTTAGAGTAGGATAGGATATTCTAAGAATAAATTCGTACATTACTCGATTTGATAAATTAAAAGCTTATGTTTTATAATAGAGCTTATTTCGGATCATCTCACAAAGCGAAATGGAAATCATCGCAGGCAAACATCAGAAAACGAAAAATTGATCAGAATCAACATTTAGCAGCTTATATAGTGGAAAATTATCCTGCGATATAACGCGAGCTCACAACAGCACCTATAGTAATATAGTAATGGCCAATAGGCCACGTGTATACGTAGAGAACGAGATCAGCGTGCAGGCGTATATGCAGAAGGCGTGTGCGGGGGACTGCAGATTAATTGTAACTGCATCGTGCGCGCGGCCAGCGCGATTTGCCTAATTAATTCGGTTACTAATGGCTGCCGCATGCGCAGCCCGGATCGAACGCGAACTGGTCTGCTATATACTGTATGGCGTCTCTCTCTCTCTCTCTCTCTCTCTCTCTCTCTCTCTCTCTCTCTCTCTCTCTCTCTCTCTCTCTCTCTCTCTCTCTGTCGCGTCTTCTAGCGCATTGGACGCTGAAATTGCTACGATTCCGAGCTAATTAAGACCGCTGCTCGCGCATGCAGTTATCGGCTTCACGTCTGCGGTATTCTAGCGCGCGTTGTGGGGATTCCAGTGCGGGATAAACACGCTGAATGATTTTATGCCCGTTTTTTTTATCGTTGAATATTTTTTCATCGAAAAGCATTTTCAAACTGCAGAAAAAAAAAGTCTTTCATCAATAATACACTGCAACATCTCAACTCCTCGGCAACAATGAGAGCGCGGAGGCGGCAAAACGCGCGACTTCCGCGCGTCAAGTAGACAAAAAGCACGATCGCGCCGCACCAGCTTCTTTAATGGATTTTGCAGGCAAACCGCGGGCTCAGCAATTACTCGGAATCGGACAAAAGCTGCCCCGTTTAAAAGAGAGCAACACGAGCGGCGTACTCTCGGCTTTACTCACCTCGATAAAGGAAGCGATCTCGGCTCTTTTCTGAATGAACGCGAAAGAGAGAGACGAACGTCGATGATGTGTATAGGTACGAGGCTCGCAGTGGTTGATGAAAAGCCGACTACAGCGCGCGGCAAGGCCGTGACGAAGGATTGCCGCCATCGACGCCGATTCACTTCGATTCCGCACGCCACCGTCGCGACTCCTTTCATCGCGCGCGTCTTTCTCGCGAGAGGCCCTTCAATTAATCGCGAACGAGCATAGTCTCTTTTCTTTCTTCTACACAGATATAAGGTTCGATGTACTCGCGAGAGTGATCGGATTTTTTTGCTTCTCGAGCGAGATCGAGGGGAGGTTATTAATTCGTTTTTGCGGGCGTATATAATGGAATCAGATTGTTTCGTTCACCGAAAGTTCTCCTGGTTTTCGAACTAAATATCCGCGGTTTGGTCGTCGGAGCAATCCGACTGACGGATGATTCTGTCTTGGCCAAAAAAAGTTTCTCTCGTCTCCGTCCCACACATATTCGCCCGCATCCAGGCGGTCCACTTTCCGGCAACAGCCGCGCCCAAACGAACTACACAAGAAGAGAGCAGAGGACGAAATCCTGAGAACGTCGTCTCTACGTATAGGAGAAAAGAAAAGTTGCGTTCGCTCTCGAGAGCTGCCGCCCGCGCGCTCGTTCTTTATTCAAACTTGTAATAACGTTTGGCAGATGTTTCTGATATAGCGCGGTGCCAGACCCCAAGGCCGTTTTACTCCGCGAACTTTTATCGAGTCAATTTAAGTTGCGACTGCGACGCCCAGAGAGAGAGGGGGGGGGGTGTATTTCATCCCCCCTCGGCTCGGACACGTTTGCTCCTCCGCTATAATACACTTCCCTGTCTTCCTTTTCTTCCACTTTATTTCGCCTGCTACTCGATCTACGTGTACTCTGTATATATCAGTATGTAGAGACCGTTGCCGGCGCTGCACTGCTTCTTATTATCATTGTATAATAATGTTAAGGGATTCGATTAGGGAGAGCTGGGCTCGCTGCGGGCGACATAAATTTCCGAAGCCTCGACTCTCCGTCTTTCTTTCTTCTATCTCTCCTTGGACGTTAAAAGTATACCGCGGGAGAGGTTACGAAAGAGGGATTTAAAGTCTTAGGTATACAGCGGGGCCAAGGAAATTTTAAAGTTAATAACCGACAGACCAAGACCGTGTGCGCGGGGAATTTTAAAATTTTCACCGGTCGGCCAGGGAGATGGCTTTTTTGGTAATGGGATAGATTTTGCGCTACGCGGCGTAGAGAACGTGTAATTTTATTAAAATTTCGAGCGTTCTATATCGACGTGAAATATGATCCTGATATTACATGACATTTTTCATTCGAATTCAAATGCAAGACGAGGAGGTTATTATTGAGCGTGTATCCGATTGAAAACGATATTGCACAGCGTGTAATAAGGCGTGATATAAATTAGGATTTGGATTTGGATTCACTCCGTGTATCAGTCATGTCTGGCGAATCTTATTTACGATTGGAGAATCTTCCGAGGGCGGATAGCAATATAAAGGGCAACGATTTTGCCGACGATGTAAATGCGCGTGCAAGTTAGCGCGCGCGAGGGAATATAGCTGCCGCCCACGAGAGAGAGAGAGAGAGAGAGAGAGCCCTCGGCTTTATTTCAACTCACGTGCGAACTCAATCCAGGACTCGATTTTCCATTTCAAATCGAGCGGATATCAAACGTCGGGCGTCTCATCCATATCAATCATAAGCTTTCTTTCTCGCGCTCTCTCCAACCGCGCATTGATACACAACTTACAGCCTCGATATAATACTCATTTGTCACATTGATATTTCTTATGCGACTCTTGGATTTCCCGAAATCCTTATCGCGATCCGAGGGAATTAAATTTGATACTGGTATACGATTAGAATATATAGACATTGGCTGATAAGGGGGCGAACAGATTGTTTTGAAATATGTCGGGCGGTTTTTCCAAAGTTTATCGAATCTTTATTTTATTAGAGCGGTGTGTGCGGGTAGGAAATTTTATATCGGTCGATTGTATTGGCCTGTTTGTCATACTAATTTCAGAGCCGTGTTCCGATAAAGTAAAATCCGATGTAACGATTATCTACTACTTAAGAGGCACGCAGACTTTTGTTTTGAAAAGATCGTGGCTGCTACCCTGGTAGAAAATTCACCAGATTCTGCCCAGATATGGCGAATTTACATGGCTTTTTCACCATATCTGGGTAGAATCTGGTGAATTTTCTACCAGGGTATCGGTGTTTGCATTACAAAATAAAATTTTCCGTAAAACATAGCTGCTTGTAATTATTTTCTCGTAAAATGTTGCTCACTGTTTGTTCAAAGGCGAATCTAAGAAAATATCGTTTCATATTAACTTCATTGTTAATGTTGTTCCAACATGCAAGACTTGAGCTCCTCCGTATCTTAATCATACCAAAGTTATTTCAACAACTTTTAAAATACAGTGCCGCCATCTTTGGTATCGAACGAAACAACATAGAAATGCTCGGCCATATACCAACATCGTTACTTTCATCAGCGGTTACCCCATACGTAGAAAGTACCATAAGAATTCTACGTGGTTAGCAGACGATCTACCTTACCTACAGTCTGTAAGTGCTCAATCGGTTTCCTTAAGAATAATTATTGTACGAGGGCTCAGACGACGGTGGGTAAACCGTGTATGAGTTTTATATGCGCGGGTCGCTACGGCTTTATTCAAAAATAAAAACCCTTTGAAAATCATTATTTGTCAAAGATCGATGACGGACATAACATCAGTTTTCTCATTTTCATGTGCTAATTACTCATTCTTGCCCCTAAACCTAAAAACTTTCCTGCAACAAATCGTAACAACGCAACCTATAGTCAAAACACGGATCATCGAACCATCCCGATTATACGAGGCGGCGAGGTAAAGTCACACCTCACGAGGGGGAGGGGGGGGGGGCATTAAACCGGCGAACGACTGTGTACTTCGGCACGGCTCGGCTGTAAGTTTTAAAGTCAATAAATGTAACGGTACACAGGTGCACTTTTCAAATTTACGCACACCTTCAGAAAGTGAATAACGGATCGTCGCGTCGCTCTCTCTTACTCCCATATACCTATACACAAGATCGGAGCTTCATTAGGGTGTAGACGCCGGGAATAATGACCCCCGCGACGACGCCGACGACCTTATTCGTGCTGTAGACGCTGACTATATACCCACTCCTGTGTACACCGTGTGCCTGTTTGGCTTTTTGTGTTAACGCGTTTGTTTGTCTAGAACGAGGAGAAGGAATGTGTATGTACTTACTTACGCAGAAGAGGCGAAAGCGCCCGAGACGAGTTTGTGTTTTGCGCGATCGCGGCGTCGCACGGTCTGCACCAAACGAGACTTGCATCTTTTTACATCGGGCGTATGAAGAGTATACGTCTGTTATAGAGCAAAAGTCAGCTTTTATGAAAAATAAAAGTATAACAAGCAGGATTATGCTCGTCCGCTCGAAATCTAATTGCATCGATCAATCGAGACGCACGCGCGCCTGACCCAAATATCAACGGGGAAAGAATGTCGTATATTTTACAGTTGGCTCTATAGCATCGAAAGTCAATCCGGTCGCCGGCGCATAAAAATGCACGAGGAGACCGAGCCTTTGACCTCGAGAGAGAGAAAGAGTATAACGAGCCGCAGGAGCGAGCACATGAAAAATTATTGCAGTCGAAGCGTAATCTACTTTCCCGCCGCGCGAAATTCGGTCGCGCATGATGCCTGCATGATAAGACTCTGATTAATCTATATACGAATGATCGCTATTATACCGCCGGCCTGTACAACATACGCGAGCGCATTAATTTTCTTTAAACGGGGCGATAAATCCGCGCGTAATAACTCGCACGTCACGTGCGTATTCCGAACTCGTAAAAGGTCGTTCGACGTTAACTTTGAAGTGATAATCAAATTATACACCGTCTCGTCGGCGATGCTGTTATTTGACGTGTTCGAGAGATGTAATCTGCCGGCGACTCTGATAAAGCCTGGAACGGAAATTGGCCAAATTCGATTTTAATGCCTCTCATTTTCGATGAACTTTTTAGCGCACAAGCGTTCTCGTTAATTTTTTCAAAGTACGTGATTTCGGGTAATTACGTCGCGCCAAATTTCTCAATAATTGCACGAAATGACCCAGCTCAACTATCTTTGTAATTACCTAATCAGACTCAAATGCGATATTAGTAATGTATCACCCTAATATTCGAATTTCAATGAACCCACTGCCAATAACTATCCGCAAACGATCGCGGGGGGAGAACGCTCGCGCGCAATTAATAAAGCAAAACGCGAGAGGCATACGCACACGCAGCTCTCGGCGCCGAGAAATCGGCAAGCGCCTCCGTTCTCACACACTGCAGCCGCGGCGGTACAGAGGACAATGGCCCGATCGGCTGTGCTCCCTCTCTCGGTGCGAGTGTACATATACAGGTATATTATACACTGCCGCCTCTTCGCTCCGAAGATCGCCGGTGAACCTGTATAATACAGGTCCGGCTCCGAAGTATTTGGAGAGAAAAGAGCCGAAACAACTCTTGCCTCGAGAGGCTGCACTGCATTATGTACGGAAGAAGAGGAGAGAGAGAGAAGGAGCGTAAAACCTCGCCGCGGCGAGGAAGGACGACGAGGTGGCTGGAATCGGAATGCGCATGGCGCTGATTCACACGCGCGCCGACCGCACTGACATATTACTCGGGGGGATTTAAATATCGGGCGAGGGTGTCTCTGTGAGAAAGCGTCGATTGTACTGTGCGCATTTTTTAAAGAGAACTCGACATGAGATAAAAAAGAGTGTACCTATAACACAGTATACCATAAGCGCGTAAACAAAGCAGGGGAAAAAAGGATTTTACCATCCGGCCGTCTGCAGCGCTCGCCCGCGTCTATATAATACCTATGCCCAACTTCTCTCCGTTCTCCAGCTCCTCCCTCTCTCTTCACAGCAGAGAGCGAGCGAGACACACGAAGGTACTCCCGCACCACCACAAAGCCGACTCACCTGCACGCACAGCTATATACAGAAAGGCACACACACGCGGATCAACCTGCGCCGCTAACGGTATATACCCCGAGAGAGAGTGGTGGCGGTGGGCTCGGATGGACGGTGGCGCCACGTGGTGCTCGGCGGCGTCGACGACTCCGCTGTGCGTGTGTTTCTGCGCTGGCAGCAGCAGCAACAGCTCTCCTAGGCGAGGTCGAGCTCCGCATACCTGTGAGACCGCGAGCGCGTCCGAAAGTAGCAGCAACAGCAGTGAGTGTCCGGCCTGTGATCGGCTCTCTGTCGCCAGTGTCTTTCTTTCTCTCTCTCTCAGTCTGTCGCGGTCTGTCTTCGCTCAGTTTCGTCGTGAAGCTCGTCGCGGACGGTTCGCTCTGTGCGACGCTCTGTACTGGAGAACGCGGGTGACAATAAGCAAGCAGCCTGTGCCGATTTTTTCTCACTGACACTTTGCCTCTAGCAGTGTGCTGTTATCCCGGAGAAAGAGGGAGCACAGGTCGTCGGTGTATTGTTTGGTGCGCGCGGTGTAGGTGAACCTTGAGGTGTCTCTCGCAGGAGGATCTCCGCACGCAGTTCCAGGTATACGAGGCGAGAGAAAATCCGAGAGTATACTACAGTGCGGGCTGGAATAAATAAAAAAAAAAGGAGAAACGCCCGGCTGACGTGACTCCTTTTTTCTCTCTCCTGTGCGCGTACTTTTCTGCCCGGATAGCTGTTTATCTACGTGAGCGCGAGGATATATCCTATACAGACGCACACATACACACATCAGGTGAGTAAAAAGTCCCCTTGACTCGGTCTTTCGAGCAACGCGCCGTCCTTTTCTCTTTCTCTCCGGCTCTCGTACATCTTGCGGCGGCAGCGGCGGTGGAGAAAGACGGAGAGAGAACGAATCCCGAACGGGAGAGACATCGACGTCCGGTTGAGATACTTGAATGGCCGGTTTAGATCGAAAGAGTCGG
Organism: Pteromalus puparum; assembly: GCA_012977825.3. NCBI lineage: Eukaryota > Metazoa > Arthropoda > Insecta > Hymenoptera > Pteromalidae > Pteromalus > Pteromalus puparum. The sequence goes on along the minus strand of CM053169.1, from coordinate 40,396,495 downwards.
ACTCGTTTAGAGCCAATGTGTGTACGTGTGCAGTATAGAAGTGTCGCCGGGGAGATTCTTTTACGGCGAGTATAGGCGACGTGTCTCCTCTGTACGTGGATGTGACGCGGGGGAGTGAACTGCGTGATCGTGGATTTCGACTCGATCGTCAGCGACAAAACGCTGCACACTCGTATCGAGGATCCAAATCTCGCGGCGATGATGTCGCAGCTGACGGCTGTTTACAGTGGATGACGAAAGTAATCTTGATAACGTAACGCCAATTTCACCAAGGGCAATTAGGGAGAATTAACGAACCATTGCGGGAAGCACGTGCGCGACGTCGACGTACACAAGTGTGCACCTAATGGTCGCAAGACGCTATGTGACTCAGTTTTCTGTTTAAATGAAACCCTTTTTCACTATACCCGCACACTTTTCAAATACCAAAGAATCGATACCAATCGCGAACCTCCCCCGGCTGTATACAGCTATATCTGTAAAAGCCATTTCTCCAAATTCCAATCTCCAGCAGAGCTGAGCTGGGCGCGTATAATACACGACGTCAACGCCGAGAGCGCTGCACCGTTCGCCGCTGCAGCAGCGAATTCCATCGGCGGAGCGCATACCTCGAGATCACGCTCTCGCTCATTCGCTCGCTCGCCTGCGTCCCGCGCGATAAGTAAAAGTAAGCGGCGGCTGCAGCAACGCTCTCCGCGCGCTTTTCCATAATGCCTCCGGAATATAACGAGAGGGAAAGAATACGCTACTACGCTAACTCGAAAATTGAACTGGTGACTCGAGAGATGCTGCAGCAGCCTTTCTCTCCCACATGCATCTCTGTGTTCAAGGTGTAGCCGCGGAATTCCTCGCCGCATAGATCGAGGATGATGTCGTCGCGCGAGGTGACGAAATTCCCGTACATGCATGTGCTCTTCGCGGATCGCGCACTTTTTTCAGTAGCGAACGTCGTTCTCGACGAGAAGGATGAAGGAAAACTCGTTTGATACAGGCTTTGATTTTCTCAGGATTACGAGAGTATAGCTGCGCGGGGATTATTGGCGGAGAGAAACGATTAAAAACTTACGGCGCTCGGTGGTGAAACTCTCGAGAGCGATAATTCGACGTTACACGATAGATCTCAAGCGGCAGCTGTATTGCGCGCGCGCTGTCGAGAGACTTAATTGTCGTAAAACGTTCCGAGTTTATATTCGTCGAGAAACCAGCTCTATTTCCTATACTTAGCCGACGTATCCGTTTCGATTGAGAAATCATTATAATACAAGCATACAACGAGCGTATAACGATGCCTTGCGCCCTCCTAAGTATGTAACGGTGAATAATCATCTCAGCGACCTATCCGTGGAAAAAAAAACGTCGACGATCGCTTATCGAGAGCTCACACGCGCCAGCTCACTTGCTCCTCATTGAATTTCACGCGCGGACAGCTGTAATTATCGAAAAACGTCGACTCGCGCGCGCTGAGCACTTTTCTTAACATGTATACAGAGTCCATCGATCAAACGGCGCAGTCGGGAATTATGAGCGTATAAAGGACAGGAAATTAAAACTCTTGCCCAGCACGCAAAAAACGAGAATTATACACAGCGCGTGCAAAAAGCCCGCCGCAAGATGAATCCACAACATCGACGCGGAAATCGGCAGAGTGAGTCACGTGTGTATGTGTGTGTCGCTGGGAGTAAAAAGGACGAGGAGAAAAACCGGCGCGCGCGATATTCTTTTCTCAGGCTATCGCGCCGCGAAGCATGATTGGGTGAAAGTACGAGGCAAGGGCAATGAATCGCTGCTGTTGGCCTCATGACATTGTCTGTCAGACGAGCGAGCGAGCGAATGCTTCTGGGGATGTGCGTGTGTGTGTGTGTGTGTGTGTACATTCGCCGTGAGCGCGCGGCATTAACGGACTCGCAGACCGTTATCGCAATTCTCTCCCGCTAAGTCGAGACTTGCCAGGCCTGACTGACTCGCCGTGAAGACTTGGCTTATTTCGTGTGTTTCGCTGGGATTTGACACGTGTTCGAATCGTGTGCGTGTGCGAATCAAGGAACGACTTCGCTTTGGGAGGAGACTGCTTGTAGCGTTTACTGCTTTACAACGGAAATAAATGCTTACGACTGCTCGTTTAGAGTCGGCCATATACAGCTCGTTTATAGGAAAAAAATCGTCCGAGGAGTGGCTAGATTTTGGTATCGAACTGTGCTCCTTTTGTTCATAACCGTCAATTTACTCGCGAGCTTCTTGCTGTCATGCGTGTGTCGGCCAAAAAAAAAAAACAATTTTTTTTAGATGACGTGATGTATCGGTAATGTCGGATTATACTTTCTCCGTAAAGAATACTTTCGGCGTCATGGTAATTTAGAACTCTCTCGCATCAATACATTTTATACTTTTGTTACCGATCATTACCACACTCCACGCGTTACGGTAACAATCAAGAGAGTCATGATCGTATCGAGATTAAGTCACACACGCGCGTTGTCTCGCGGGCCATCTACTCCGATGAAACATACAAGTTAAGGCAACCGCTCTTACGAAAACGATCGGCTCCTTTCGCATTCGAAATCCTCTCCGGACTGACAATGGGCCTCACAGAGTCGATGCATAGGTATTAATAAACGCATAAAGTTCACACGATTTGTCACGAAAAGGGAAAACAGCAATCATTTAAAGAGGTGCCACGCGAAGTGCTTTTATATAGCTCATCCTAAATACCACAAGTCCAATTTACCGCCGACAAAACAAATCGCTACAATGCAAAATCCCGCGAACATAAATATCCGGCGAACGCAGATGTAAATAACGAGCGGTCAGAAAAAAGCACGATATAGCGTACACACGCGATATGCTCAGAGCGACAATGGCATAATTGCCGCACATGAATACCCGCGGCCGACCTCTTTCCATGCGCGATTCACAAAAACCCGTACACACGCGCGCGAACGTAATATAGCATCGCGATTGAGAGTCAACCTTAAAGCTGTATATAAGATTAGTGTGTATGTATTCTTTTTCCTCATCTCGGATACGCGCCTGGAAACAGCAGCCGTGACATGGTTTTCGGTTCGCCAGCAGCTAAACTTCTTAGCGTTCATTAGCACCGTGCGAATATTATCTCTCCCGGTCAATACGCGCGCGCGAAACCAGCCTACTGATCGCCTTATCGCAGCTTCAGCGGTGTTTGAGCTGTACCGCGAGGAGGAGATACCTAATACATCCAGGTCGTCGAGAGTGTACTTATGCTAATCGGGATGCAGAGGTGTGTATGTGATTCGATTCTCGGAAACGAGAAAATCGTTGATCGATCTTTTTTGCCAATTGCAAAAATATAGACCAATTGGGACGCATGTACGTACATAAAGGTCAGTCGATATGATATTTCGATCGGAGCGTGTGCAGGTGCAGCTCTCCTCTCGCAGGGAATTCTTGACCTAAATTTTTTGCCGCCTCGGTGCGGTATAGCAATTTATATAACTGCATTTTCTTACAATGAAATATTTCATTGACAGGAGTAGTGCGCGCTCGTGACTGAATTCCTTCGATCGACGAGTCGCTGATCTTTGTTCTCGTGCGCGGATTGCTTTTAGAGAGTATTAATTGCGCGCGACGTTCTGATGATTTAACGCTAAATGCTTGATAAATGAAGTGAAGTGGTTACCGCTGGATATTCATTACGACAGTGACTTGTGATTTCGTTTGCTCGATCTTCGTGAAATCCACGCGTGGAAGTGCTTTGGAGTAACGGTGAATCACATTTGCACTTTATTATTAATTTCGTTCTCACTCGTTACTAAGTGCTCTGCTGCGGGTAAAATTGCTATTAATCACGATCATTTTCTCCGACGACTGGCTTTCCGATTCTATAAAGTAATTTGCAGTTACAATTTTAACAATGTACAGGAGTGTATTTGTTATCTCCTCCCGCAGAGAATCACCCAGAATCTAAAGAATGTCCGCATTAGAAAATTCTTTTGAAAACTATCCCGCGTGTTCTACATCCATAATTCATGATAAAGTATTATACACACAACTCGCGTCATTTTTATCAATGAGCTTTTTACAGACCGTTTGTGCAGCACGATTCCCATCCGGCCTCCATTTCATTCACCGCATAGTGTCTTAAGAATTTCTTTCAGAGACGTAACCCTAATCAATTATCCGCTGATAGCGGACCTTAAATCTTCCTACGAAGAATCCTATGGTAACAGTACAAATTCAGCACATGTATCCACGCTGTAAAAATCGAAAAGGATGTCGGCGATCGTTCCTATTCTCGACGCTCGAGCATTGAAATTCCCAGTGCGTAGCGTGCACTATCGGACGTCCGTAGCGCGTTTCGCTCGTCGCATCGTATATTTTTCTCTCGAACAGAAAAAAGGGGAGACGATCGAACACGGCCGTTTATACAATATTTTTCGTCACTTTATCAATAACCTTATAAATGCGCACGTGTACATTCTCAGGGCGAAAAAGTCGGAGGGGAGATCGACATAAATCGAGTTATCAGAAGAACGAGAACGAGTTAGAAATAGGCCTCGGTTACGCTCTTTCGCAATGTTTGTTTTGCCGGATAGTCACCGTGGGCTGTAGCAGCATCACGATGTTTTGTTTTGAGAATACAACACAGTTTTGCAGTTGTTGCGCCATAGCGAAGATATAATTCACCTAATTCGAGGAACTGTGTGTTTTGCGGCTTGGGCTAAATTTGCAGTTGTAGCTCGTAACGATTTTCTTCTGCTTTTTCTTTTTGTTTTTTCCTCCGAAGTGCAGCTAAGAGCTTATACTCGTTTGAATGAGTTACACGTCCGTTGAAGCGGAACAAATATTCAAACTTGGGTCATTATCGGCGTTTCAATTGACTCTGCAAACTGTATTATAATATATACCGAGACTTGAGTGACGAAATCCGATCTGATTTTTATCCTCGTGATTATATTTATTCATGATATAATTTATGAGCAGCAATAACTCACGCGCGAATCGCTCTTGATTAAATGTATACTTTTCTCCCCGCCGACAATTTTCCAACGCAGTCAATTATCCCCGAATAAAATCGGCCGAAATCCAAGTTCCCCAGAGCTCTTACGAAAACCGCCACCACCCATGCTCTACTGGAATCGTTAAAGCCAACGATAAATTATACGATTCTATAAACATTCAACGTGAGAAAGCTCGTCGATTCCGCAATAAACCGTAGAGATAGAAAAAACACATCCGCACTTTTCTATATATAATATTCGTATGCGCTAGAGCAGTGAAAAAGTTATTGACCTCCCGGCCAGCCGAGCGAGAAAACCGCGAGCGCGCCGTATATAAATTTCGTCATCGACGTCCCGGCAAGTCGGTCTCATTTTCTCCGCGCTGAAAAAAAAATATGTATATATCCAGCATTCAGCGCAATTTTTTTTTAACCCAACGATTTCGCATCCGCCGCGCAAAGCTTATGGCGATACACAGTCGAGTAACGGGATATGCTTGAGCCTTGATGCAGGCATTAACCGGATAGGAAATCTTCAGTCATAATGGATTAGAGGGAATTTGACATTTTAGAAAATGCGATATGCAGTAATCCTGTACCGACCAGTTGCGCAATTATGCTCCGCGAGTTAAAAAATAAAAGTTTACGAGTGCAGGGCAATTATTCCCGTGATTTTTAATTGCCCCCTTGGGTTCTTGCTTTCGTTTTTTGAATATTCAATAATCAGCGCCGAGAGTATATGCGCAATAGGCTCGAAGAAAGGCAACGCATATAATTCTAATTAAAATATTTTCAACCGCCCACTTGGCTCTGTGTTTAGAGCATCGTGAACTTTTTGGTACGAGAAAACGTTTCTGCGAACATACGTTGCGAACCAACCACGCGTTCTGACGTTTTTTATCGACGAACATAAGACGGTGTTACAAAAACACGAGCCGTGGAGCTGTCTACAGGCAACAAAAATCCGGCTTTGCACAATCGACAATAGCCTCCTTCACGATGCGCGCAACAACAGTACAATGTACATACGTACACAGAGTCGACGCTATATAGCTCTCGTCGTCGTAGTTACTTACACGTCTGGCGGATGATCGAGCATCACGACGGGCGAAATTTCCCCTCGCGGTTACATTATACCCGCGAGTATGTGAGCCGGACCGCCGCGTGGTTACGTAAGCCAAAGGAAGGAGGATCGAGGCGCATCTCGTCGAGAGGCGCATTCTCAGCGCAGCGGCTTTCTCTGCGTCTGACCCCGATAGCGCGCTTCTTGATATTTCGGATTTTCTCCTTCCTCAATGGGTCGTCGGACTCATTCATGAGCCGCCGCGGTGACGACGAGGCCCTTGGCCGCCGATGAGTTGGGAATTTCTAGGATACGCCGATAGGTGTATTTTGAAATTGAATGGCGAGGTGATGATGGGAGTGTATGGACTTTTTTTTCGATGATGAGTTGTGTAGCTTTTTTCGGGGAGTTTGCTTAGAAAGTCTGTTGTGACTGTCATCGCGTGTAGGCACAGACGAGAGAGATACAGATAGAGGCTTGTTAGTCGCGAAGTGAGTTTTTGCTATCTGTTTCCCTCGTGGAAAAGCGTCAACGCGTATTTTATGCATCTGCGATTTTTATCGGGTAAATTGGAGAGAAATGACGAACGCGTTTTCAAAAGTTTTTACGGGCTTTTGTGCGCGCATTGTTGTAATTGAAAGGAGAAGCTATCAAGAGTTTCTGTTGATTAGAAGCGCCGCTATATAATGAATTCTCGAGTCGTCTATTTACTTCGAGCAGCGCGTTGTCGGCTTACGCTGCGTCTATACAACGATGTTCGATGAGTTAATTAGATCGCGTGTATATGATTAGTGGCTAGATCGTGTTTTGATTTATTTTACTTTCTAAATTTCCCGAGAGCCATCGATATCGAAATGGACGGAGTTCTGAGAACCCAAGCATACGGTTTCCCATCGAACTTGGAATAATATTACGAAGTAAGCTGTTGTCGTGAAAATCTTAACAAAAGAAACGAATCTATATGAATAAAAGATAGCCCGAGCATATTAACACAAAATAAAGCAGTATATATCTCGAAACAGTAGCTACAGCGCACGAAACGCCTCTGCTCCGTCCGCAATCGATCCTGATTCCGTTGTACACACAAGGAAGTGCAACCGACTGTTGGGCCGTTTAAAAGCGCGAGCGCGCGCGACAATCGTCCAATTAGAAAATCACCGACCAACGAGACTACAGCTTTTCCGAGAAAGTCGACTGCAGCGCGTTCGTACAGATACAATGGACAATCGCGCGGTGACGAAAGATCCAATTGCCGCGCATCCATTGTTTGCGCTACGACAACAACTTATCTCCCTCTCGCCTGAGCGCACCTTCCTTTTCTCGTCGCTTATGCTCGCTTTGCATTGCGCATAAATTTGGTTATAATATACGCGACGCTGATTTTCTAATGTTATAGTGTATTCTCGTCTCGCGACGTAAAAAGCTTTATTTTAATATTGCACCGATATCGTTCTTAATTATTACGACGAATCTTTATCGAAGGGGTGCAGCTCTCGTAGTTTTATGGGCGCATTGTAAAACGGGAAAACACCGCTCGATGCTGTCTCGATAACTATCGTTAATTGCGCCGGTGATTTTTTTTCTCATCCCGAGTCGAATGATTTAATTGCCTGTTAAAGAAAGTTACGGCTGTCTAGATGCACATTAGCTAAGTGGGCCTCTCTCGGACCTGGTAAACAAAGCATCGAGGCTCAAACTTCTATTTAGGTTATTTTTGGGCTAAAAAACCAGCTCGAAAACGATTTTCGCACAGTATACGAGTTTGAGAGGCATTCCAGCCCTCCCCGATGCAGAGAGAAAATCTCGTCGCCGCAAGCTTGCTCTTAGTCATGGCTACAGGCGCAGCGCTGGCTTGTATTAGCATAACATTGCGAAATAGAAAACGCATTCCCCTCGAGGGGCATATCCCGCAGCTGCGCGCACAGCTCGAGATTTTTCGATTCCCTTCGACGCACGCACGACTCCGTACGCGCCGAAAGGGATACGCCGACACCACGTTTTGCGTGCGTGGATAAGCTTTTTTTTTTCATTGACGGGGAAATGGTTTGCGCAGTGACTGTAACACACAGAGGAATTCCAGCTGAAAATTGCCTTTCCGCATAAATCAGGTCAAGACAAATCTGTTCCAGATCATAACAACCGTCGGATGATTCACATTGCGAGTATTAGTGTGCGTTATACATACGATACAAGCGTTTTTTCTCACTGCAATAACAAGTCGAGCAATAATATATCATATAATACGAAGCGTTTATTTTACTTTTCACTCTCGCGCTGCGGCTAATTCCGCGCTCTCGGCTCGCGCACACGTGCGTTCACGCGACTGTGTAATCGGTTGTCGTTTATATACATGCGAGATGACGATGGCGAAACCTAATGGCACACGTTTTGTCTGGCGCGCTCTAATATGTATATGTTGCAGCGCGCGATCGCGCAACGAACGTTGACGCCTTTATCTGTCCGATTCTATCTCTGATGAGGTGTGTGGTTATGGCAAACGGGAAAAATAGATGGCTCAATTGCGGAGAACGTTGGTAAATTTCGGATATGTAAATCGATTAGTCGTATTAGTCCAAAGTCGCGGACCAATTTCATCATCTCTCTTGTGCACATAACGCACAATAGCACTCGACTCCTAACCAGCGCGCGATATACAACTGGACTACAAAAGCGCAAGAGTCCTTACAAGGCGACATACCAGTCCCAGATATCCATAACAGAGTGTGTGTGCCTCCTTTGCCAACTGTAAAATCCTGCCCCCGAACAACTAAAAATCAGGCTAGATATATAACAGCGACACAATATACTACCGCGTGCTTTGCCAAAACTCGCCCACTGTGTCACACACGTACACCACACGTATGCGCATATTCCATTGGACTCCGCGACCGCGTTTTCCTCGACTAAAAGAAGCATATAGCGCTTGACATTGGCTCGCCACGCCGAGAGATCCACATTCCGCTCGTTCTTTCAAGGCCACCGCACGCGCGCGTACACGCCTCTACCGGCGCTGATGCTCCTCGCGAAAATAAGCGCGAGTCGAGCGAGTCCGTTCACCGCGCGCTCGCTCAATTTATGCTCGAGGATCTCTGTTTGGATAGAGGCGGACAGTATGGTATACAGGTATGGGCTCTCTCTCTCTCTCTCTCTCTCTCTCTCTCTCTCTCTCTCTCTCTCTCTCTCTCTCGTGTTATTCGTGCGCGTGCGAGGTGAGGAATCCAAATGCGAGTAGTACGTATATACAGCTGTGGGACGTTTTGGAATGCTTATAGAGGTGCCGACGGTGGATGGCCTGATTAGCAGTGAACGCTGACCGGTATTGAGACGTCTTTTGCAGCTTGGATTATCTTCAAACGCCTGTTGGACGTTTAACTAGAGATTAAATTATCCGCAAGCTCGACGCTTTTATTTTCCGCGCCATTCGTGCGTGAACCGAAAACAGAGTTCATGCGAATTAACAAGCGCATTCTGGAGATACTCTCCAGGTAAACCGGTTTTCAGTGCGTGTGTAACATGTTCACGAGCATATAAATAACAAATTTTAGCAACATTAATTTCGGTCTTATTTTTAGAAGCTTATTACACATGGCGCAAAATTACAAATACTCCGCATACCATCGCCGAGAGTTTTTGTACCATTTACAGCGCGGAATTTTATACGCTGATAACTTTACACGCTGAAGATAACTCTCGTTAGCATAATCAAGCGAGCAATTAACTTTTTGCGCGAGTCGAAGGTGCGAATTATTGTTTCAGCCTGCGAATGTATACAATTATTCAAATGTTCTCGCTAATAAACCAAACTCTTTGTAGTATTATAGTACACATAATCGATTACTATTTTCGAGTCACGTTTCTCTTCGGCTCAATCAACTCGTCGAGCGTATACTTGACATACAGTCTCAGGACACTTTTTGCGGTACACAAGTATAATAAGTACGAGAGCGCATCAGCAGTGCCAACAGACCGGAAGTAGCGTGCGGGGCAATGATATGCAGGCCGGAATACAATCCGTTAGAGTTATAAATGACAATCGACGGCCCGCGTCATTCTCTGAATACAGGGTTCACGCTTGTGTTTATACTACCTGCTGTGGCAGTAAAAAGGCGTATGATTTCCTATGAGTGTCACTCAAAAAGAAAAATACTCCAAATTCGCAGCAAAAGTAAAAGTTCGAAAAAGAAACAATCGTTATCCTTCCAGCCGCAAAAAATCACCGACGTTCCTATCTGGAAACCCGCGTCGTTACCGCATTCTAGCGAACCCCGCACTTTTCCAATGGCTCTCCCAAAGAATTTCCAATTACGAACGCATCTTCCGTGCGCGAGCGCTGTGCACACACTCGAGCGCAATAGCGGATCCCCCATCCGTCTCTTCACTTTACGACTCATTAACGTCTCCCTATTTCACTTTTGTGTGTTTCAGCTTCGAGGCAGCATAACAACGTACACGTAGCGAGAGAAGTGGCGCGAGGAAGCAGCGGCGGCTACGAAAGGAGAAAATGAGGGCGAATCTTCATCGCGGTGCCATTTAAATCGGACTCGGTGGACAAAATGCTTACCGAGTGGCAGAAGGTAAGTGTCTTTCTCTCTCTTTGTCGCGAAATCCACGCACGCGCGGGCTATCAATCGGTTCTGCTTTCTTTTCTTCGGCGCTGCAGGCGCTTTATTTCGCATTGTACACGTCTCTGTCGATGGGATCGAAGTATGGCCTCTGATGCGCCAGAGGCTTTGAATTTCAGCGCGGATTATCGGTTCGTCGCGGAGACGACCTACTGACTGAGTTTTTTTCGAGTATAAAATGTCCGTTGAGTTATTGTGTATACTCGGGGAATCGGAAATTTTTACCGCGAGATGTCTGGGTTATATGATAATTTAATCGCGATTGTTTTTTTTTTTTGTTTTTTTTTTGTTATAAAAACCACGCACACGCATCAAACGCGTACGTCATAGAATGACTCATACGATATTTACACAACGGGTTAGGAAATTGCATCCGCCATGGAGCAGCGCAACTTTTTAGTTGTGCACAAAAATATCTCGAGAGAGACTGGAGGAGTAGTGAAAAAAACTTAAGAGCACGAGAGTTTGGTCATAAAAAGGAAACCGGCGGAGACCTCGAAAATCTCTTCGCGGCGTTATATGAGCAGAATATAATGAAAACGTTGAAATCATAAATCCTGTCGCCGACAGAATGAACAACCCACAACAACACAACAAAAAACACGTCTCCCTGCGCGAAAAAGAAACCTCCGAAAAAAAAGATCTGGCCGCAACGCTAATAACCGCGGAAGCAAGTAGCAGTGCCGCGAATATCGCGAGAAAATAAAAAGCAACGACGACGACGACGACGACGACGACGCTAGCGCTCGTGGGAATGAAAGTTTCGCTAAAATCCGTTTCACCGGCTTGTGCCGCGCGGCACATTCCTCGCGCTATTATCGACGTTATTATGGGCTCGTCGTCCTCGCCGCCACGGTGACGGCGGCTGCAGACATCCATACGCATCGCTATATACTTTCACCGGGGGCGACGAAGACGTTCTCGTCTCGTCGCGCAGTGGTGCCAACGCCATTCGAGCATCGGACGACAGAGCTGCATCAATTACGCGCGTCGTTAGCCGGAGGTATAACAGCATCTCTCGCCGTGTCTCTCCCGGTGTGTGTGTATGTGTGTGCTAGAAGTCGATGATCCGCGCCGAACGATTTCCTACACTGGAATTTCGACGTGGTTATGAAATTTCTTAGGCGGCGCACGCGCGCGCATAAACTATACTATAGAAGAGAGGGAGAGATAAGCCGGTTGGATGTATTATGGGATAGCGAGGCGGTTAATGGGGATTTTTCGAATTGCTGAATCGGAGAGGTAGGATCGCGCCGGGGATTCTTCGATTGTCCACATACGCGCGAGTACAGGTTTATTTTTGTTTCCGTGCCGGAGAGAGAGAGAGAAGAGATTTAGAGATTGTTGCCGCGATTATTGCGATATAGAAAATTAGCGCGCCGCGCGATTCTCGGAATGGTATGGCTCGAGATGCAGAAAACAAATTAAATTAGCGATTCGAGAGATAGTTGCGCAGGTCGTGCTATTAGAGTTTATTGTTTTTAAGGAATGTTTGCACAGCTGCAAGTATCAGCATCAGGTAATAACGTTTTGTCTTGATTCGATTCATATGTAGTTCACGAACGCGTGAGCCTTTCGATATTATTCAACGTAACTTACCGCACCTCGTACGATTAACTGTATATCATATACGCACGCAGCAACGCGGCGATTCGAATTCTTCATTCACGCTGTTTACCTCCATATTTACTATTTAACGGAATTTCCAAGCGATTATAAATTCGACTTTTTCGTCTTATTATTTTTCTCCGAGATAAACCCGTTTCGGTGAGAACTTGATATTCAGAGATTTTTCAAATACCTGCTGGACAGAGGAGGCTTTTCTTGATTAACGAAGATTAGATACGCTGTTTTGATGGTGTATAGGGGAGTCCCCGCGCGAGATTAGATTTCGAGATTGTGATGGAAAATTAGCCTCTCGGATAACCTATCTGGAGGATTTAAAACACGGAAGTATAATCGACTTTTTTTAGACTGCAAGTTCCAATTAAGCTTTCGAAGAACTCTCGTTCCAATCTCGTATATAGAATTAACACGGAGCTCGCTAATTAAAACAAGAGCAAAAATTGAACGTACTTGCGATTAATAATAATAACTTAGAGAGCGATTGCACAACTTAATGAATTGCTCGTTACCTAAAAAGCTCGAATAATTCAGGGTCTGAATGTTCATTTCATTGTTTTACATTGACTTTGAGCCGGCGCTGCGCTGAATAGAACAAAGTATATAACTACATGTGTATAATTAAAGTGGCATTGAGATAAATAAAAGCGTTTCTCAAGATTGTTCGGCTGGAAGGCCGAGTGCAAAGTACTGCGCGTATTTCCCATGCAGCTCGCTGGAATACTTTCTTGCGGCGTAAAGAAGTCGCATACGTGACAAAAATCACATTATACAGCTTCGCGAGACAAAGTCTCTCCGCTCGTTATTTCAAAGTCTGATATCTACCCGTCGACTACACCTGACCTAGATGGGGCCATCGATGACACTTTTACATAAGAAGCCAGCTACTCTCGAGTGAAGACAAAAATTTACGCGCGGGAAATAGGAAAAAGCCGCGCGAAAATGCAGTCAGGAATCCACCGTTGCACTTTCCAAACAACCGCGAGAGGCGCAGCTGCGACGTAACCGCGTGGAGAACTCTCGCGAATTCCTAGCGGACGACCGGCGCCACTATTTTTTCTCAGTGTACATCAAATGTTTATAAAGTCGACAATTTTTTCACTTTATCTACTTCATAATTATCAGGATGAGTCGAGGATTAGGTTTTCAATGTCCGCATCTTCGTAAACCAACAGCTTTATATTAACGCGAGATAGTAGCCTATAGTCAGCAGCCGGCTTTGTTTATATACACATAGGAAACGTGGAAAGGCGGAATCGTGTTCTCCCACACACTCGACTATGCGATAGTAGGAAAGCGCCAACGACCAGACGGTAAAACAGGATCTACTCGCGGTAATAAGCGATAAGTCAGGATGTAACGGCCCGATGGCGCGCTGTGTTATTATGGTAGCCCGATGATGAGCCTTCGTCGATACACGTAATAATATAATAATAACGTATAGAGTGAGTGCGATGTTACACGGATCTTAATTTCCAATCGTACAGAGAGCTTTGTGGATTGATTCGTAGAAGTGATTTCGAACCGTGATATTACAGGCTACCGCGTATACTCGCGAACTTTTTCTGATGTTTATTGAGGTATTTGTTAACTGTACGTGAGATGCGCTATAAGAGATTGCGTAATGACGTGCAGGTGAGAATAACGCGAGGTGTTGGACGTGGCACCCAATGGTTTGATTATAGAAAACACGTGGATTGAGAAATCATATACGCTTGATTATTATTTATGTAACATTCCCTTTATTATTTTTATTTTGTTACTACTTGTGCAACTTCAGGCAGTGAAACGAGCGACGAGAGATTTCCCGCGTAAATTTATACAGCGCGAAATGAAAATTTCAGTGCGCGGCGGCCGCTGACGAAAGTCGAAACGTAATTTCCGAATTCCGCGTGCAAAACTATATACAGCGTAATCGCCGCCGCGACGAGTCGTCCTATCAATTACGCTAATGATCGTCAACAGTAGGTTCCATTATATATTTGTCAGCGTGCTCAAGAAACTGTGACACTCTCGGGACAATTTACCTAAGCTACTACTACTCCTACGCGACGACGTTATACTGCTCCCTCGTTCATACCGCGACGATCTTACGTCACTCGGCTGTGTTTACGTGCTGTATTTATGTGACATTTACAAAACGACCAGCACTTTTACTGAAATGCGATACCACTGGCTCTATACGTATGCTATAATTTCCGTTTGCACAAAGTTCACGTACACAGCGTCTCTATATACGCGCGAGTCATCGACCTTCCGCAACCTTGTGATAATCTCGCGAACAAAACGTTTACAACTCCGCACACTCACCGAAGATCAATAAAACCTCCTGTAACAATCCCAACTCACCCACGAAAATCGTCTCCCCTTCTCTCTCTCTCCCGCAAAAAGCCCACACACAGCTCTCGTCCGCGCTTCTTCCGGTTCCGCAGACGCAACTCGACTGGCCTCCTCGGAGCCGATGCACCGCTTACGTTATAATGCCCACATAGTCTTCCTCCTCCCGCGTATACTTCGTAAACCCATACACATTCACAAACACAAACATGCACACAGAGTATATAGCGTGTGCAGTTCGCATTTAGCGCGTAATTTATATAAGAGAGCGATGCGCTCGCGCGAGAGGCACGCTTGGTTCCACCCCAAAGCGCTTCGATCCCAGAGGCGTCGGCGGCCGCGGATTTCCCCTGCATGCACTGGAAAGCTAAGTACAGCGAGAAAACTCGGCGCATATAGCCACGTCCTCAGTCTTGTGAAAAGCGTCGTCGGGAGTGGTCATCATCGTCTTGGTCGCAAAGGTTATTTTGCCCGGTGTTCGGTTTCAAGTATATACGTGGGCAATTAGCAGTGAGCGCGCTTACCGCGTCAGCGCCGTTAATTATGAAATGAAGCCGCGGCTTTACGCCACTGCGAGAGGCAATTGTTGCGAGGCAAGAGTCAGACCGAGGAGTAGCTGCCTGTCTGGCCGAAGCTAGTAGTGCATCGAACACCCTGCCGCGAGGATGCGCGAACGCGCGATTTTATTGAGTTATTTCGGAAAAGTGCAATAAATGAGAAAGTGCTCGATTGTGTGTTGCGTCTGTGCGCGACGATCCGATTGTTTTATTAGACGCTGTGGAGGATTATGTCGACGATCGAGGAGAGTGGAATCATGGCAATGCGTGCTAAACAGATCGCACGATTTTGCAGCTGAAAGGAGATTGGCCATAACAAAAAGCTTTCAATTACAAGCTTGTTTGAAAGCCACAGCGAGCGCCAAATCGCAACAGTGCAAATCTCCGCGCCCATACGAACATCGCGCGAGATCGTTCATCGGGTTTTTCAGACCATGAAGAACCAGAACGCGTCTCGATCGCAGCAGCTCAGAAGATGAGAAGTCAGCAGACGTACGCGCTCCGCGCGAAATTGCGATAAAAACTTTCACTGCAGCGCACACGACTGAGCACGCCCAAATGCATTAGATGCCAATTATCCCGTCCACTCGGCAGAAATAGAGGAGGACCACTAGAGAATATTCTGTAGATACTGATGCACAACCTTTCACCGGCGACCTCTGCAACTGCACGCGCCCACGTGTCTACACACACAGCAGTCGTGCGACTCATCTCTTAGTCGCCTAATCGTATGCGAGACGCGTACGCGAGCTGTGTTTCTGTTGCTCACCGTTAAATTCTCGAGCTTTTCGCCTCGGGACGACCCAATGATCCCGATAACGTGTGGCCTCGGAGTTTTCGGAGCATCTCGCGACGAGAATTCACTATTAGCCGCTGCGACGATTCGAGGAAGTGAAATCGGTGGCGTATTTTTTTTCTCTCGTTTTTCCAAGATCACGAGAGAGAGAGAGAGAGAGAGAGAGAGAGAGAGAGATCCGTATGTGCTTCTGGATCGATGGAGAAACGGACGCAGCATTTGAAATTGTAATAACGCGTAGGTCGAGTGCGTGCGTTCAGTAAGTCAAGAAAGTTCGACCGAACGGTGTAAATTACAAAACAGACGTTGGGCAACGCTTATAATATGGCAAATGCAGTGTGCATTAACGGCTCTATGCACACGAGGAGAGCCAACGATGACGAAATTTCGTCTTGCTCGTGCAGTGTATGTTGTAGCCTGACGTAGGTTCTGATCGAAGACTGTGATATGCACTACAGCCGAAGACGGTTGACATCGCTGTATATACCAAAGAAGGAAGTCGACCGTTAGCCCGATGTATTTCGACGATATACCCGGAAATTCTTGCCTCCACACGGATATAAATAAACGTGTCGAAAAAGCCCTGCCAAAGCGGCTCCCGAAACTCCCTATGCAAATAGTGCGCAAGCGACCTTCGCGTCCTCGTTAACGCGCGACAAGGCAAAGAGAGCGTCGACACCGGACTATGCTAAGAATCTCCCGGGAGCGATAAATTGACCGGTGGCGATCCTCAGCTAGAATGAGATACAGCAAACTCGTTTTCGTATCTCACGCGAGTAGGGCAAAAACGCCGCCGACGTGTCGTCCTCCTCTCGCCTCCTAGTCGTGAAAAAGAAATGAACGCGGCGGAGGCGAGGAAAGCACCGGCGCGAAGGTCGAGGCCGGAAAATCCGAGCTCCGCCAATAGCAAGACAGCCATGCCGATTAGACGAGGGCCGCGGTTGCCGGAACCTCCGGTTGCCGATTCCCGGTCCTCGAGTATACGGAACCGGGAGGAGGCTGCTTCTACCGGCACGACGACCAAGAAGAAGAGCGAGACCAAGTCCAAGAGCAAGCTCAAGTCCGAGTCGTTTCACACGCTTCCGCGCGAGCCCTTCTCCATGATATCCCGGAAGGACATCATTCGCAGAACCTGCTCCAAGACGGAGGACCAGAACGACCCGCTGACGAGGCTGACCCAGTCGCTGAGAAAGCGATGGAGGCGCTCGTCACTCGTAAAGAAGCGCAACGCCAATGAGGACAACGACTGTCCAAGCGAGGAGGAGGACGACTCCAGGAGACCCAGGACTCTGCCGTCCATCTGCCGGCGGTCCAGCGGCAAGGACCGCGATGCCGGCACGATGACCTTCGTACCGCTGACGCGGATCTCGCGACAAGAGATCATCCGGCGAACCTCGAGCGGCAACGAAGAGGCCCAGCGGCGAAAGTCCTGCGGCTCTCTGTACAACGCGGAATCCAGGCACGCGGGCTGTTTCGTTAAAAACACCGGGGTCGGCGCGACGAACGCGAGGATACGAGCCTCGGACAGGTGGAGGTCCAGCCTGGACGAGAGACCGGCCATGCAGGTGCCCAGACCCTCGACTCTGCCCAAGATCGCCAGGAGCCACCGCGAGGAGAGCCAGCACGAGTACGTCAACAGCCGAACCCTGGCCAAGGACTCGGCGAACAAGCAGGAGGCGCCGATCTACGGCAGGATCAGGCGACGAAAGGCTTCGGTGCCCAACCTGAACGGAGCCCGGAACGGAGATTCGAATTCTATTGGCGAGGCGACGCTGACGAGGGTCAGAAGGACTGGCTACAGGAGCATCCGAGACCCGGCGAGCGACCCGCCCAACTACGGCATGCTGGACTACCGATCTACCAGCGGTGGCGCTTCGCTGCCCAACCTGCCGCAGCGCACCATGTCCCGACGCAGGATCATCGACAACGCGGAGGAGGCCCGGGTCGTCAAGACTCTCGGCCGCGTCAAGCAGGACAAAAAAGAGGATGAGAGGTACACGAACACGCTGCCCAGCACGGCGCACGACCACGATCGGCTCAGGCGCAGGAACGCCATGGCCGCTCAAAAAAACGGACACTGGTACGAGCCTCCGCCACCACCCGTGGCTCCGCCGAGGAAGAACAGCGTCGTCGTTACCCCGGAGGACCCGAGCATGGCCACAGGTTCATCTAAGAGTCTGCCTTCGTACGTGAAGAAGGCGAGAAAAGCCTCATGCATCCCACTGAGGATCGATAGGCCTCGAGACGACTTCGCCTCAAAAAGCCTCAATAGACTAAGCAACAGCCAGAGCAGCAAGGAAAGCGGCAACGGAGTCGTCGCGAGGAAGAGCTCGACCGGAACTCAGCCGTACTCGATCTTCGGACTGTGCACCGGAAGGAGAAAGGTGCAGCAGACGGCCGCATCAAGGCGGCCCTCGAGAACGGAAGAAGACAGCCTGGCGATGAATCCTTACAGGGCGAGGAATCCGAGAACGGTGCGATTGTGGATTCTTGTAGAAAGATATTTTTACATCAGAGCACTGTTTTTTCTTTGTTGACACATGCGAGATCTAGACGACACAACACTTTTTAGATGTCAACATATCGAATAGCGATTAACCGACTAAACCATCTGAACGAATGCGCACAGCTAAACGAGTGTATAAAACTAGTCAAACAAAATAATATTATGTACATAAAGCTCGTAATAACCTCCAACACTTTTACTCCTTAGGAGAAAACATTCTACCTTAATCTATATGATTCGTTAGGATTTCCTGCAGCCACGATCACAATGTTTTTGAGAATAACTCAAGATTTCAAAATTCATTATATAAAAGCACATCCTGAAGTTTCTCGCGTCCGTGACATGAGCTATGAGAAATAAGCTTATTAACAGTACACGATAAATGATAAAGTTTCACCGCGGCCTGTATGAGCTGCTACTGCCTTAAAAGCGTATAACGTGCTAAACACGTGAGATCTAATATAGATACGACTAATTACTGAATTCGTTAACTTATTCGCGTGCTTCAACAGAGTTTCGCATTTCTTAAAAAAAAAATAGCTTACAGTCTGCCAACTATTAATCATTGCGTTTTACTACCTATATACATTATAACAACTCAATCTTTACGCAATGAAAACGCACAATTTATATTTTATCAAGTTTCTAATTAACAGGAATTTTTCGCTTCGAATGTTTGGACTAAAAAACCTTTCATCTGTTTTCAGGGCGAACTCGTGTGGTTCGACCCAGGAGTCGGCCATGTTCTTCCCGGAGAGGTTTTGGAGTACCACAGGGCGGCGAACGTCCTGTCGGTTCAAGCAGTCATCGCAGGAAAGGTATACATAAACTGAATTTTCACATCATAAAAACCTATTTCCATCGTCGTAAATGCACAATCTCACTTCCACTCGAATCAGCAAACGTCTAAGAAATCTCTCGCGAATCTAAATAACAAACGACCATAAAGCAACCACTACGATTTCGCGCACAATCACTATACATATACGCAGATTCGTCGCTTGCACGCTTATTTGCCGACCATAGAAAGTCCCGTGGATAACGCGTTGGATAATTCGGATAACTCGCGCGTGTTCGCGGCGGCGGCGACGCTTCCGCGAAAGTGCCGTGGTCTCTCTCTCTCTCTCTCTCATACCTATACGTGTGTACGCAAACAAGCGCTCGTTTTCATATGCGCGCGATAAAACCAAGCGAAAGGGTTATTGAGTTAAAACATACCGGGTTCGCCGTTTGATTAAAGACTCGTGATTGCAGGACCGTTTGTTTTATTTTTCGTGGCCGGAAAGGAACCCGAGGTCAATGACACTTATGCGTGAGCTCGTGATCTTTTTTGCCGCGTCGCTTGATTGGGAATACCATCTCGGGATATAAATTAGAAAGTACACGTGTTTCCGATACCTATTCAGGTGATTAATGGTCATTATTTCTTTTTATGGTATGCGGGTTTACTGGCCGTATCTACATACGGTGGCTATAAATGTGCTAATTGTCTTACGCCCCTTTCGACTGTTTTTAATATTTTTCTTTTTATCGCACGTTGTCTTCCCTTTATACCGTCTCGAGACAAATACTCATTTAAGTTTAGATCCAACCAAGACATGGAGAATATATGTATTACTTTAACTAATTGTCTTTAATGCGTCTGTTACAGCCACAAGTATTTACGCTTACGAATCTCAGCGGCGTCAAGCCGAGACAAGACTTAGGCCAGAATGGCGTGGAGGATATGATTCAGCTTAGGTAAACGACCGCCTTTAAAAGTTCATTATGATCTTTCACCCCGATTTACGTGTTGCAACCGTATTAACATACGATTCGTTTTTAGTGACTTGAACGAGGCGTCGCTACTCTGGAATCTCAAAATTCGCTATGACAAAGAACTTATTTATGTGAGTATCGTCGTTAAGTTAAGAGCTCATCATCCTTGTTGCCTCATCCACAAAGCTTAACTTTTGCTTTTACTTGCAGACGTATACCGGGAGTATCCTAGTCGCCGTCAATCCTTACAAAATGTTTGATATTTACGGCCTAGACCAAGTCAAGCTATACGAAGGAAGAATACTCGGTACTTTACCGCCGTAAGTATAAAAAATCCTTTATGTTTACGTCGAGGTATATCGGCTGCAGTGGACTTTCCTTTTCGTTACTCTTCCTAGTTATAATTGCACATCTGTGTGTGACACGGCCGATGCTTTGGTCTTCTTAATAACTCACGTCGGTATATTACGACGAGGACGAGTGAAAGGACACAAAATACACTGTCCTGTTTTTATGAAAGCTCATATAATATGTTCACCGTCATACACGACTATTACAGCAGAAAAATGCTATTTACATAACCAGAAATCTCTCGCCTCTCTTCGCAAAAACTACATCTGCATCTTGGAACTTTCAGCCACTTATTCGCCGTGGGTTCATCGGCGTACAGCCAGGTGAGCGCAGCGAACAATGCCAGCGCCAATCAGGTGGTTGTGATTTCCGGCGAGTCCGGTTCGGGCAAGACAGAGTCAACAAAGCTGGTAATGCAGTACCTGGCCGCAGTCAACCGGGCCCCCAGCAACCTCGTGACCGAGCAGATTCTCGAGGCTGCGCCACTGCTCGAGAGCTTCGGCAACGCCAAGACTCCGAGGAACGACAACAGTAGTCGCTTCGGAAAGTACCTCGAAGTCTTCTTCCGAGAGTGAGTTGATTTTTTTTTTTTTTGGCTGGAATATAGTGGATGTATTAACGGTCGATGACTAATACCGATCTGTTATTTCGATTTTTGTTTAGCGGTGTGATCGTCGGAGGAAGAGTGACACAGTATCTTTTGGAAAAGAGTAGGATCGTGACGCAAGCAACCGATGAACGGAATTACCACGTCTTCTACGAGCTTTTGGCGGGACTCGATCAACAGCTTCGAGATAAATATGGACTCCTCACTCCCGACAAATACTTCTACCTGAACCAGGTAGGAATTAGACTAAATTCCATTGTTTACGATGATCCAATTTCAAACCGAAGGGAAGTCATTCAATGAAAATTTTGTCTCCCAGGGTGGAAGCTGCGACATAGACGGCAAGAATGACACGCAGGACTTTAAAGCTCTGCTGTCGGCCATGCAAGTCTTGGGCTTCACGTCCGAAGAGCAGGACACGATATTCAAAATCCTGAGCAGTGTGCTGCATCTCGGCAACGTCTACTTCCACCGCAAACAGATGAGACACGGCCAGGAGGGCGTGGAGGTTGGCTCCGACGCTGAAATACGATGGGCGGCTCATCTGCTGCAGATCAACTCGGACGGAATCATACGAGCTCTGACGACCAAGACCACGGTAAGTACAGGCTGTTCTCGGGATGTTTATAGCCGGACGTCTCTGATGTACGGTAATGGCTTGAGTTTTCGTTTGTCTCTAAAGCACATTTTAAACACGCGCATGTACACTGTCGAGTGTTTACTTTGCAAATTGTCTCATGAATATTTATGCTGGTAATTGTTTGAGCATACGAAACGTATATTATAACTGTCGAGCCTTAAAAGTGCATTTGATATGCAAATGAGCCGACGCGTGATTTTTTCTTTTGAATAAAGCTATTCTACTGGCAAATTATAGACACTTAATAGTCTGCAGCTTTCACTGCGATACTCAAATCTATCGCTCGAGCTGTTTGCAGCCCATCAGCCAAACATCGACTATAAAAAATTACTCCGATACCTATAACTGCGTTCGCGCGGACACTCCTTCCTCAATTTTTTGTTTCCCTCGTACTTGCACACAGACACCGTGGCAGCACGTTTCTTCCGCCAAGTTTTACGAACAATTTTTCGAGCTTCATAAAGACATGCTTCGAGCTCGCGCGAGCCAACATAACGGCGCATTATGCGACTGACTTTTCTAAAGCCTCGTTTTCTCTTTCCTCGGTTGGGTATATAGGAAGCGCGAAACGAGCGAGTGCTAACGGCCCTGAATATCGATCAGGCGCTAGACGCCCGTGACGCATTCGCCAAGGCGCTGTACAGCTCGCTGTTTTCCTGGTTGGTCGCCCGAGTTAATCACATCGTCTACAAGGGAACGAAGCAGACTGCTGCCATCTCGATCCTCGACATCTTCGGTTTCGAGAACTTCGCGGAGAACAGCTTCGAGCAGCTCTGCATAAATTACGCCAACGAGAATCTCCACTTTTACTTCAACAAGCACATATTCAAATTGGAGCAACAGGAGTACGCCAAGGAGAAAATCGACTGGACCACCATCAATTTTACCGTGAGTTGTGTTGAATGCATTATCGTTTTGCTATTAGAATCTGCTTTCTAAACGCTCTTTTGTTCTGAGCTGTTAAAGGCATCTTTTTAATCGTTGGTGATAATTTGATATTGAAAAGTGGAATAATAACAACCTCATTGTCTAATTATGTTTTCCCAGGATAATCTGCCGATAATTCACCTAATCGCCAAGAAGCCAGTTGGTATCTTGCACCTGCTGGACGACGAGAGCAACTTCCCGAAAGCGACGGACCTTTCCTTCCTC
Organism: Pteromalus puparum; assembly: GCA_012977825.3. Lineage (NCBI taxonomy): Eukaryota > Metazoa > Arthropoda > Insecta > Hymenoptera > Pteromalidae > Pteromalus > Pteromalus puparum. The sequence goes on along the minus strand of CM053169.1, from coordinate 40,373,511 downwards.
GAAAAATGCCATTACAATCACGCGCTCAGCGAATTGTACTCGAGACCGCGAATGAACTCGGCCGAGTTCGCCATCAGACACTACGCCGGACAAGTCTGGTACAACGTGGATGGGTTCCTGGACAAGAACCGGGACACACTTAGACCCGACGTGGTCGAACTGCTGATAAGCAGTAAAATCAATGTAAGTAGGAGTGAATAGGACGAGAGATAAGTCGAGAGAACGTATATCAACAGCTTGTTTTATTAACCACTGGCGTTTTGATCTAGATGGTGAGCAAGATGTTCCAACACGTGAGGAACGCGCACGAAGCTAACAAGACCATCAACAAACCCAATGGCAGATTCGTCACCATGAAACCGAGAACTCCTACAGTTTCCGCTCGCTTCCATGACAGTTTGCAACAGCTTTTGGAGTCCATGTCACAGTACGTAAACCACAACAGAATAAAACATTGTGTGCGTAATGAATCAAACTAATAAAAAGTTACTCCAACAGGTGCAATCCCTGGTTCGTGCGATGCATCAAACCCAACTCGGAGAAAGCACCGATGAAGTTTGACATGCCCTGCGTTCTGGAGCAGCTTCGATATACCGGTATGCTTGAGACCATCCGAATCCGTAAGACTGGCTACCCTGTTCGCCTGCCCTTCGCTCACTTTGTGGACCGTTACCGATACCTCGTGCCCACCAGCCTACCACGAGGAGCTCCTAACAAGGAACTCTGCCGCATGATCCTCGAGAAGGCTGCGCCTAAGGAGACCGAGCATCAGTATCAATTGGGACTGACTAGGGTGTTCTTGAGGGAGTCGCTCGAAAGAACTTTGGAGTACAACAGAGCCTTGATTCTCGAACGCGCCGCTGTGACCGTCCAAAGATTCACCAGAGGGTTCCTCGCCCGACGTCGCTTCCTCAACATCTCGCGCAGCACCGTATTGCTGCAAGCCGTTTACCGAGGTTACCGTGAGCACAAGAAGTTCCGCGCCCTGAAACGCGGCGTTATTATGGCCCAGAAACTGTACAGGGGTAAGAAACAGCGCGAAAAGTTCCGCGTTTTGAAGGAGGAGATCGCCAAGCGTGCAGAGATGGAAAGGGCCAGCAGGGAGAGAGCTAAAGCTAAGCAGCAGCGAGAGGAACAGGAGAGGGCTTCCAGAGCTGTCGCTGGCGTCAACCATCTGGAAATCCCAGCGGAGCTTGCTTTTATCTACAGCAAATTAGATGGTAAGGATAAATCGTCTTATGTTTAAAAAAGATAAGGTTATTGTATATTTTACGAAATGAATTTGTACCTTTCAGACTGGCAACCAACCCACACCGAAAGGAATTTGATCAAAGTTGTCGGTAGCGTGGTGCCATTGCCGATAAGCTACGCTCTGCCGTCCGACATCGATCAGTACCAGTTCTCCAAATTCACCAATATCTACTTCAAGAGTCACATCTTTGGCATGAAGCGCGAACCGATAAAGACGCCTTTCTTGGCCAAAGCTCGTGATCAGGATTACACGGATTCCTTGATGATTTTCAAGCTTATCCTGCGCTTCATGAACGAGAACAATCTCAGCGGCAAGAGAGAACAGGCGTTAGGTGACTACATTGTCAACAAGGGTATTGTTAACGAGAAACTGCGTGACGAAATACTCTGTCAGCTGGCTAATCAGACGTGGAAGAATGAGAACGACGCTAACAAGGAAAGAGGCTGGCTCTTGCTGTCAAATTGTCTCTCGGCTTTCCATCCCAGTCGTACATTATACAAGTACATTTTGAAGTGAGTTCGCGACTTTCATTTATCAGGTGTATACTAAATTCGTGCAAGTGATCAAAATTAAATTAACTTTCTTTTTTGTTAAAGATATGTGTCAGACCACGCTTACGACGGTTACAAAGCCTTTTGCCAGCGAAAACTGTTGCAAGGCGAAAGAGTCTTGCTGAAGACGGTAAACAGTAATAATCAAACGACTGTTCAACAAGTACCGAGAAACTATCCACCATCAGTCCTCGAGTGGCGAGCCAACAGGAACAGAGTGAATATGGCTCTAACAGTTGGCTTTTACGACGGTAAGTTCGAAAGAAAAGAAGAAATAATTTTTTTCGAGCACATTCAAAACGCGATCTATGATTCTCGACCAACAGGTGAAACAACAACGTGCGCCGTCGACTCCTGGACGACGTGCGAGGAGCTGGCGAATCTAGCTATTCAGAACCACGGTGTGGAGAACAGAGGCTGGACCATAACCCTGTGGAATCAGCTAGAGGGCAGCGACGCTATCGTTACCGAGACCAACGGCTTCGATTACGTCCTTGACCTGGTGTCCGAAATGGAACTGGCGCCCGCGTTCCCCGCCGCCAAGCACATGTTCCTCGAGCAGCGGAAGAACAGCTTCCCGCCTATTAAAAAGAGAGAGGTGAGTCGCCACATACGTCCACATACGCACAGGAACGCGACAATGCGCAGCACGCGCGTTTACCTATAGTTGACGACCTTTCTCGTGGGCGGCCGGGAGACAGGTGTTGGTGGGGGGAAAAAGAAAAAAGTGGAGGATCGAGCGTCGCCGTCGTCGTAGTAGTCCACGTCGTACGGTGAAATGGGAAAACGGTAAGAGAAAGATAATACGAGCGTGGGAATCGTAGCGCGGCGGCGGTAGCGACGAGAGCGAGAGAGTCCCTCGTTGCTGCGGTAGAGGCTCTCGAGCGGCGCGAATATGAGTCGCCGTGATATTACGTGCGTGTGGTTGTTCGACAAGTTTTTTTCTATTATTTTGAGACGTGCAAAGTTCGTCGGGATGACCGGTGACTCAAAGGATCGGTGACGTGCGATATCCTGGTGAATATCAAGTGAAGCTCACTTTGTTTGTGTTGTGGTACGAATAGTTTGTGAAGTTTCCTCGGATACTTAGGAAGCTGCGTTACGAAGTGTAAACGCAAGTGAAGGGTGCGCTTATAGGGAAATAGATTTTTAGCATGACTTAATTTGATTTACGAGAGTGCAAATCGTAAGTAGGTCACTAAGCACGCTTATGTTTATTTGCTCCAGTAGAAGCTGTACAGGAACTTTAGTAGATCCCACTGGTAAATCTCGTTTCACGGAAAAATCGACTCAATTTACATAAACTGATTAGCATAATCGTGCCATTGACATTCTTCAAACTAAATACCGAAATTCCGGTACGAGCGTATAATGCGAAAAAAGCAAATTTTTGAAGTAAAAATGATTCCAGCACACGAATAAATTAATTTCCCAAAACCAATCAGCCATATAAAATATCCGCGCTCTTGCACTTGAATTAACCCACACACATACAGCGCGACCGCGAATCTTTTCACATGTGCACCCACTCTATAGCGCCAGCAACGGCAAATTAATTATCAGGCTTGCGCTCACGGAAAGTCAAAGCACGCGGCGCAACAATGGAAAGAAAGTATACCTTCCGCCCACACACACGCACACACATGCGCTAAATCTCGAACGAATTCCCGCAGCACGCGCAGGTGATTCGCGAACTGGAGCAGGAGCAGCTGCTGCACCACCATCATCACCACCATCATCCCCAGCAAGAGACACCGGTGTTGAAGACCTTCCAACCACTCGAGAGGAAGCTATCAGCGGTTCCGAAACCGGTGGTGGCGGCCACGCCGCCACCGCCACTTCCGCCAATCCAGCCACTGGACAAACCTCTGGAACCGGAGCTACAATCGCCCAGGAGACCCGCGGTACCTCCGCCCCAGCCGCCGCTCTCCAAAGTACCGGTAAGCATCATTACTGTGCTAGTCGTACTACCGCGCTCTATGCTTGCTAGTGTACACTGCTCTCGTTATTCCAAGCACCGCTCAGTACGGCTCGAGCGCGCCTTTCCAATGCATCGCGCGCTCGTTCTAGTCGCTGTTTTTTTCCTCTCTGGCGCGTGAGTTATTGTTTTCGGAATGTGCTTGTGAATGATCAGTGAGTGACGGTGGTGTTTGGAAATAATCGCGGTGACGAACTCTGTGGAGCGACTATCGGCCTTGTGGATTATTTTCGTTTTTATTAAAAAAAAAACACAGATTTTAGCAAGGCGTCAAAGACTGGTTTGAGGAACGACTGTAAAAATAGCCGCGCGTTTTATCTCGTGGTTTCCCGCGAATTCTCACAAGTTAAAAAATCTCGCAGATCTTTATGAGCCAAGAAAGTTGCTCGGCTGCATTATAATACAACTGAAACCTTTCTTGAAAGCACCGCGCGCACTTTTTCCGCTAGTCGCATTTACATTTGAAAACTTTTCAAGGCTAGCGACAACAAAAACAAAGCCGGAGTGTAATGGAATATTAATGCTCGGTTTCAAAACACACGAAAACTAATTAAAATCGCTTGTCTTGTAAATCACTTTTAATTTATATCTTAAAAAAAAGTACGAGAAGTCTAGAAAGAAAAAAGAAAGTGTATGACACAATCGGGAGAGAAAGAAAAAAGTGACTATTCCAAAGTGAGGCAAGGCGCCTGAGCGATGGATCGCTCTGACGAAAGGCTGCTCCACCGGTGAAAACGCGTTGCACGTCTATGTACTGCACGCATAGCTATAGAGACGCGTGTGCGAGGAAATGCAGCGGCATAGCTCTTAGGTCATATCGATCGGATCGCGCGAGTGAGTAACTGCAGCCTCGCGGCGCGCGGATCTTCGCGTTGCGAGAGCGCGGCATCGGCAGTGTTCAGCTGTTCCGGAGCTGATCCTTCTCGTGAGATTCGGCGGGTTCCGCGGGTCGCTGAACTCGCAACTTTGACTGAGTATTGGTGTAAGTGTGGACTTTTTGTGTGTGTATGTGTGTGTGTGTGTGTGTGGTTTTCGCGGACAAAGGTTAACGGTGGGAAAGATTAACGTGCTGGGCGCGACGTCGTACCGGATGTGTATCGCATGTCGCAATTTTCGTGATTAGATGCGTTGGTATGTTTAGTGACGAGTTTGAAAAATTTGTTTAATCCTAGTCATGTGGCTTGTAGGCTGACTTTGAAATAAGGCGTTTTAATGACTAATTTTTATACATTGTTTAATTAACTAATTCTCCTACCAAATGAACAGATGCGCAAGCAGTCCCATGAAGCCGTCCTCGAGTCATCCGCGGAGATGGGCTTGTCCCGTAAATCAGCCCTGAACGACCGCTACTTTGAAAAGGAAAAGCAACGCAGCCGCAGTTTGGACAACCTGCTGGCACCCGAGGGCAACGAAGTCAGCAACGGCGTTAGTCCCTCAGCCGGCAGTAAACTTGCCGATCTCGGCCTATCCTCTTCTAAGTTGAACGAGCGTTACCACAGCCTCGAGCGCATAGGCGAGGTACCATCCATCAGCAACTCCGAGTACATGGCCAGGTCCGAGGTCCAGGTCGTACCGGAAAGGAAGTACAGTAGAATTACTAGAAGTTCCGAGCCAAACATTCTGGAAGAGGAAGATCTGGTGATTGACTTTGAGTATCCGGATATCCAATCGGTTAGCCAGACCGGCAGGTCCGAGGATGATAAAAGTAGTTACATTAGATCGCAGAATAGGTTTATCAAGTCACAGTATCCAGGTATGAATATTTGTTCGTAAAAACGACGAGAGCGTTTTACAATTTCTTGCAGTGCACACAGATTAATTGCGGAATTATGAAAATTTGTAGGTAAGCGAGCGCTGCCAGGAAGTCAATCGAGTCGAGCCTACATCGAGAAAAGCGAGTATGGCGGCGTGAAGTCGTCGGCGATGTCTGACACGAGTGAGGCTCCGTCTCTGGCATCCCACGTGCGCAGAATACGAGTCCCGAGTCAAGCCTCCGACGTTGACCAGTACGTCGACGAGCTGTTCAATCCGGTATTGGACGGAAATCTTGATGAGCTTTCCGACGCCAGAAGCTTAGCGGCCAGTATCAAGGGAATGCGAGACGCCGAGAATTCCCAAAACTCTGAGGACTTTGTAAATTCTCTGATAAAGGAAAATCCAGTCACTAGAATTACGGCTGAAGAACTGTCCAAGAAGATCAAGGGCGGTGGTAACATGGACATCCCGAACCAAAACGGTGGCTTTAACTACAGTCCCATGATGTCATCGCCCATGATGATGCCAATCTTTGGACCTACGCAGCAAGTGCAAGCACCTCAGAGCCCGACTATTAATATGGGTCCAGGCTTCGTACCTGTGCCGATTTTCAACATGCAGGGCCCCAGTATACCCCAATTTCCAAACTCGCCACCCGGACAAAACAACGACATGGCAGCTTACCAGCAGAACCTCCAGAGGGCTTTCCTACAGAGCGCCATGGCTCAGAATATTCAAATCCAGCAACAACTGCTGGCTCAGAACCAAGCATTGCAGCAACTCTTGGTGCAAAGTCCCAATTCCAATCAACCAGTTAGTGTTGCGATTAATCATGCTTTTTATTTAACTATTACAAATTTCAAATCAAACTAATTGCTTAACAAAATCTTTTACAGGCATCATTCCAAGAGGAAAGTGACACGTGGTCGCCGGACAAGCGCACCTCGACTCCCCAACAGAACGCGAGTATAGCAAGCGCTCGGCAGGAAACCGTCACAGTCAAAGCTCAAGTGCACCGTTCGCAGAGTCCACCAAAGAAAGGTGCCGATCCATCTCGCAAGTCTGCAGACTTTGGCGTTCGTAAAATCAGCGTCGAGCGAAAGATAGTCAACGCGGCCGAAATCAAACGACCTGGTGCCAACAAGGCCAACATTCAGAATAACTTCACTAACGTTCTGAGCGAGCTGAAGAATCGCAAGAGCAGTGTGGAGGGTCCAGCCAGCATCATGAGCAACAAAGGGGTACCTCCGCCACCTCCTATGCCACCACCACTGGAGTTAAACGATCCTTCGGAATCTAGACCGTTCATCGATCCTTACGGAAGAGCAAAAACTGTTCGCATCGGAAAGTGGAGGTAAGCTTCGTTTAAAATTTAAATTCGCAATATAGAAGAACTGGTTTAAGAACCAATTGATCTTATTTTAGATGGCCACCACCAAGCGATTCGAACGAGGCACAAAATCAGGACAGCTTTATCGAGTTTAAGATGCGCCAACAACATCAAATGAGAAAGATCACGCCTCAGTACCAGGAATATCAACAGGGCGACAACGAGCCGATGACGGAGGGCGGCGTCGAGTGGGAAGAATTCGAAATCGAGAATATTGTCAACAACGAAGAGCGAACGGTGGTGGTGCACGCGGCGGCGACAGTCGTGCGTCACGAGAACGGATACAAAGAGGACAGCGACAAGAAGAAGAAGAAAAAGTCAGTGTTCGATTGCCATGCGATGCTTGAGGAGGTTGTAATGACGCTATTCGCAAGCACAGTGACTGTCGGGATATTGTCGTTCGAGAGAAGTTTATCTTCTTGAGAAAGACTTGCTTGATAAGTTTTTTAAAACAAATTATCAAAGAGTTCTCCAATCGAATTGAAAACGGCATTACAACCTCCTTGACAAAAACACCAACTTGTATCACTTTATTGGGCTTTACGAAAACATTGCAGATCTGGCTTTGATATTGGCGCTAACAGGCCATCACCAGGCAGCATCGGCAAGCTCAAGCTCAGCTCAGAGATGCGACAAAGACTGGAAAAAGTGACGGCCAACCACAGCGTTCGATCGACCAAGACCACCGAGAAACCGGCTCTGATACGCGATGACGGCAAAGTTAAGCGGCTCGAGGATAACAGAAAGCTTCTCCTTGAGCAGCAACTAGGTAAAGCTTGATTTGTATACTAATTAAATTGACGATGATCAGGAATAGCTTTTCCTTATTGCTTCATCAAAGCAGCAAAGAAAATTTAATTCAAAAACATTCTAGAAATTGCATAGATACACTGATGTAAAGTAGCGCTAAACTCGATGAACTACATACAAATGTCGAGTTATTAGGTCATTAACACCTCGACTTCAGAAAAAGCACTCTCATTATATTTAGAAACGAAAGCACCTCTCTCGCGTACATTGCCTATTGTACGACACGCCACGTCGTAAACCCTCGGCGCCGTACCACGCATACTTATAAACACACGAGCACATATGCAACACACATACACAGACTCATACGTCGTTTAAAAATCATTTCCTTTCACCGTCCGTTCATGCGCACAGGCGGAAGGTGGGACGATTACGCCTCGACGGCCGACGATACGCAGAGCGTCACCTCGAAAGGTACCACCGACATGATGACACAGGCCCAAGTCGTCAAGACGCAGATCGAGAGAATGGAACGGCCAGTGCCGCCGCCACCGCCCATATCGCCCCCGCAGCCCCCGAGCCCCCGCGGCGGAAGTGTCTTCACCAACAGGTAATGATGAGCCGCTTGCGCGAGCTGTGCCATACTCTGATGCAGCAGTCTATAGGCGGCAAGCGTTTGTATTATACGCACGGATTTATTCACTTTATATTCAGCCGCAGCGAAAGTGTTGTTTGGCTCTCGGAGATGCTTTGATGGGATCGTCAAGTGCTTCGAGATTATGCGCTGTGTCATTCGATATTGTATACGTATATGATAAAGCGTATCGAGACTGAATTTGTTCTCTTTTCACGTTTCGCAATGGGAGTTGATGTATAGAAAAGTGATTGATCTTGTAGAAATTTATAACTGTGCACAAGGAAACAATTAATTTCTGGATATTAATAGATCTAACTGATTTCACAGTCAATCTGGAGTGGCCCAGCCACGTTCTCCACCGGCTCCAGTGGAACCAAAGGGTCAGCGTGAGGTTTACCGCGCGTCTCCCGACTCCGACGCATTCGACCAGTTCGTCAAGAGTCAGCGCGACATGTTTGGACAGAACCGCGATATGTACAGCTCCCAGCAGCAACAGCACGAGTCCAAGGCTTCAAAGGACTACTACGGCAAGGATATGACCGACCTGGGCGGTAGCACCACTACCAGAAATTCCGGTTTTGACTCGCGACGCGACATCGGCTCCGATATCTTTTCTGAGGCCAAATACGCTCGAGATGTGTTCGAAAGTTCTAACTCGAAAAGAGATCCGTTCGGCATGACCAGAGATGTGTCGCCCAAGTCTAGGGACAGCTTCGGTATGCCCTCGTCCAGGGATATTGGTGTGGTAGCCAACACCAGGGATTCCTTCGCTGTGGCCAGACAGAGCTTTAAGAAAATGGATGGGGATCCTGACCGTCGATCCAGTGTCGCGTCCACGATGGTAAGCATAATAAAATAACCTTAATTTGAAAATTCTTGATCGAGAGTATAGGTCTTTTACAAGCGAAATGAATCGTTTCAGGGCACCCAGCGCACTGACAAAATGGAGCGGATCGAGATCGAGGAATGGCCCGAGTTTCTCAAACCAGTCCTACCCCCTGCCGAAAAACCAGAGATTGAGAAAGTCCAGGAAGTCGTCGACACTAAACTTTACCCGCAAACTTCCAGCACCCACTTCACGTACAACCGCGTAACCTGGACGCTGCGCGTCAAGAAGGAAGTATTCGCTCCTAACGAGACTCTCACGACGCCACTGGCGCTGCATTTGGTCTTCTGCCAAGTGGCCTACGACGTTCTCGCCACATCTAACATCAGAATCTCGAAAGAAGACCGACAAAACATGTTGAAGCTTCTGGACAACTACGGAGTGACGCTGGACAATTTGCAAAGCACTCAGCACAAGATCACGATTAAGAAGAACGTCGTGGACATGGCCAAGCAGTGGCCTCTTTACTTTGCCAGAATATTCCCTGTTTCGGTAAGTTTTACACCTTTGACATTCATTTTTTAAGATCAGTTAGTTATTGTAAATTTCTAACTTTCAAATGCGTGAATTCAGATCGGACCCCAACAACCTGACGTCCAGCACGTCGCGGTGTCTCATCACGGCTTAAGACTGATAAAGCGAAGCAACAGCGGAGACCTGATCATACTGGAGACACTCCCGCTCGAGGAAATCGTGTCTGTCAACAGCTCCAGACCAGGTGTCTGTACCCTACAGGTAGCCTCCGGCGTCAGGCTGCCACTGCATACCAATCGGGCCACGCAGCTCGCGGACATGATCGCCAAGTACATCCGCATGGTGAGTACTGTAAACTCTCTGCTATATGATCAATCAACATGTCTATATCAATATAATATGCCTTGAGCGTTACCTAATTTAAAAACCCCGAACCCCTAACGATTCATCCGCAGACTGTCACCTTATACACCCGACAAAAAAAACTAATCAACCGCGCCAATGAACTGTTATTGAAAAACCAGAAGCCCCTGATATCCGATGCTGTAAGCGAACGACAAACGCAGGCTTGCCCAGCATAGAGATTAGCATAGCTGATGGGTGCGGTCACGAGCACGCTGCAGCTGTGGAGAACCTTGTCTATTCCCTTCGACCAAATAAAATCGAGCGGCCGACATTCCACGCGTTCGAGACTGTAGATTACGCTCACTTTATATTAACGAGCTCTCTGCGGCCACTGCGCTGAATGAAAGTCGCCGACGCGTCATCCTCTGGTTATAATAATGCGGCCCTATCGGTTTCGCATTATCTCTCCGGGGAGCGCTCTCGGGAATATAATCAGGAGCTACCATCGCCGTAAATGCAATTTAAATTTATAATGCCCGGGTTTTAGAATAGAGTTGTACCTGACTATGGCGAGAGCGAACTATTTCATTTGTTTTGCTGCCGTGCACACAAGATGCGTGGCAATTAATTTATGAAAGCACGATCGATGAATTTATTTTTTCCTTTATTTTTACAATGATAAAACGCATAGATTCACGTGTAGCAGCGAGGAATAAATCATTAACTCACATATTTCCACGTCATCCTCTACAACAGGCCTATCACTTTCGCATAATCAGAGTCGGCTCGGCTCGAAAATCCCCGTAATCACTCGGTATCATCGCAATTAGCATATAAATACCCGCTGACTCGTGACTTTATTTGTCTCTTGTTTAGCATCATCCCGCGCTAGTATATAATTGAAAATCCGAGCCCAGGAATTTTCCTGATGCAGCTCCTCTATGACGTGGAACACCTAGATGGTACATAAGGAAGAAGACTCGTATATTCTAAACAGGTTTCCTTCTTGAGTCGAGCGCAAAAAAAGCGTCGACCGTAAGATTACCGCTGATGCTGACGCTCGCGGTGCGAGCGATTAGGCCGGAGCGAGAGGGAGAAAAAAGGAAGGAAGGAAGGTAAGGTAGGCAGCAGACGGCGGGCGAAAGAGACAAAAAAGAAAGGATGGGATGTCAATTATGAGATTCTTGCGGGCGACGGAATGCGGCGTGGTGCTACTATTTTTGCATTTGAATGGCATTTTATCGGTCGTTGACGGCGGCGGCCGTGGCGTCGGTACCGAACTGATTTTCCGTAATTACGTTCCGTTTGTTTACGGTATTGGCTGTGAGTATATAGTCAGAGCGTTATTATATGAAAACTAAGCTGCGGACTTCTTGGAATCGCTCGTCCTGTGCCGATATAATAAGCAAAAATAATTCATCCCAGCAATCTCTCTCAGTCTCGAGTATTAATGAAACGCGCCGAGCGAAGGAAGAATACCCCGGAGGAGTGCACTGGATATAGGTGCTGCAGCACATATGAGCAGCGACTGGAAAGAAAATTCACGCCAGGCGTTACCCTATCCCCGTTCGTTACGTTACGCGCACCGCCCGCTCGGCCCGTCACGCTGCCGTGGGTCCATTGACCGGAGTCGATTGCACTTGTGCCGCCCCGATGCGTGTACGCGCGTATATGTATAGCGCGTCTGGACGATGCGCACTTACACTATAGTGTACTAATGTAGGTATGTATACGGGAAGTGCTTTTTAGTTGAGGAGATGGTATTGCTCTATCGATTTAGATATTCTAGATTTTCTTATAGGATCTGATTACTGTAGTCGTGTCAAGCGTAATAGTAGACTGACGTAATGAAGTGTTTTCTGGATCTGGGGAATCACAAGATGTTATGTCGTCTCACCTATTTCCGTCGACGAGCGTATCTGATTTTGATACGCTTCTCACACGTATGACCTGAGACACCGAGAAAACCGTTTTACCGTTTACCTAGTATGTACAGTCGCAGCTATACTGCAAAGTTTACGGAAGATTATGCAATCTGGAAATAGCATCGCTTAAACTGTCTAAAATTGAAAGAATTTTAATCTATCTCAATAACATGCACACGCATCTACAACTGAAATCTCCATCTCAACAAGACTTCCCAAGAGCCTTATGGTAAAAACGAGTGCCAAAGTGCAGGCAACGCGTCACTCCCACAATAACGAGATTCGGGTGTGTGCACGTGGGTACAGTCTTGAGAGATACTTCCAGGGCAAAGTCGCCTCCTCCGCGCGGCAACGGTCCGATAGCACTTGCCTAGCGCACGCTTCCGGGCGTAGATAATGCGCGCGCTGAGGCACAATTAAATTCATTACCGGTGCGCGTACGGCTACGGATTAATTAGAGGGACGCGCGGCGAGCCGTTCACTCCTTTGGCTCTGGATTATTTTTTCTCTCTTCGGCTATTTTCCTCGATTCCTCTGCTTTTGGGTGTTTAAGTCGCGGGGGTGTCGATCGTATTATTCCATTGAAATTGAACGGACATTTGCATACTTATCGAACGGCAATTACAAGGAAAACTTCCCACGGCGCTGCGTTGTATTATCTTTCGCCGCAGTGTTTTGCAACGACGCGCGTACGGAAACCTTTCTTACGGCGTTTAAAAAACTCTCACGCACACCGCGCGTTATAATCAAATTCAATACACGGCAATTTGAAAAAGAAAAAAACCCTAATACATCGCTGTGTTTGTGTGGACGACGACAACCCTCCTATCTTGCGTAACGCACTTTTTTTCGTTTGTACGATTTGGAAACGCACACGAGGGAAAAAAACAGTACGATGAGGCACGCAACGATCACGCAAGGAAGCTGAAATTTCATAAATTGATGAGAATAAAGATGCGTTATTATAACGTAACTTCAGACGTAGGATACTTAACTTTTTCTCGGCCGCGAATACCACAGCTATACTCGCGTTCAATAACACATCCGAGCGCAGCAGGCATCGATGCGAAGCAAAAAAAAAAGAGATCGCGTGTGTATACGTGGTCCGATAATAAAGATAACGCGCCTATACAACACGAGTCGCGAAAGTTACGAGAGCCGACCTGGCCTTGATCGCGCGCCGAACGATAATTATGGCGCGCGTGCGAGCTCTGTATAATACCGCTACAGGATTTTTTAATCGTTCATATGACTGCCGGGAGAAATGTGGGGTTCGAGAACGGATCAAGCTGGGAATATGGGTGAAATGATTTAGAATTTTATTTTGTCGTCTCAATGTATACGTATACGCACGAGATTTATCGCGGGATATTATTCTATAATGATCGCATGGGGTTTTATTAGAGCAGCATTTGAAAGGTATGAATTTCGCATTCTTCACGCGCAGCTCGGCCTCGCTGAGAAATTGAGCAATCAAAATTTTTATCCATAAAAATCGATCAATATACAACGTAAAATATGAAGGTATGTTCTAGAAATCGCAACCGTTTCGAGAAACCAAATTGAAAGGTGATTTATAATTTCCGAGACAGAGCGCACTCACGCGACATTCGTGCAGCGAAAAAAATAAGAATGGGAGACGTTTTATTGCCTCGAGAGGAACAGGTTTACAATTGTTTGGATTGCATCGAGATTAGCCGCGTCGTCCACGCGCGCACGTTAATAGTCGTTTGATTGCGCATTTAATCAGAAGAAACAAGACGTTTCCTCGCGAGCTCGCACGCCTGTAGCCAAGGTGAAATCTCGCGCGATAAAGTTTCTATTCCTGGCAGTGCTTCCTCAAATTATTATCTCTTTCCCGCCCATCGAGGCTCCTCCGCGTGTGCACACGTGCCGCAGGAACAAAACAAACGCTCACGCACTCCATTAATCCTGAGATGATGACCACGATTACATCCTAGCCAGGTGTCTTATCGACGATGCAGATCGATTCGCCGATGCAAAATCGAATTGCCAAGCGTGTGGAGATCTCGCATCCGATGCTTCGAGATCGTTGGGGTTACTTTGTAGTGTTCGCGCTGCTAAAGCCTCGGTTTGTGAATGTGTAACGAGCGTGGGCTACCGAATTTTTTCATTACTTCGCGCATTAAGATTCGAGCCTTATTTATGAGAGTTTTCCTGCATCGTGTGAATAAATCAGCAGATTACGAGCTTCGTGCCCCGAAGGACTCGTTATAATATCGCTATTTTTCGATCTATTTTTTGACCGTGAGAAAAGCGCTTTCGCAAATCTCAGAATACTCCTTTCACGAAATAAATTAAAAAATTTCAAATATGAGCCAAGCTTCATATTCCCCGTACACAATCAAACAATTAAGCATAAAAAAATCACACCGATCGACTCGAGAAAGCCAAAGAAACACCGACATCGGAAACAGCACCGCGACTCGGAATAAGGAACTCGAGAGGCGCAACAAGTGCACATATGCAGTCCCGACGTCTCAACATGCGAGAGCCGCGAGACCATAACGGAAAAGTCTCCTCCTCCGGCTGCACGGCGTGCACCGATCGTATCGAGATCTCTGCTTTAAAAGCCGTGTCGAATCATACGGCAGGTCATGTGTGTGTGTGTCTGTGTATCCTACCATATACCCACACGTCTCCACTTCTCGTGTACACTGCAACATCAGGACTTTCGTTCCTTTTCATTCAAGCCGATACGCATATTATGTGTCTGTGTATGTGTCTTCTCGTATAGCTCCTTTTTTTCTCGCTCCGGTGAAATGATCTTATTACGCGCTCGTTCTCGCTTTCTCGCTCGTACGCATTGTTTATTGTACTCGTATGCGCGCGGCGCCGATCAATGTTGTTCTTTTTTTCTCACAGAGAGCCCGGCGTTCGATTTATGAATGACGCGAAGTGAATTTTTCGAGAGGTGAAATCACTCGCGTGCTATATCTGATGATTTGTACTTTACACGACGAGTGCTGCTGATAGGATCGGGTTCAATTGACTCGCGTATTATTATAATGTGTCGTCGATTTTTCGGCGCGACATGGCGAGTGATAAATTTCGTTGAAAATATAATTATAAAACAGTCGCGATGCTTTTGCTCGATTTAATATATAAGTGAAAGGATGCGACGATTAAAAAGTATTCGAAAGTCTTTTTTAAATCTCGTTATGAAAGTGAGCCGATCAAAAGGGACAATTAAACCAGTTATCTGTCCGCTGGTGCATCGGGAGTAAATTAATCGTAATTATATAAAAATTAATTAAAAGTTAAGCTCGTTTTCGATAGGGTCAACGAGTATACACCTTCTCGTCTTTAAAATCGGCAAATATTTGCGTGAAACTTGGATTATCCCGGCCTTAACGATCCACGTGCACGAAAAGAAACCATACGCCTTAACGAAGCAGCTCTCGTTCAACCACCGCATCAACAGCACACGAAATTCCGGCCACACGATTTTTCCACATTACCCCGCGCAGACGTAATCGCCGACACCCATAAACCTCAACGACTTCCTACATACCTGCGCGCCTCATCACAAAAGCCCCTAATGAAAGCCCGCCTTGCTCGCGGAAAAAAATGGTCGCGCTCGATATGAGACGCGCGCGGCACACGCGATGTTGGAAAAAAAAAACACATTTGCCGAAGTCTTCCGCTTCAGCTGCTGCTGGAAAATCCGACTTCTCTCGAAGAGTTCAAGCAACTCGTCTAATATACGCGCTCTAGTGTGTGTGTGTGTGTGTGTGTGTGTGTGTTCAGTTCACGAGAGCCGCATAAGGGGAGGGAGACCGGAAGCCGTTAGAATTGCTAATGACTCGCGCGAGCCGACAAGTGCCTATCTCCTTTTGGCCTGGCATCTGGCCCAAATTCACCTGCTGCTCCTCTCGACCCTCTTTCTCCTCACTCTCGTGTGTGTCTTCGGGAAAAGAAATGGTTATAACGAGCTACTCTGCACAGGCTTGTTTCGAAACATTTTTTTCCGAACGACGCGCGTATATATACCTACAGTGGACTGGCTTCGATTGATCTGTGTTGCAAAACTGGAACGAAATGATAATTGCGCGCAGTGGACTGATGCCCTTTTTTGCCAGAGCCGAGGAGAAATTGTGTATATATATACATTGATCGTCTCGCCGTTTTTGGGAAACAACTGCGCTGCAGCACACGATGTTTCTGGGTTGATGCCGCGGGGTTACATCGGTGTCAATGAGATACTCGTCGGTGTCGATGAGAGGCCAGATCGATTTCATCCAGCTGCCTTTTATAACGAGAAACGTTATGTGCACAATAATTCATTTATAATTACGAGTATATGTAATTGTATAACATACGGTTATGTGAACCCGAATCGATAAGAAAGTAATAGGCAGCCCGCGCGTTGGAAAACCTAAAATTAGATCTTTTGTATTGCATTCTTACGTATCCGACCAGTGCTTTCAATATTGACAGGTTATACCCGAGTCACTCGAATGCTAACGATTGATTAAACATTCAGCTCGCGCGCAACACCTTCTCACGCGTACATACATAACCTTCTCTAAAAAAGACACGTAATTATTCTATTCGTTCACTGATTGTCTTTTTGCTTTACCGAGCAATGTCTGCATATATGTTTGAATTGCAAGCCCTTTCGTCACCGCCTGACGGCTACCCCGTGTCTCTGACAGGTGCAAATAGATGGCGCATTGGCACTTTTTTATTGCCTTCAGAAACAGTATGCGCGCTGAGTCTAGATATAGTAGTGTGCCACCAATGCCAAAAACCGTCTTGTTTGGCCTTTTGCTTCGGCCGCTCATTCTATAACTGTGCACGAAGCGCTTCTAAAGTCGCTATAAAGTATTGTTATTCGTGGGATTTTGTGTATAATTGAAATCTCGTTAGTATTTCTAACTAACGATAAAAATTGCGGCTGTTTGTCACATTTGAATTGATTAATTCGATTATGAGAAAAAAACCACGCTGCAGATACATCATTTCCGAAAAATAAACATATAATTATTCCAATCGCTGTCCGATGATAGATAATGCTAAGTGACACTAATGCAGCCTCTATTAACGGCTTTCTCCCGCGAGAAAGCCGAATATCTATGAGCGGCTTAAAGCTTCCATCGATTTTTCAGGCTTAACCTTTCGACTCATGCGACACACGCGGAAAAGTCCACCTCTTCACTGCAAGATAAGAGACTGAACCAGACTTTTTCTTTTCCCGCTTCGGCGCGACTAAAGAAAGTAACTTCTCTCGCGGCCGGTCTTCCCGCTGCTGCATGGATACGCGGAACGCAACTGTACAGCTGAAATCGAAATAGGCGATGCTGGACATTCCGCGGACAAGCTCGCGCGCCGCGAAAAAAACGGCCGCGAGTCGGGTTTGTGTAACTGCGCTACTACTACTCTCTCGAGCGAGAGTTTTCCCGGTATAAATATATATTTGCAGTGTATACCGATCGATCGGTCGGTCTCGTCGTCTATGTAGCTGTGCACTTGTTGCGATCGGCTACTAGCTTTTTGCCCGAAGGGGTGTGCGCGGAAAAAGTCGACGAGGTTTTAGCCGCTCGGCGAGAGAGGCGTGGATTTTCTGGTTTTTCTCGGAGTGGTGTTTATTCGATTTTTTTTTCACTAGATGTACCGTTTACTAAAAAAAAAAATATAGTCAGAGAATGCTTGTTTTGTCTGTGCAATGATTTAAAGATTAGCCCTTTTCCAACGAGACATTCCAGAAGTTCTTGCAGAGCGACGCCCCTTTCTCGAATTTCCCTGGGCAATGCAAAAACTTTTACTTCTCGCGTCCACTCCTCCCGCTTTCTACTACTATATCGCGTCGTAAAAAAGACTCAACCCGCTCTCCTAAAAAAAAGCGCGCGCAAGCATCGATCGTTACCCGTACAGCGCTGCTGTATACACTGACGAGTCGAACCGGTGTCAGCTCTCCAAACGTCTCAGAGCCTAGCCATGTACGGTCTCTCTCACTTGGCGGCTCTTTTGGCCAAACAACAACAACAACAACAACGCAGTGGCCAGTCGGCAAAAAACAGCCGAGAGAAAAGCCTGAAACGCCACGAGAAAGTTTAATAAACGCAGCTCGCCCGCGCTCGCACCTATGGTAATGGAATTTCTTCCAGCTGGCACGTGTGCAGCGACAAGTGAGAGACTCTGCGCTGCAATGTTTGCGGGAGAGTCTTTACAGCGAGAAATTTTTCCGAGGCTAATGTATATGCAAGTGAGGAGGATTTTAGTGGGATTGAATTTGCGCTTGATTATGCGTTTTTCGATGTTTGTGGTGAGGCTAAATGGCTGCGTTGAGAACCAACATTTTTTTCCCATGCAGAGAGTTTTCTTTTAGAACCAAAGGTTTTCCATTAGCGTTAAAAACTCGCTTGACCGGCCGGAAGCAATAAATTCAAACTTGGCACTACACGGAAAGCATTAAAGCTTATATAGTTACATCGCTGATGTTAGTATCGCGAACTAACCACCTAATAATTATGCGCTATTATTTATACATTTGAAAAACTATTTCAATTTCACTCGCAGTATCAAGGAAGAAAAATATCCAACGGCGCGATAACATTATTACTATAGATGTATGATTGCTTCGCATGCTTCGTGCGCATACACAACCAAGATGGTTTCGCCTGATACGGAATAATTTCTTGGATTAATTACGAGTCAAACTAAATAAACTCGGTGATTATGCATAAACGCTGCGGGTCCGAACCAATAAATTCAAAAGCTCTCAGCGTGAGCGCGGAATTCCCGGAAAAATGAAAAAGACATCCGCGTGTCTTCGATAGAAACTCGATATAGAAATCTTTAACGAAGATGTAAAAAGAAACAGACGCTCCTGCGTCGATAAAATATCTGCGTTATTTTTTAGAACCATTTCTTCAAAAAAGAGCAATTGAAGCGCAACTCGCACTAATGAAACGGATTATACCGCGAGCTAAGAGGATGTTTTGAAACGCTCTCGTCTCGTAGCGTTGCACAAAAATAAGGTTGAAATAGTTAGCAACTTTCTATTCTCGGGTGAAAAAATAATACGTTGCGCAATTTTTAACCGCGTCGAATTAAATAAGCAAATAAAACAGGTAGCTTTTGTCTAAAGTATATATTATATCTTTCAACAGAGGAATGTTTGTCGTTGTGCGTGTAAAAAAGTTTGATTTACAAGCGCAGTTTGCTTGTCCAGTCTCACAGCGTATGCGCCAAGGAGCAGTGCAAGTCGCGAATAACAATGGACTTAAGTTATTCCTCCAAACTGCTCTGAATTCGTAACGTGTATTACACGCGAAGAGAATGTATACAGCAGAGTTGTAAAAGTTAATTCGACGCTAACGAACCTGATGTATTTCTATACCTACTTAAAAAATAAATTCACCCTGAAAGCCTCTAATAGCCGTTGCCAATATCGTCTACACACAGCACACTCCTCTCTCGCGCTAACGAAGTCTAAACCGAAGCCCCGCTGGTCGCATCCTCGAAGCCGCACTCGTTGATCTACGTCTCTTTCGTAATTTTTCCGCTGCACCTACGCCTCCTCGAATTCCGCGTCAGCCGTAGGGATGCGCACCTGCACGAGAGAGGCGGAAGCGGCCGATTAAAGGTGGCCCCGCACACGCGCTGCTGCAGCGTAGCTCCTTTATTGATTCTCCGTCCTTGTTTTCTTTCTTCTTCTTCGTCGTTCCTTTTCTTTTACGCCACTGCTTTTCGGCCCTTTCTTTCTCATACTGCCGCTGCCCCCCCCCCTCCCCCCCGATAATGCGACGTGTTGACGTCACACGTCTTTTCAATTTTTTTTTAACCTGCGCACGGTTCTTTTTCTTTCGCTGTTTTCTTTCTTTCTCACTTTTTGATCTTCATTTTAATTTCGGAGAGTGCCTGAAGTATCTTGCTGTGTTTATCAATATTGCCCGGGTGTACACCGCGATTTTTTTTCCGGGTTTATTGACGAGGAAGGGTAAATTTCCTGATTTGGTCTTTCCCAATGACAGGGTATTTATTTGCTGCTAATTACAGACGCTTTAAGATATACAGAACATTCTTGTGTTTTATTGCTCCCGTTAGATCCGTCGTCGCACGCGCTCAGCAATTCATGTAAAATAATAATTTCTCAATCCGGAACGATTTCTTCGGAATGTAGTAACAACTCAACGCCGGCTGCCTTTCACCATAGTTCGTATCCTCTTCTCTGCTACAAACATTTCGAATTTCTGCGTGTTCTTTTGCCACAGCCTCCAAAGTTGTATCCCCGCGCTTCGGTTTTTCGGCGCAGCACCGGACGGCTGTCTCGCTCTTCCTACTGTATATAATATCGCTGTTCTTCGAGCATTCGCTGCACGGATTAACCCGGCATATTCGCCGTGATTCTTTTTCCTGCGGCTGCCGCGCATTCTCTCTCCGGCGTGACAGGTTATTTTCCGAGCACGTGCGGTTGTAAGTGGAAAAAACTTGCGCCCATGTCCAGGTAAATTTTCCAGCTCCGGTTGGCGCGCAGCCCGGCCGAAGGCGTATTACGTTACGAATGCACACGAAGGCTTGTTGTTTTTTCTTTTCTTTTCTCTTTCATTATTATTTTTCGTGAGGGGTGCGAGTGTGCTTGGGTTACAAATTGCCGGGGTGTGACACGCGGTATTTTTTTTCGAACGGTGGGTTATTGACGAGGGGAAGGGTCAAATTTTGTTTCCTCCAATGACAGGTGTATTATTTTGTGCAACTTACAGACGCCTTTAAGTATACAGAAATTCATTTTTTAATTTGACCTCCCGTGAGCGTCGCGCACGCGCAGAAGTTCGATGTAACATAAATTGTCTCCAAGCCGGCAAACGATTATCTCGGAATTTTACAACTCAAACGCGGCACTTTCACCGTATGTTCGTATCCTCTTCTCTTCTCAAAATTTCGAATCTCGTGCGTTTCTCATCGTCCCAGCTCAAATGTGTACTCACGCGCATTCCTTTTCCGGGCGCACTGCACCGGAGCGTCTCTTCTCTACGTGTATATATACCTGTCTCGAGAATCGCGTGAATAACCTGCATATCCCGTGGGTCGTCGTCATTACCGCGGCAGCAGCGGCGCATCTCTCTCCGGCGTGCGCAGGTATCCGAGGATGCAGTAAGGTGGGAAAAAAGAAACTGGAAAATCTCCCATGGCTCTTTGTTGCAGCCGGAGTCCCGGTGGGCCGAGAGGCTCGTATATGACTTGACGAAAGTGAGTATATGTGGGGATTAAAGGAAAGGCGCCGCTGCTGCTGCAGCAGCCGAATATTTCGGAGAACGAGGCGCAGCTCTTCTCGGATAATCGGATGGGTTTGGTAATAAAACGGTGAAGGTCTCCAAAGGTTCGACCGAGTGTTGTTCTCTCGTAGGTGTATACGGATCGATGCGAGCGAGTAAAAGTAAAAGTATACCTATACGGATGCGTAGATTTCTCTTCTGAAAGAGAAAAAGTCAACGGAGGATAATATAAGTGAAAAACGACCGGCTGATTGATTAGTGTCAATTAGGTGTACCGGTCGCAGGCATCGACGCTGCAGAAAGAGTCGGACGAGCTTGTTGACAGATGTATTAGGCGTGTTTAATAAACAAGTCTTATAATGGGCACTTCATCCGATATAGCTTGTCATGCAGGATTCTTCTTACCGAGGGTATACGTTTTCCAAATCTATATAAGGAGAAAAATTATCTTTAGCTCGCATAAAACCTCCAAAATACCACAACGACGTATACGCAACGTTCGCAGTCGCCGAACGCGAACGAAAAATAAAACACTTCCTCTAAAGGGACGCGTAGAAGTCTCACCTCCGTATATCCGCGACCTCGAGAGTATCCCCCCGCAAAACCGAGAACAAAACCATAAGAAAGGGAATGAACGACGCAGTAACCATAACGCCTCTAAAAAAAACTCGAGCACGGACCTCCTGTATAAAACGCACACGCACCACACCACACTACTCAGCCAGGCAGATAGAAAAAAAAACAACAACGTCGACGGACAGCCAATGTGCGAGTATAGCCGCGCGCGCGCTATCTAGCTCACCTCCGCCGGAAACGCAGATAGATTTCGCGCACCGATGCAGGCAAGTCGACGGCGGCGAAAAAAGAAGAAGAAGAAGTGGAGAGGTGACGAGCTATATAACTCTACACACGTGCGCACACGTATGTGTATACGATTGTTTCCGGTCAGTCTTCCGGCTGATTTCTATTTCATTGTCGCGTGAGCGAGTTTTCGTCCACTATATACTGTTCAAGGAGTCACCGGTTTTTCTTTTCGAGAGCGAGAGATTGCGCGCTGGCTACTTTCCGATTTTCTGGTTTGTTATGCGACGCCGACAGGCTTTTTTTTCGAGCTTGTGCACGTTCGCGGTGAGTTTATAATTGCGCTGCTGGAATGGAGCGTGGTTGCGCGCGAGCTAGTTGCCGGAAAATGTATGGGTGCATTACGGCGTGGAGGTATACATACACATCAGGAGTTTCTTCGAATCTGGTCAGTGCTGCTTATTATGCGATGCAGATTGTTTATTATGGTTATTATTCTTTTAAATTGGAGTTCTTATATTATACGTGCAGCGCTAGTATATGGGTTTTGAAAAAATTATAACCAAACGAGTCATTGAGAAGGAGGCATGACTCGGCGATGGCTGGTTATGGGTGGTACCTTTATGCCTGTCGACTATATAAAAAGAACGGCGCGCCTGACGTCACCCCCCTGTGATTCACATACGCAATTAGATCGATCACCTCTCGGGGATTGCGACTGAGTAGTTTCAATGTGAAATTTGAGAGTTAATAGACGAAGGAAGTAGACGTTTTTTTATTTTAATAAAAGTAGTAATTAAGGCATCATCTTTTCTCTAGATTACTCAAATTTCTCAACGACGGCGGAGGAAAAAGTATAATAACGAAGCGAATGTGGCAATCGCGAGCGCGACGGGAAAGAGATCCAAGTAGTATATTAAAACGTCGTTAATTATTGCACGTTTCCCGCATCGATCACGCTCCACGATCCTTCGCAACGTTGTGTCCGAGAGCATGGTATACGACCACCATATAATAGAAAAGCAATGCGCGTGTCTTCATCCTTCTCCGTCTCCGCGTACGACCCAAAATTACTGGAGCATTCAGTGAAAATCAGGCCGATAAAAAACGTCCACACACGCGCGCGCTTCTCTCGAGACACACTTGATTTTCCACACGAAACCCTCGCTAATTGCAGTCCTCTGGCCAGTACAGCAGCAGTAGCGAGGTCACGATTTCCCCGCGCATATACGTACGCATTTTCTCTGTTCCGGAAAAATAAAGGACTCGAGGAGAGAAAGATCCGCATTAGGAACTTGCCTAGGCAATTTATAATGGCGATCGAACGGGCGCGCGCGATAAATTGATGGCGGCAGCTGTGTTGTGTGCGTTGCCCAAGCGCTGCATATAATCGCCGACTCTCGGGAATCCGGTCACGCGTCTCCGGCTTGTTTCTCGCGCTCGCGCGAGCAATTACGCACGTGAGTCTCGCGTGAATTGTTTCGCGGTGCGTTCTTTGCTTACGTATACCTATAAGCGGACGCGGTGTGCTGTAAGTGGGAATTTCTGACTGGGCGCTTTCGAGGGGTGTGTGTGTGTGTCAAGTATAAAATTAATTATTGGGAAAATGATAACGAGGTTTGTGCCGTTACGACTTTATCGCGTAACTTCTAATGTGGGTATTAGTTCCGAGCAATGATTCTGTTGATGCAAACTCTTCGATTCTCCAAACGTCTATATTATAAGCAAAGACGCTAATGAAGATCGCGGCCGTTCATCGCTTATATACAGTTACGTCCAATTAATTTTGATTAATAAATAAAACGATTATTTCCCCTCCTCAAGTTTCCGCGTAAGTGTACACGCCGCGTTACAGTTTCTGGAATCCAACGCATTTAACGGTCTAATTGATTCAATTAAATCGCCGAGTAGTTACGCTCGCACTATCATTATTATAAACTAGCCGCTATAGATTTTCCCTAATAATTTCTCGTCATCTCGATCGGTATAACACTCTACTGGCACATTTTCGCGTCGACGTTCGAATATTACGCGGGTTGCACACGTGGGCCGGCGTTTGTTTGTTATGGTTTATCCGTATCCACCTTTCCCGCTTATGCACTGTAAACATGCATCAGTTAGTCCACCCACGACTTTGAATTCCAATAGGAAATAATCGTGGAGATCGAGAGAAACAAACCGAATCATCCGGCCTACTCCATTACCTCTCTTTCTCTCCCAGAATTCAATCGGCTCTTCTTCGCATACAAACCGCGCATCCTCCGACTATATATATACCGTCCCTTTTCCCATCCAGAAATAGAAGGGACTCTACGGATCGGACACACACACACAGACGTACAGATATCCCGTCCGTGAAATGCAAATTCCACAAGTAGCAGCAGCAACAGCGCGACCCAGATTAAGTGCATATACGATCCTACATCGCACGTTCTCCAACATCAGCGCGCGAGTCGTGAGTCTGCGCGCGCGGCTCCCTCTCGCCGTATAGTATAAGTATACACAGTCAACGGCGCACAAGCTTAAGGGGGAAGGAACGCGACTGTTGCTGCAGCGCAGCGCGAGCGCGTTTTCAGTTGCCCGAGCGTCGCCGACGCGCGCGCCTGTCGACTGCTCTTTCTCTGTCTATATATCTCTCTCCTGGCTGCGGTTTTCTCGATTCCGCCCTGTGAGATCGAGGTTTTCGTTGTATGGCTTGAGTGCGAAGGATATACGCGCGAGAAGTGTTGGATTTTTTATTCGTTACACGCGAGTGCTGCCCTTTGTTTTATATGGTCGACGAGAGGATTTGTTATTGAGTTTTGACGGACGTTGTTTATAATCGAATCGTAGGTTTGTTTGTGTGAATTTGTTATGTGTCGATCTCTCTCTGTGGAAATTCATCGTTGCTTTGGAAACTGTTTGTTACGTATTGTTGAAGAATCGTAGAAGTGTCGTATAGTTCACTCCCAAAGAGGCATTTTCTTTTTACTTAACGTAGTTATTAGCATTCGAAAAAAGCTGCGTTATTTTCATGAGATGCAAATGATAGCCCGAACACTCGCCTGAACATGTGTAAATATTTATAGACATGCGTGATGGTTTCCCGCGCGTTCGAACGCGTCATTTCAAAACGCAAATACGAAACACGGGACGATCGTAAATGTGGTCCAGTCGATTGTGTTCGGAGACAGGCAATGCATTGTCAGAGTTTATGAATAATCAACTCACCGAACTGTTGTTTAACGATTTCCTCGGGAAACGACAATGACCGAATCTAACGAGTGTCAGTACAATTATAAAATCGCGTAGCGTACGTATCTCGCATATTACACGTCGATGAAAATTCGCCGGACCATGTTCAAGTTTCGCAAGTCATCGAGGCCGTCAGAAGCGATTATCTCTCGGGATTTTCTTCGCTAATCCAAAAGGAACGCAACAAGTGTCCTTTCGCGATCTAAAAGCCACAGCAGCGAGAGTCTCTCGCGTCGTTGCGACAGCCTGTACATTAGCAGCGATATCTATCTAGTCGGCGCAGCCGTATGTCAAAATTGTCACCCCGCGTCACTCTCTCTTACTCTCCCCGGTCAACGAGTGTACATAATATAAATGTATTACGCGCCCGCGTGCCAGCAAGATTTTCGTCGATTTAAATGTCGTAAGAGTGAAAGGCTCGCGCGCTTGGTCTCTCGTGTATAACAAAAGCTCGGTAAATACCTCGTGGCAACGGCCTGCACAATTATGTTTTCCTCAAAAATACTTCATCTCTTTCACAGCGGGGCAAGCTAGCCTATAACGACTCGCATATTCGGCTCTTTACGCGGCCGGCAGTAATAGCTTCTCTCTTCGAAACGAGAATGTAATAACGAATTTTCTCGAGGCCCCAGCGTAGTCGTCGAAATAAAACGTTCAATTATACATCGGAGAACTTTCGAACTCGAAGATAACGCAAAAACGCATCCTCGCTTGCGCAGTTATAAATTTAATACGCGGAAATCCGCGAAAACTTTACGAGGGCCATTTATTACGAGCGCACTCGCGAGCAAGAGAGAGAGAGAAAGATTCGAGGCGCGAGCGCGCAATTCATTGATAAAGCAAACAGCGCAAAAACATTAGCATCTCTCGCACACGTACACACATATCCCTTGCACTTACGGCGGCGTATCACGTATAAACACACACAGAAAGGAATGGAATGTAATGGTCGCTTTCCGCGGGGCTCTCTCACGTCGCTATATAGTCGCACAGCTCGAGTTCCGCATCCTTCGTAAGGCCGCCGCCGCGGCTGCCGATGATTTCTATTCCAGAGAGACCACTCGCGCAACAATCTCTGCACCGCGCGCTCTTGATCCGACTTGCAATTGCGCAATGTGGCGTTCGGCTACATTGCGTGTCTCCCGGGTATTTGTTATTTGCGCCTCTCTTACACACGGCGGAAATATTATACACGAGAGAGTTACGAGATACATAATACGAGACCGGCGTTGCCTTAGTTATATTATCGCACGTGTCACAGGGGACCAACGTGTACGTGTAGATGTGACGCAAGGATTTGGCGTACGGCTTTCGCGTCGAGAACGGAGATGAGAGAATCGCGATTCGACTCCCCAGCGTTATATGCATTGTTTAAATATTGAAGTAGCGCTCGCGGTTACAATGTTTGCAAACAAAGTCTCTCGATACGCGCGCGAAAGTGTGGGGAGTGAGCCTCTCGGGCTCCGAGAGGATAGATAGCATCTCGCTCGTACGTAATCGTATGCACGTTATTTAATATCGAAAGTTAGAGCCGCAGGAACTCTATAAGTGCGCTGGCTTATATATATAGAGAGAGAGATGCGCGCCGATGTACGAAGGAGACGATGCGCGCGAGAGGCCTACAGGGCCCCCTTCTCGTGATTTATGTTATTAACAAGAGAGCTCGTGTGCGCTGTAGTTTTGAACTTATATACGCGGTGAGATCTCTTCTATTTTTGCACCCACGCGTGTTCAAACTTGAAAATTTTCTTCGATTTAACTACTGAGAGGAACTCGCTGCTGCTGCTGTTCGCAGAGTCTTTCCAGAATTTACGACGCTGTGTCGATATAAAAGTGCGCTGTACACATATATGCCTACTCGCGCATGCGTTATTCATCGCGTGATGCGTTCGCGCGAATGCGAAAGAGACGTCCTTTCTTCTGGCGAATATTCTCCATCGGACAAAACGAACGAAAACATTGGAGTTGATCGTTGCTTAAAAAACGTATTCAACGCCATTGTTATCCCCGCGTCAAAGGAATCCCTGCGCACGAAGACCCATTTCCAACCGAAGGGGCTGAAAGAACCGCATGAATCATCGAACGACGCAGTGTTTTGTCCCGAGAACTTTCGAATCGATCGATGAAAGACCTCCTTGTGTGCGTATACATATCTCGACTTATCGAGTCGCGAAAACACGATGTGCCTATACAATTGAAACGCGCAATAATAGAACGGCTGCTGCTGCTGCTGCTACTGCGGGTTTACGTAATCCAAGCGTCTGCTCCTTTTGATCCGGGCAGCCACGGATCGCTGCAAGTCTCTCCTCTCCACTGTTCTCGCACGCCTCGCCAATCGCTTTAATAATGTGGCAAAAACAAACTCCTCGCATTATGCAAGCAGAGAAGATCTTCTGCTTCTTAATTCTTCTTAGCCTCGGGTTTTCGTGCGAGGAAAAACGATTTTCGATCGGTTGGTATTTCGAGCTCGAAGGAGAGTCGGTTTTTTCAAAGGAGGATTGCAGATGCGTGCCGATGAATTGATTATATTCTGTAGCTGTAATTAGAAGATCGACACGCTGAGATAATATTAATTACTCCGGCAAGTTATATAAGTATAGCGAATATTCATAAATCTTGCTTTGTCTTGCAGAACGAAGGAAGATCCTAATACAATCGATGATTTTTCCGGGATTTCTCGTTTTAAAAATCTTCGCGGTTGTTTTTCGACGACGGTATATATATATTTATAAAGTCTCGGATTGAGCAATGCGCTTCTTTTGTCGAAAAGTCGAGGGATCGTAGGAAAAACTCAAGTATGGGGTTTCTCGCACTGGAAACCGAATAATTGGTCAACTGCGAAATTTTGTAAGAGTCACTCGAGTTAATGCTTAGGCGTAATTCGGTTATGTAAAGCCTCTAAATCTCGACTCGCGAAATTCATATGCCCAAGCTGTTATGCCCGCGCGGAAAAGGTGTATTGCTATTATTCACCCGTTTCTTTTTTTATTAACGGTTCTTCATCGCGCTTATGTAAAACACAATGGTAATCGCAACAAGTCGGCCAACTTGTACTTAGCATCGCCTAACGTATAATGGTACAAGTTTCTTCGAGTTGCAAAAAGAGTCTCGGGAGTCGTAAACAAAAGATCGATGGGCGAATTTCGAGAAAAACGAACAAATGACAACATATCGAACAATACAACCACTGCGAGTATAACCCAAATACCATTCCCTGCAGACGTTTCCACAAACGAAACAATTCAGCGTTTCCTCGTGTAAAACTCCCTTTTCTTCTCAGTCTACAAGCCCGCATATTTCACCATCGCCAGGCGGCAAATTAGATTTTCAAATTCCCTGATATTTTTCCCGTCTTTATTAGGCCAGCTGTATGTATACACGTGTAGAACCCGACACACACACACACACACACACACACACACACACACACACACACACACACACACACATGGGCACAAAAGACACTCGAGATAGCAAGCGTGAGTAGTTTTTCGCGCGCTCGCTCATACCGGTACGAAATAATCGTAATGAAAGGTGCTGCTTCATTGTCCTGACGAGGTCGGATCTCACGAGTTTTCTCACGGTAGTGTATAGAGCGACGAGAGCGAGAGAAGATGCTCGAACTTGCTCTTCTC
The DNA here is from genome assembly GCA_012977825.3 of Pteromalus puparum. Taxonomy (NCBI): domain Eukaryota; kingdom Metazoa; phylum Arthropoda; class Insecta; order Hymenoptera; family Pteromalidae; genus Pteromalus; species Pteromalus puparum. The sequence continues at coordinate 40,344,656 of CM053169.1, read as the reverse complement.
TCTCCCCTCTCTCCTTCGCAAGTTTCCTCTTTCCGCCTATCTACATCTCGGTCGCGCTCGCGGTGTACGTAAAGTCACCGGCAAATTAGAGAGGAGACCGAAAATTAAACAGAGCCGTGTGTATATATATCGAAACATCCACTCTCGGGTTTTTCGGCTTTTTCTTTATTGTTCGGCGACGTTCACGTGAAAAATCGTGTATTCGTGGATAGGTGAAAGGGATTCGGTAATTAGTCCGAAATATGAGCGTGAATAATTAGCCAGCTGATGGACGCGAGTGATATAATACGTGTGCCGCGCGGGATTTGAAGATCGCGAGGATAATAAATTAGTGGAACGGTTTTAATTTGCTGGACTATTTAGCCTCCGCGATTTTCTACTGCGATTATATTCAAATGCTGTGTTTTGATGAGTTTTGTACGACCAAGAGGATTCCGATTGTTTACACTCGTATTCAAATTTATGCGTATTATGATTTCGTGTACATCACAGGCCGTGAGAATCTCTTTTCCTCGGGAGTAATCCAACAATCATCAATCATAGAGAATTTGACATTGAACGATTGTTGAAGAAGCTTACGTACGAGCAAAAACCAAACGATCGAGCGCGTCTCCAAAGCCGATTAGCAAAAAGCAAGGGGAAAAAAAGAACCGGTGACCAGTCCTGGAACGAAATATGCATCTGACCTCTTTTCCTCCAATAATCCAGCCGCCTCTCGTATACTCGCCTCGAGTCTTCGACTTCTATGCTTATCTAGGACACAGTCGATTCCGGCCTCGCAACAGCTCTTCGCTAACAAATACCTCGTAATCGCGCGACTCTCTCGAATGACTCGATGAAACGCGAACTCGACCTTCGACCAGTGGATCTCGACGACGACGATGATGATAATGAGAATGATTAGGCGACCCTAACTACGGTCGTCTCGTCGCGGAAGTGGAATGTAATTTCCTCTCCGTATCTGCGTCTGCTAACGCTAGTGTTGTTGTTGGTGAAGCTGAGCTTGTTTTCCAAAGCAAAAATCATTTCCACAGAGAGCGAGAGATAGAGATGCGATGAATATTATTGGTGAAAGTTTCGTGCTGTGTCTCGACCGGTTCGTATATTATGATATACTTGAACACGCTTCACGTGCATATTGTTCCTGTGACTGGTGAATTCTCTCGCGTGTGCGGGAACAAGACATCAGAACGCGTATAACAATCAAAATGCACGCTGACTCGGAAAATCACTTCGTTCAATTATTTCCGTTCCTCTCCCTTTCTTTTTTTTTCTAGAAAATCACAGACACACGTATAATAACGCATTATCAGAGAGTACAGTCAATTTTCTAGTTAGACGCGAAACGAGGCCAGTGCGTGACACAGCATGTAAACAATCTCCACGACGATTTTCTCGATCTTCGAATAATTGAGATTCCTCGTGTCATTAGAAGCGAAGGTGCACAGTGGTCCAGCATCGTGAAATTGCCGCGCGACGCGTGTGAAGCTCCCGATGGCGTGTCTGCCCTGAACTCCGGAATCCGAAAGTGAAGAAACGAATCTCGCAACCTCAGTCCCGATCATCCAAGATGATGATGGAGCGCGAGGTAGCGGACTCCGAGGGAGTCTTCTCGCGGCGGCTCTCGGGTAACTGGGCCGAGCTACCCCAGACGCTGCGCAAGAAGCAGAAGCACCGCCCGGAGATCCTCAGCCAGTTTACCGACATGTCCGAGTCCGAGTGCGAATACCGGCGCGTCGAGAGTAGTGCCAGCAGTCACTACCAGCAGAACAACAACAACAACCAGCCGGTTAACAAGAGGGTCGTCAAGCGCTCCGAGTTCCTCAGGCGACTGGAGAACAGGAACCTGTTGCACTTGCAGCATCAACCGCCCCCACCGATACAGTACCAGTCGCAGACTCCGATACAGCAACAGCAGCAGTTCAACAGACGCTCGATGCCAGACTATAGGCTGAGATACGAGGCCCAGGACATCAGGCGCCGGAGCCTCGTGAACCTCGACAACGGCAACACGACGACGCACTTCAGCGAAAAGTACAACGCGAAGCTGCACCTGTCCGACGACGAGCGGAAGACCAACTCGCCGGACAGTCTACTGGTCAGATCCTCGGAATCGGAGTCCAGCATCAGCGACGAGTACGGACACACCGACGACTCCGGTGCTTTCCTCGAGAAGGCCTCGTCCTTCGACAACAAGAAGCGCAGCAGTGGAAGCAGTTCCAACGGCAAACGCTTCGAGACCGAGATCCAGCAGCAGCCGCAGCCGCAACAGTCGATCCCGCTGAGGCATCGCTTCGCCAAGTTCTTCGCCAAGTCCGGCGACGAGCACAAGAGCTCGAACGGAAAGTCCAGTGAGTCCAATAAGCTGGATGTCAACAAGAACAACGTGCCGGCAAAGAAGGAGAGCCTGGTGCACAGGTTCGAGTACGAAAATATCCCGAGGATCGATATCGCCAAACTCGAACAGCGCAGCACGAGCTCCTGCGGACTCTGGAACAAATCCAGCAACGGCGACAACAACAACAGGAACGTATCCTCACCCCAACCCACCATCGAGCAGCTACGCGCGGAGGAGGGCTGCCAGCTGAGGAACCGACGAAACTCAGCCAACAGCTCGATGTTCGGCGGCGAGCAGCAGAGGAGCGCCGAGGAGCTGAGGCTCGAGGGCCTGATCAAGGACTACTACACNATACCGGCGCGTCGAGAGTAGTGCCAGCAGTCACTACCAGCAGAACAACAACAACAACCAGCCGGTTAACAAGAGGGTCGTCAAGCGCTCCGAGTTCCTCAGGCGACTGGAGAACAGGAACCTGTTGCACTTGCAGCATCAACCGCCCCCACCGATACAGTACCAGTCGCAGACTCCGATACAGCAACAGCAGCAGTTCAACAGACGCTCGATGCCAGACTATAGGCTGAGATACGAGGCCCAGGACATCAGGCGCCGGAGCCTCGTGAACCTCGACAACGGCAACACGACGACGCACTTCAGCGAAAAGTACAACGCGAAGCTGCACCTGTCCGACGACGAGCGGAAGACCAACTCGCCGGACAGTCTACTGGTCAGATCCTCGGAATCGGAGTCCAGCATCAGCGACGAGTACGGACACACCGACGACTCCGGTGCTTTCCTCGAGAAGGCCTCGTCCTTCGACAACAAGAAGCGCAGCAGTGGAAGCAGTTCCAACGGCAAACGCTTCGAGACCGAGATCCAGCAGCAGCCGCAGCCGCAACAGTCGATCCCGCTGAGGCATCGCTTCGCCAAGTTCTTCGCCAAGTCCGGCGACGAGCACAAGAGCTCGAACGGAAAGTCCAGTGAGTCCAATAAGCTGGATGTCAACAAGAACAACGTGCCGGCAAAGAAGGAGAGCCTGGTGCACAGGTTCGAGTACGAAAATATCCCGAGGATCGATATCGCCAAACTCGAACAGCGCAGCACGAGCTCCTGCGGACTCTGGAACAAATCCAGCAACGGCGACAACAACAACAGGAACGTATCCTCACCCCAACCCACCATCGAGCAGCTACGCGCGGAGGAGGGCTGCCAGCTGAGGAACCGACGAAACTCAGCCAACAGCTCGATGTTCGGCGGCGAGCAGCAGAGGAGCGCCGAGGAGCTGAGGCTCGAGGGCCTGATCAAGGACTACTACACGGGCGACGAGGCCAGGAGCGTCGCCGCCGAGAAGAAGCTCTCCAAAATGGAGACCATACGCGAGGAGAAGGACGGCAGCAAGCTCAGCGTGCGAGAAATACTCAAGAGGTTCGAGGAACTAAGATCGCAGAACGACTCGCAGCTGATGGACGAGAGATCGAGCGATCGCACCCTCACGACCATCCAGGAGACTCTGAAGAAGCTCGACGAGAAGGTCAAGAGCTATCAGGTCTGCTTATAGTGCCGATCAGTTTTATACACCTTTATCGTGTGCTCGCCTGAAATTAGCTTCGTATCGGGGGCCGTAGAAAGTAGTCTGGATGAGCTTTTTTTCAGATGGAAAGCGACGGAATTAGCGCAGTAAAATTTTACTCCGCTGCAATTACGTTGCTACTACCTAACTACCCGATTTTCAATCGAACCGCGCGTAATCATAGAAAATTCCACCCATTACGCCTGCATCGATCACCGAGAACCGTAATTCCGGCCTCCTCTATTCATCATCGTACGACTTTTTGGCCCCGGAATAAATGCCCTTCATATAAAACAATTTCCTGCCGAATTATTTTGCTGTCCCCCCTCTTCTGCACATACCAACGACATTTTTCTTGATCGTCGTCGTCGTCGACGCATCGAAAAAGACCCCAGGACTTTCGCCGATTAATCTCGAGAGCCCAGAGGCAAAGTGCCGCTCGCGCTACTCACCTTTCACTGCAGAATGTGAAATTCAGAACGGAAGCGACTGTTTTGCGGGTCGTCGTTAATGTCTGGCTTTATACGCGAGAGTTCGAGTCCACGTTTTTTCCCTGTGATGAAGTGTGTTTCTTTCGCGCCGCTGTATATATAATACTCTCCTTCGTTTTTCTCCCAAGAAACAGACGCGCTAGTAGCCAACTCGCGAATATTACACTCGCGGGGGGAGGATCACGTATACGAAGCGCGGCGATGAATAATTTACGCGGATCGGCTGATTTATGCGATCGCGCACACCGGTCGAGCGGGAAAAGTGTTTTCACGGATTATAGCGGTGACGCTGAGCGATCGGCGTCATCCATTTTCAACGTGATGATGATAAATAATTAGGGTCCCTTTTCGCTATTTCATTTTTTTTTATGTGCGATCGTTAAATATGAGATTCTTATCCGAGAACTCGTCAGCTACACTCTCGGATTTATTATATGCGTATAACGGGACGGAATTTCGTCCTCTCATTTTTTTTTGCAATCGAACGAGGCACACTGTATCGAACTGGCTTAGAAAGAGAGATCACGCGTGATTATTTTCACTTTGCTGAAAAAGGACCCGAGTCGGTATAACCGGACGACCCGTCGGTGCTGGTACCACTCGAAATGTAAAGCAACTTTTCCTTAATAAACAGCTGTCGCGCATGCCTATAATATCAACCGGTAATGAGCGTGTATATACGACAAACCAGACGCCTCTCGCAACGTGATTATATAAATTACACGCGTTTCTTTTCGAAAAAATTTCTTCGACATACGTTCTGGTTAAATTTCGATTTTTATCTCCTCTGCGGCGACACTTACCGAATATCGTATGATTTTCGCGATACGCGACGAGGTATATCAAAGAGTTCGCGTATCACATATCCGCGACTAAAAATACAGCTTTCATCATGCAGGTTACACGCGAATTCCGTTTTTAAACACGATAATTAAACGCGACGTGCTTGGAATATTGAGTCACCGTATGTACACGCGGGCAATTTGACTTTGTGTATACACATCTAGTTAAGCACAATATGCAACGATCTCCCCGCAGCGGGTAGTCCTTTTTGCATCGAAGGAGCCGTGCCTCCGATAGCTCGTCGCTCAAGATTACACGGTACTTCCAATATAATTTGTCTCGCAGCGTCGTGCAGCTCGCGCGGTACTTTAACAAACTAACGAGATATCCGCTCGATGATCCGTGTAGCTTCGTGCTGTTATTATTTCGCGACCATAACGCGCGCGAATTCGAATAAATCGACGCGTGAGCTCGCGTAATAACGCTGTACCTGCGAATTTATTTTCCGTTTGTAATTTGCATGTATCAGCTATAGGCTGTGTCGATTTAAGTAACTTTTTGTCGAAAATGGGATAATTGCTGAGAGAACTGATCCGAGTTACATAGAAAAATCGCGTTTTTTGTTCTATCACCGCAAACTCAATCAGCCGAGTATAGAGTTAATCTAGCGATCAGCCAATTCAGCGCCACCCTTTTTTAGCATGCAGATGATCCACGAGAGCATCAGGAAGCGACTAACGACGGATTTCCACAATTACGCGAGAGCAACGTAACAGGAGCTCTCTCTCTCTCTCTCTCTCTTTCTCTCTCCTGGCTCACACGCGCCGCTGCCGAGAGAGAGAGAGAGAGAGAAAGAGATCAACGACCTCGGGATTGAGTTTCGTTTTGTTCCTTATTAACGCGCCCGTTACGCCGACTCGCGTTCTCGCTCGTAATTTTTTCTCGCGTATATACACACTCACAGAACCTATACGCGCCGCTGCCGCGCCCAACGAGGGAACGTGGAAGCGCGCGCTTTTCAGGTTCAGGGTCGTGTGCAATGTGTGCGCTTGGGATTATCGTTTACTTATACATCCCGTATATTTACTCGCAAGAAAGTGTGTAACAGGATACTCGTGACTCTTTTATCGAGGATTCGAAATCCAAAAACTTTGTGACACTTCGTAATATCTCGCTTTCACGAGCGCGCAAAAATCGATAAGCGATAACGCGTGTGTATCATATGCGTGTATAATATCGAAACGAGAAACTCCCGTATAAGCTACTTTCTAGGCGGCGCGCATCCGAGTTTCTAATAAAGAATTTCATCGGCGTCGTTAATGATGATAATGTATAATAACCAGCCTCTCTCTCTCTCTCTTTCTCTCGTGTAAATGAAAAAAGACGACACCGCCATAAAAATTACCGCATCCTGCTGCGCCGCACGCAAGATGATGCACTTGCCGCGTTATAAGTACACTCGTCGCGACAAAAAACGGCGAGCGCTCGAAAAAGCCCCTCATCCGCGCTAAGAGACTTATAACTGTAAAGTCAGCGGTGCGCGTGTGTGTGCACGAGCCGCCGCTGCATCGGCAATGTTCATATCGCGGATTATCTGGGTCAGGGTCGACGACGTCTCTCTCGCTCTCTCTCTCTCTCTCTCTCTCCTTCTCCAGCCGTTGCTGGAGTTCATCTCTGTAGGATAGCCTGCTGCTGCTGGGGATGTATATTATACACATGCACATGTCGCGGTGGTATCTAGGACAGCGCGAAATTGCTTTTCCGATAGGCCGGCTTTTCACGCGTGCACCTCCGTGCATATACTGCAAAAGCGGAACTGTATACGCGCGCGAGGATAATTTCGCTAGGGAAAATTGCGGTGCCCCGCGTGAGTTCGGCACTGTTGCAGTAGCGGTGTTTATTATTGAGATTCTACTCGACGAGTATCTGCTCGTAATGACCAGCTTTCTTTTATTTTCGGCCTGGGAGCACGGTTCTGCTCGCAAAAAGATCGGCATCCACTCTCCTGGATTATTTGAGGAAAGTGGCAGTAAAGACGTTTTTCCGCCGATACAGCCCGTGTATTATACACGCATTGGGAGGTAGAGCGATTCTTTTTTTTTTCGTTCAGGCTTAGGAAAATATGATTACGGAGTGCTGAGAGCGCGTATATACGGACTCTCCTTTTACGCGAGCAAAAAATCGCGAGTTATAATTATAGAATCTATACGGAGAATGTGAAAGCTACCTGTCACCGTGTGCGGCGAAACAATATCCCGTAAAAACTGCTATTTTCGTGAAACAGTCGTTGCGTCAGGATAGGGGGTATTCCGTGCTGTTATATACATTTACTTTAATTTCAAAGAGCAATTATATACTCCTTCGAACACACATCAAAAGATTGTCACCGACACTCGAGATTCAAAAACCTTATACAAAAAATCCCATCATTTCGAGTTAAAAAGCAATTTGAAAAAGCTCTTTAACCTCAAATTTATCTCAAATTGTCGACGCAAAAACGAAACCTTCGCGAAAAAGCGTCTTCAAACGGAATTAAAACCCGACACGGAGCAATCTCAGTCTTCCCAAACAATCATCGATTTGCACAACGACATTATAACGACAGCAATCCACTTCTCATTACAAATAATCCCTCCAGCCAAGCTCCTCCTCGGCGAAGCAGGCGCAAAATGCGAGAAAGCGCTCGAAGCGCGTTCTCGCACCGAGAGGGAGATGCAGAATTATTCCGGATCGCGGAATTGCTGGGCATTTCTTCAGCTGCGAGATCCTTGAGGCGGCGAAAATCGAGACACACGCGGAGAGAGTACCGGTACACGGTCTCCGATGGAACGTGTTTTTTGCTCCGCGGCGCACGCGCGTTTATTCATCTCTTCGAGAGACCTGTACGTGCCCGTGTCATGTATCGATGGGAGTGTGTGCCGTCCTTATAATATATTCGATGCGGATTGTCCCAAGATGTATTCAAGAAATTCGTGTTATCATTTCGCTGAACTTGGCGTCGTTGCAAATTGAATTACACCGCATTTTACTTAAGGTGAAAAAAAAACACTCGTGTGCACCTTATGCACTCGCGGCACGAACGCTCGAAACAAGAAGAGAGTCGCTTATCAGGGGAGAAGGAAGAATCGATAGGGCAGTTCGATAAGAGACGGTTTATATCGGCACTTATGGGAGGCTTAATCGAGGTCGCGTGCATTCGATTAGGATCAAATTTATTTTATTCTTTTTTCACCGGGATAAGTACTCCGCGTCGGTGTTTAATTGTCTTGTTAAGTCGTCGTAAAGTTCCGAGATAAGAAGATTTACGCAGTTGCCGTATAGCTCGAGGGCTGATGAAATAACAATTTGTTGGATTTTCACTTGGCGTTTAGCTGGAAATTTTCTAAGAGAAACGAACAAATATAGAAATATTACTTTTATCAAAAGAAAGTTGAGCCGTCCAGAAGCTCGCAAATTTATTGAGAAAGTTCGCATTTGCCTGCGGAAGGAATATCTATTTAAAGATACTCGAGATGAATCAAGCGTAAATAATTTTATGAAATTCCCGTTTAATCCTTGTACCCAAGAGCTGCAGACATTGCTCGATAAAAAAAGTGCTGATAACTTACAGCTATACGTACAGCTAATGATAATTCGTCCAGTCATAACGATTAAACATTGCGATTATCACGATTAACATTTACAAGCCGAGAGTATAATAACACCTGTAAATATAGCCTAACGCAAGGCAAGACCGAGCCGTTTTACGAGACGTCTGCGATGATGTGACCGATGGTAATTACGCCGAGAGCGAGCAGATGCGCCATACGGACATATGGCCGGCCATGATTGCAGAATCTCTGTCTTTGTCAAAAAGCACATGCACGAAGGACTATACCTGCTCGCGCGTAAAACCGTTGAGTCTGATTGCCGCACACCTCATCTCTCTGTATATATAAAGCAATCACCATTAGCTCCCGTTTGTATCGCAAAAAACCGTTGCGAACCATGATATACACTCAAATCTGCAACGCGGTTATGACGTAAAACTGCTACCGTAAACCCGATTAATTTTTCTCCCCGCGCCATATGGCTGAAAGACGGTTTTTCCGAAGAAAAGCTCACAAAACGTCCCGTTAACAATCCTATTTTATCTCTCCCGAGACGACAACGAAATTTAACTCAAACCAATATTTTAAAATTTCAGATCGAGCACAAGCCGGCGCACAAAAACAACCACCACCACCACCAGGAGAACCACGTCTCCCAAATCAGCAAGAGCATAGTCTCGCAGGCGAATCACTCGGCACCGCTGTCAAGTCACGGCCACCAGTATGGCAGTCCTGTGCCACCTTCAACGAGTCCTCAGCATCATCCCGAGTACATGCAAAATGGATTGTCCAACGGTCGCAATGGCCACGGGCCACAGATCAATGGCGGCATGCACTACCAGAAAAACGGCAAGATGTCCGGAAGCTCGCACCAGCTGCATCAGCAGCACTCTAACCAGGAGTGGCGTCAACAGGAGGACGCTGCGCCGAGGAACGAAGATGGACTGTACGACGGGGCTGCTGACGGCACGCGGACGGTCGTTAATGACGGAAAGCACTCGCTGCTGCAGTACGCCATGCTCAACTTCAGGCAGAGCACCGACAAGTAAGTGTTTTTTCGTTTGCCGAATACATTTATTTACTCTGTGGGATCGCGAGCAAAATTTCAATGGGCAAATAATAACGGCTACTGTAACGTAGGCATTTTCACGGGTCAATAAAGTTAACGACCGAGTTCGTTTAAGGACTTTTTTTTAGTTACGCCGGCATTACGGTCTGTCATAAATGTTGAGAAACCGCTCCGGAAGCTATCTAGCAGCAATAATATTATTCAACGACGTTTCGACGACATGCATTAAAAGGGAGTGTCGTTCGTGGATTTCAACGCCTCGAATATTTCCAACGAAATCCCGTCGATAACAGCAATTCCCGATATGTCACAAGAACGTTTCATGTAATAATTACACGCACGACGTGTCCAATAAGAGAGAATTAGTCTGCGTGACGCAGAAAACTATAACATCAATTCCACCGTACGCTACATATTTATCAAGCGAACCGGCGTAATTACTCCGCGCTCTTCACTCGCCACCCAAACCAGGAAAAGAAAGCCGTCGACGATATTGTATATATACCCCACCAGTTCACATCATACGAGCAAGTTCAACTTTCGATCTTCTTTTTTATTCTCGTCCGCGAATCTCCAGTACGCGAAAGCCGACGCTGAGAGATCTACGAATCTCCTCGAAATTTCTAGAGAAAAGAGGTTGAGACGAATCGTCAGTATATATATACGTATCCCTTCGGTCAAGAACGAGAAAACGCGGAACAACGGCCATCTCAGGTACTTACCTGTGTCCAAGAGAGTAATTAATGTCCTTGCGCAAGAAGTCACTCCTTAGCCGGTACCCGAGAAAGCATAACGCGCTCGCACGGAAGATATCATTATAAGTCTATCCTTTGCTCTCGAGAGCATACGCGAGCTCGCCTATCTTCGGATGTGCGCTTCTCATTGCTGCGCCGCCCGTACCTCGAGTTACACGCGTTTAGTGCTTTCTCGTACGTCCTCGTCGTGTTGTCTACTTCCTTGTCTCCGCTCGGCAGTCGTTTGTTTGCATTCGAGATCGCGGGGCTCTGTTATTTGTCAAAGCTGCAGCAGCCGCGCACACGAGCTCGATGATTACACGCGGAGCATGTGAAAAAGAGGAAGAGCTCGGTTGCACGGCACTTTTCCTACGCGAGTGTTGTCATTCCGTCTCCGATTTAACGGTCTACGCGTGTGTACGTGGACTCTGATTTTTCCGGGATACATCAACGTCAAACTTTCAGATTCGAGATGCTGAAGACAGCTGACGGCTCGATAAGCGGTTCGCTCAAGGTGATCGAGTCCCTGAAGGGCAAGAAGAAAAACAAGAAGGGCAAGAGTCAAGACGGCGCCGAATGGACGTGGAAAGAGCAGGTCGACCTGGTCAAGTACTCGCCGGTCCCGATCGAGCAGAGTCTACTGCGTCTGGACAACGAGCTCAGCGCACTGGCGGTCGAGTGCTTCCTCTGCCTGATGCGCTACATGGGCGATCAGCCGTTGCCGCCCGACATGAGCGAGGTCAAATGCGTCTACACGATCCTAATGGTGAGTAGGGAGCAAAAAGTTGCGAGATCGGGAACTACTGCTATGTCGCGCGCGCAAGAGCTTCTTTTTCTCGCTGTTGGCCGGTATCAGACCGATCGGCCATCCGCCGCGGCTATATGCTATGTGTGCGTTACACAACCGCGATAGTAAGGGAAAAAAAATGAATTCACCCGTTGCGTTACAGCACTGCCATAAATTCGAGCTCCTTCGCGACGAGGTCTATTGCCAGCTGATGAAGCAGACGACAAACAACAAGAGCCCGAACCCGGACAGCTGCCAGCGGGGCTGGCGGCTCTTCAGCATCGTCGCAGCCTACTTCACCTGCAGCGATGGCCTCAAGCCCTACCTCAGCAAGTACCTTGAAACCGCGGCGTACGACAAGCGGCGAGCCTACCACGGTACCGCCACCGTTTGTCTACAAAATCTCAGGAAGACCGTCAAGTACGGCGGACGCAAAAACGTGCCCAGCGTCGAGGAGATCATGGCTATCAGTGCCGGTAGGAACGCCAAGAGGCAGATCTACAGGCTGCCCGGAGGCACCGAGCGCGTCATCAACACCAAGTGCACCACGGTCGTACAGGTATGTTATATTTTCATATGTTTTATAATATAATGAATTCATTGTAAATGGTAAGTGAGGGCACTAACTTGTCCATTGGTGAGCGAAGACTGCTGGTGAAGCCGATGGCAGGATACGTAGATTGATGATCGATGATGTTGTCCGGGTCGCCAACACAACACTATATACTGAAACATAATAAAATTCTATTAAAATTCGCTACTGACACTAATTGCGGTGTAAAATTCTTTTGTAATTATGATTGCTCGATGGTGATTCGACCGCAATTTCAGTCCACACAATACGGTCTACGGTTTCATTTACGTATGATACTTTTCTTGCTTGCGCACGGGATTCTCGCTCTGGGCGTAGAAAGTCGGGTCGGATATGTTTTTATATTTACTCTCCACGAGCTGACGGCTCTCTTTGTATTCGCGAGTACGTGACAGAATAAAATGCGCATTGTTGTAAGTTTCTAATTTCACGTTGACGTTAATCAGGGAAAATAATTGCTTCTGAGTTTTGCTATGAAAATGAGGGGTAAGTTAAATGTTTACTTTTTCAGGACGTCATCGAGGAAATGTGCAATATCATATCCGTAAGGAATCCCCACGAGATGGATGAGTTCTCGTTGTACTGTATAGTCGACGGAGACGCCTTTACCATGCCTCTGGCAAGGGACGAATACGTGCTCGACGTTACCACCGAGCTTCACAAGAACCATCAGCTGTTCTACCTTATCTTCTGCAGGTAAAATACAAGCTAGCTCAAGCGAACCCTTTGATTCTAATATTTACTCTGGCGCATATTTTAAGTTAATGTAATTATTGCAAAATCTCAGGTCTGTTTGGTACTACCCGCTGCGCCTGGACGCGCCACTGTACGTCGAGGTAGTTTTCAACCAAATCGCGCCCGATTACCTCGAAGGCTTGCTCCTGGTGCTACCTGGAGAACATTTACCACAGGAAGTCATTGTTCGTATATTGTTTTGAAAAATCTTTATCTCACACCTCACAACAAGCATAATACTAACAAAATTCATACTTTTGCAGTACGATATGGCGCAGATCGCAGCCCTGCTTCACAGAGCGGCAGACTTGAAGAACGAGAGGGAGGAACCGACGACGAAACGAATCAAGTACCTCCTGCCAAAACCGGCTCTGAGTCTGAGGGAACCCAGACCGCAACAGTGGGCCAACATGGTACAACAGGCTTGGTCCAATGTGCAACACAATAGCATCGCGAGCTGCAAAGCCCAAGTGCTCGGTAAGAGAAATTCACTTCTCATCGTTCTAGGAGATCTTTTAGATCGCAATCGACTAATAAAACGATTTCACTTTCGCAGAAATACTTTCGAAATGGCCACTGTTCGGCTCGAGCTTTTTCGCGGTGAAGAGAGTGCCAGAGGGTAAAGAAAAAGGTGGAGACCACATTCTAGCTTTAAATCGTCACGGTGTCCACTTTATCGACCTCATAACACACGTACGTATTCTCGTCTTCTAAATCTTTACTCGTGATCTTTATAAAACTGACACTAATTAATCTGCTAACCGACGATTGCAGGAAACACTGTACCATTACCCCTACTCCGAGGTGATATCAACGCGCAAGGTCAAGTCCGAGGAGGGCACCCTATACCTGGACATGAAGTGCGGCAACCTGATGCAGCAGCGTATCACGAGGCTGCAAACCGAGCAGGCTCACGAGATATCGCGCTTGATACGCCAGTACATCACGATGGAGCAGAGGTCGACCAACAATCAGGGCGTGCCACCGATTGGCTTCGCCATGCGATAGATCGACGTCCTTCGCGCGATCTATATAGGAATGCAAGGACGACGTTGTTTGTTGTTTAAAAACAGGGAAAAAAATGCTCAAATCAATCGAATTTTATCGGTTCATCATAATATTACACACACACACTCAATGTAAATACGCGTAGTAACGATTAGTTAACGAAGCAAAGGTCTTCTTTAATTTTTTTTTTTTTTTTTTGTATTTTGTAATTAGCTAAGGGCTACACTCTGAAGGGTGAATCAGCGGGTTGGGAGTGAGAGACTGTAGTGCTGATTCGCCGCGGATGGCGAAAGACTTTTTTGTACTTTGTTGTCGCGTATGTGTCTTCCAAGGATGGCGAGAATTAGAAAGAGAGCTAAGAATGATGTTGCGAGGAAGATTATATAGGATTTTTTTATAATGGAAATTATACATATGAGATGCATTTATATAATCTTGTGAGTTCGCGTGGGTTATCGCGCGAATTCGAGCGGTATTGTTTTTTTTTCAAAATAGAAGTTGATACGTACGAGACTTTATTATTTATAAATATATATATATATATATTAACATATATAAAGTGCAACGGAAAATGATTGTACACTATTGTTTCATTTTATTATGGTACAATTTACATGGAAACATGAGAGAAGTTACACTAATCATATCGATTTAATTGTCTTATTAATGAACAAAACTAACCGTTTTGCGATTGTTATTTTTGATTATTAACACTGTATTACATGCGCATATAAGTGAAGTGATGCGAGGAGAAGGCGAACCGACGTTGAAAGTTTGTATTAAAAAAATTGATATTTTAAAATGTTGCTGTTCTCATTTTGTAAAACCTCCTTTATTTTCAACCAGTGTGCCTGCCTATATAACACATTGTCATTCAACGATAGAATACACTCTTTCTGGTTGAGCGGGTTAAGTAAAACACACGAATACACATTATTTCTAAGATATTAAAAAAGAACTATACATACTTTTTTCCAAAAATTGATAGAAGATTGATAAAAAATATACAGTCTATAGTTTCTTTTGTTACAACATTCAGTACTTATTCATTCATATGCAAATAACGAATAATACAATATTACAACTTTAATAGTAGATAAAAATAATTTCACAGAACAACCAAATAATAATAATAAAAATAAAAACAAGCATCAGACTAAATTTTTGGAACTCAATCCTTACGCATACACTTTGGACATAATTTTAGTTACTTCAAATGAAGAAATGCTTTTTTAGCATGTACAGAACAGGATTTTTCGAGGTCATAAGCCAAACGACTTTCATTCTAAGCATGAGAGGTATATAACAGTAGACGTTGAGCCATTATATAAAAGAGTAAGAGTTATAAAAAGTAGAGCAAGTGTACATAACTATTCTTTGTCTCGCACAACAGTATTTCAGAAATATGCGATCGAAAGATTTCAATATTAATACACAACATTGTTAATTAAGTAAAAATTGTACACAGTTGTAAAAAGAATATAATTAAATGACGCGGACGTTGCTTTGATGTTGAACGAAAAAATATAGGGATACTGCAAATTTTGAAAATACATTAAAATTAGATAATTAGACTTGTCAGTTCGTAAATTCTATGAATAATCGCACATAGAATCGTACACATAGTTCACTTGATTTCAAGTTCAGGCATGTGATTAAGTATTTGGTTTGAAATAATTTCTAAAGATAATTATGAAATCTGAAATGAACTTGTTCATCACAGTCCAATCCCAGATTCCAAAGTTATCGTCTCATTGAGTCGTGTCGTAAAATGCAAGTTTCGTTCAAGGAGTTTTAGGCTTGAGGTTCTGCGGCCAGTTGCTAGACATGTGTCGGACGTATCCAGGATCGTTGGGAGTGACCGGAGCTCCAACCGTTATTGTCGCTGTGCTGATCTTCCTATCAGCGCCGGTAGTTTGAGTAGCCGCGCTCGTTGTAGTTGTAGTCATCGTCGACGTTCTCAGCGCGTCGAAAGACTCCTCCAACATCTCGATCTCGTCCCGTGTGCCTCGATGCTGCCGGCGCTGCTGTCCTGGGTGATCCTCGTCCATCTCCTGAGGCCGATAGCCGCGCGAACGACGCGGATCGACGAAGGACACGTCGCGCTGCTTCTTTAAGATTCCTGGGGAAGAGCCGCGCATTCGCGTCGGAACGTTGTCATACTGACTTGAATCGGAATACCTGCAAGCAATCTTTGCCCCTGCATGTCGGCGATGTACGGGCCGGAAAAAATCGGGTAGAAGGTACTGACACTCTATGTTCATGATGTTGATTATTTCTGACGGAAAGTGACGTCGTTGTGCGATACATAGATGAGAACGATTCTGTTCGGTTCTTTGCACCGATTTCTCTTGCAGAATCGGTTTACTCGTGTATAAATTGAACGTGAGATAAAATAACAAAATTGGTGTGCGAAGAAGTTGAAGGAAAGTTGAAGTGTTCGTTATGCTCGTTATGAGAATGAAATTTAAAAAAATGCAAGCTAACTCTGAACGTGAATCAATAATATAAAAGCAATTGATCTTGGTATTGTAATGATAAATCGAAATGACGTCGTTACAAGTATCGATGAATTATCTCATACTGATGACAGTAAAACTCTCAATCGTTATTTACGTTTGTATTTCACACAAATCGTTACAGTTTAACAAGATAAAATAAGTCTGTTCATTTCTTATACTGCATAAAAATAATTAATCGCAAAAAATTCCTTCAACAACATTTCCTGGTGACTTGCACATCCAAAATATCAATATGTCTATTATAGCAAAAATAAGAAACACGTGCGTGTCACTAAGAGTGCTTCTACCAGACTTTTTGCGTCAAAGCGTGAGCGAAAGCGTTTTTTCCCCAAGGCCACTAAACAACGAATTCGTTAAGAAAAACCAAGCCACCTGAAGGTCCACCCTAAACTTGCCTGTAATTATCGTATCCCCGCTCGTCATCGCGATCGACTCGCATGATCTTGACGCCAGGATTCACGACCTTGGCGAAAACCGGCGTGTCTCCATTCGTCGGGAAAGGCGGAGCGTCGTCCACTTCGTCGACCGGCCTCTGGTACACGTCGTCGTTTCGATAGTACCCGTTTATCTTCCTTGGCATATCGTCGCGATCTCTCTGAAATACGTCAAGGTAAACAATGTCAGTCACGTGCGATTCTAATATCTTAATTAGGATAATGGCAAACATGCTAGTTATATAATCAAGTATACTTAGGAGACGTAGGTTATTCTCCTGGAAATTAGCATCAAAATGAGCCAAGAAAATTCATTCACTCACCATCGGTTTTCCTCGCGCACCCCTTCCGTTCTCGATATTCTGTGCGTATTCGCGCATCTGTCGTTCAGCTCTCTCGAGCCTGTGCTCCCTGTCGTCGCGATCGTCGTCCTCGACCACTGAATCGTTCATGCTGTTGCGCTTCTCCGTCATCTCGGGAGTCGGCGATCGCCAGGTCGACACTTTCTTGTTAGGCTCTTTCTCGTTTATCGTCATTGTCGTCGTCGTTACGTACTGCTTGGCTGTGAACAAAAAACGAGCCCGCGATATGTGCAACTCGGCGCTTCGCTCCTCCTTCGCTCTTTGATTTTGTTAATAATGCGTGGCTACGTTTGTTATCATAATATAGGTGGGTATACAACACTTAGATGAATGGCTTATACAATTCAATGGGAATATTCTTCGTATTCGTAAAAGTGAAACTTGCGAAGTGGTATGAATCGACGAGTGTGAAAACAAGTTGACTCAAGAAATGAATCAGTTGGCTACTTTTTTTTTGAAACTCCGTTATAAGTAAATGCGATTTCATAATAAATGCACTTTTTGTATTTCTTGGCATACGGATTTTAAAGACAGACTATCACGCTTCTTTTTTTCGAAATGTATTAGTCATATGCTAACGTACTATTGTCTCATTACTTCATGCGAAACGCATTTAATCTTTGACTCACTTTTAATAATTTTCTGCTTTGCGAAGCGAGTTAATTTGAATCGGGACGACGTTTGCACTGTGCTATTGAGTCTGCTTTTAATATTACAACGTTCATCAATAAATAAAAAAACTGATTTTATACCAATTACTGAAGATCAGACGAAATAGTAAAAGAACACATTTTTGAACAGTTTATAAGCGAGTGCAGAAGCTTTGCGTGTCTTGAACGTTTCACAAGTACACTGTGTGCAGAAAATCACGTGCCTACATAGGCTTGCCACAGAAGCAAAGCAAACATATACATTTTTGGAACATATAACGTGCAAAGCTATTTTTAAATCTAAAAAAAATGACGTACGCGTAGATTACGAAGATTCGAAGAGCCAAATTGTGAATTTTGAATTCGTAACGAATGGAGGAAACACAAATTTTGAACAACAAATCCTGAATTTTTATGTACAAGATATAATCTTTAATGAAAATCCATGACAATCTTTACAGATTTTTGCCTTAAAACTTATGATTGATCGCGATAATGCCAATTGGGTATAATTTTGAAACACAAAATACAAACACATGAACGTAAAAGGTACACTTAGCAGCAGTACAGTGCTGTATTATCATCTGGTCTTACAAAAAAAAAAAAAACATTCGCAGACTACGACAGACCTTGTTCTTTGCTGGACATCGTCTGGGTTCCGTCATGCTTCTTCTTGCCGACAACGGGGCTCATGAGCATGTCCACGATGAAGACCAGGGCTGTGACGAGACACAGCGTGCCCAGGACCGCGGCGTTATCGATCAGATCTTCAGGTACACTGTCGATCGAGGCCATCGAGAGTGCCCCTACTATACCGAACAGGATCACGCCCAGACCCAACAGGCACCGTTCCTTCGAAATAATGAAACATTTATATAAGGATGTATACTATCGATATGAGCCTAGCCGCCGTCTGACCAGAACGACTGTTACTACTGGACTAGACAATGAGTATAATGAGAGATCGTGAAAATGATGCATTATAAGTCGTCAAATGATTCACTATATAGGTGAGATAGTGCAATTACTGTTTACTGCGGCACAAGGCGTGTAATAAATTGAATTTTATTTCCCGGAATCGATAACCATTTTTGCAACCGCTCAATGAAGTTGATGCTATCACGGAACGTATAGAAGCAATAAATCGAATGCGGGCTCAAATAAATTTGATTTTTTCAACGCCGGATCTTAAATAGAATAAATGCGTTAGTTTTAACAGAGTAAAAGCCATTTCCAGCCACATTAACTTCACTCAGCAGACTTAAAAATAGGAATTACATTTACTCCTTTTTAATGATCTCTCTAACCACGCATCATTTCAGCCACTTTGCGTCCCACAAAAAAGAACCATCAAAGGAGTTGCGCTGATTTCCCTCTTAACGATCGGCGATATTTTTCCAGCTTATAATGCATTCTCATACATGCGCGCAAAATATATCAAATAAAAGTTTATAATCGAGAGTTTCATAACGCATTAGTCACACTCGTAATTAGCCGGCCAAAAAAGGCTCGGCACACGCACAAAAATACCCCATTGTCTAGAAATCCTGCGTGAGCCGCGACAAAGCCTCCGCGCACCCATATAAACGCGCTCTCACGTCTTTTCCGCCCGAGGAAGCTCGCCTATATGTATCCAACGAAATTTAATTCCCGTCTTTGCGTATATATAAGTCCTTCGCGCGGTAACTAGAAGAAGAAGTGAAAAAAAAAGGATAGTCGAGATATACGACAGAAAAAGAAAGACGGGCGTGATCGTGAGCGCCCAGAGAATAATAATCGTGTCCTGGTTTATGAGTCATTAAAATAGCGCCGCCGCAAAACAACGTATATACACACGCGTTACACATATCCCATAAGCTCGAGCGTAATGGAGCTGCACAACAGACGCGTGAGGCCGGGCCCAATATAATCGCGACAGCATTGCGTGCCTCTAGATATACCGTATACACATACAGCTACGGTATAGTGGTACACGCCTCGTTACGTCCGCGAGGATAGCTCAGCTCAGTTTATAAGACACACGGCCGAGGATGGAAAAAAAAGTGAAAAGCGCGGGAGGGGAAAAAAGGACTCTTGCGACCTTGTCTATCTGCTCAATGTCAGGCGGTATGTGTACATATAGGTATACATAAGCGAATGGATTACGTCGTGCAAGTTCTCACGCTTAGGATGCTGCGGGCGAGAGCGACCCATTTTCGCTCGCGAGTCTACGATGTTTATAAGTTATTCATAGTTCACGTGTGCGAGCTTCTCGTCGTATTATTATTATTATTTTTTTTTTTTTTCGTTGCTCGTGTTGTGCATTTCTCGTCGGCGGTGTTTGTATGCGCGCGCCGCGCTTTGACTCGACAGATTTATATTTGCATCTGAAACGCGCTGACGTTATGATGTTCTCGGCGGCGGACTTTCGGCTGCGGAGTGGACATGAGAAATTGACTTGCTTTTGTCACCGGCCGTATGGGTGTTTTATCTTCTTGATTTAGTAACTTTGGCTCTTTTCTCGAGAGAAATGAACTCGTGCGAAACTTTGCAACAGAGAATATCCGACTATTTGGCCTAAAACATACCAGATTATGAGTCAAGCATTTCTCATCAAAGCAAGAACTGCTTAGCTATGTAATAGGCGAATAGAATATAAGCCCTCCGATGCAATGATTATATGAGCGCAATAAATCGTATGAATTCCATTCAAATGACTTGACCGCGAGAATTTTCCTTCCAGCTTCTCAGACTCATTTTCCGCGTAAATAATCGAGCGTTAGCGACTCTTGCGATGCAGCACTTTATTGTGATAAAAAAGGCAAATCTCGATTTGAAAAAAAAGACAAGAAGAAATTTCAGCGTATTGCTAAAGAGCTAAGCGCACTTGAATTCGCGTTACGCAAACACGCTGTATATAACTAATTCTAAAACACACGCGACTCCTATGTGAAATTTTTTGACTGAATGAAGAAAAAGAAACTTGTAAGTTTACGCACGTTTTGTCTGAGCGAGCCTTAATGAATGTAATCCTGCTTGTACTTATTTGAATGTTTCATGCTATACTTGCTAAACAACGCTAATGAATTATGGTATTGCATAGACTTGCTGGGGATTTCATATTACGCCTTGGATTCGGTATTTTCCGTAAGTTTCCAAAACACACCCATACATCCCATAGAGCACTAACTCGAGCGCAAAAGTATTGAGTCTAATGCATCTACATATAGGCGAGGCTGCAACTACGTGCTCGAGGCGGGGCAGGAAAGAATGAATCAAGTTCGCGAAGAAACGATTCTAGCCTAGGTCGACGTGTTTAATCGCTTCGGGTATTTATTATAACGAAGTTAGTAACGCGAAAGAAACAAGTATAGGTATTCACGTTGTCGTATCATTACCGTCAGTCGGCCCCTGAGCTCCCCACTGGCGGCTGCGATGAGCAGACCCGCGGTTACGATGATGTAGCCTCCACAAGTCGCTGTCGCAAGAGCGGCACCTGTGAACACACATGCGCGTTTGTCGTTTGTTTGTCACGGAACGATTTCGCTGCTGTTGTTGCTGCGTTATATGGGTGTACTTTTTTTCTGTATAATGCAAGGGTCTGAGCTACGAGTAAAGGTGGAGCCGTTTGAAAGAGATGGGAGAGGTTTTTGAAATTAGTTAAGATATATGAGTCGTTTATCAACTTTCGTTTCAGAGATTGTGAGGTGTAAAGGGAACGTCGCGATGCTTTGTTTGTCGTGTGTATGTATGTCCGAGACAATGGGACACTTTGAAGTTTGGTCGGTTGTTTTGACAACTGCTGTCGTTTTCACCGAGTGAATGCATTATCAGTATGAATGTTAAGATATATTTTCACTTTTGCGGAATATTGCGTATTGAAGCGATAGAATTAACGCTGCGTAATGGCGAGCGGTAAAAGTTTCTAATAATACAGATAGGAAAATAATAGCTTCCTGTCGAAACGAACGACTCGGAATTGGATCTTTTGTTAAATTATTCTGTCATGATAAATAAAAAAATACATTTGAAGTAAAAGAAATCGTGGGAGATCGTGAAGAATGTAAAAAAAACAGAGTATTTTTGAAACAAAAAAGGCAGACAAAAAAGTGTGAACGGGCGTCAATGCAACAATTGTTTACGTAAATTATATAATCGTTTTGTTTATATGCTTACCGATTGAACCCCAGGTTACATTGTTTAAAAGAGACCACTCAAGACTTCTATTACGCAGGTAATGGAAGACTCTTCTGCTTTCATCGTCCGTCACCCTCAAAGCGACGACGCACGCGATACACAGAAGCTACATTGCGAAAGTAAAGCTTGCTATTAATGAATTTCAACTAGTTTTTGGAGGCTTTTCATCGAGTCTTGCGATAGCTAATTTCTTTGTTCTTTACAATTCAAGGCTCTTTTTACCATTGCAAGATGAGAAAAAATTTGATTCAAGTAAAGTAATAGTAAGTGCTGAATAATAAATTATGTTTAAAATTGAAATCAACGAGTAAAAAGTAGAATTTCAGAAATTTATTCGTTTTGATAAAACTGCAAAAACTTACAAAGAATTCTAGTAATTTATCAACCTAATTATAAAACTATTCATACTAACGAACTGTATATCTCATTTAATCAAAATCAAAGATATTCCACATGATTTACTCTTTTCGCAAAATTGCACTTTTGCCTTTCAGAGCATAACAATTCTCATGCGTAGTACACAAAATATTAACACTTACCAGCTCGATTACCCTAATACACACTTTTCGGTTCCACATGATTTCACAGCGAGAGCAGCGGCAGCATGCACGGGACTCTAATCAAAAGAAGGCCGAGCGCGGTTTCAAACGAAAGCAAGCAACACAACAACCATCGACTCGCAGCTATTCCTTGTCGTTTTTACTTCCATCGGGACGCGTACAAACAATTATTCTCATCCGAACATTGTTTTTAACCACACACTTGAAAAAACAAAAAATAAAGACGAAAGTAGAGCATAGTTGTAGCACTTTTTTATCAAATTTTATTGATAAATCAATCAGTGAGTGGATCAGTAGAAAATTGTTTAAATTGTAAATAATTTAAAAGTCAGTTCTAAAATAACAATAGGAAAGATTCATTAAGTGCAGCATTATTTTTATTGAATTTAATTTCTAAAAATTCGTTTATAAGCAGTCTTGCATAACAATTCATATAATAGTTTAATGCAGTGAAGCAAAGTTACGCTTCAATGCAAATTGTATATATTTATCTCACATTCCATTGAAAAAATTCATTTCAGGCAAAATAAACATTTTCAAATACAGTACTTTTTTTAAATATGCATAGATCAAATAGAAAAAAAAATTGTTTTTACGATTCACAAGAAGTAGAAAAAAAAATTCTTATCACTGCACGTAAAAGAAAGAAAAATTAAACGAGTTCACTCACTGACCGACTTACCTTAGCTCAGAACTATTCAGCAATCGCAAAACGAAAAACATAAATCAGAAACGGAAGCGCAGCGAGTGATCTGCAGAGCGCGAATCACATAGGCACCGAACGACGAACGAACGACGACTGAACTCCGCGCGTTTGCAGGACAGAGATAAAGGGGGCCTCACCGCCGCGGCTCGGCACTCTGCACGGATTGTGTCACGTAATGAGACCTGCGTATATACACACGTATAGCGCGTGTATCTCCCGCTGAGCGAGCCAAGACAATGCCATTATCGCGCGAGGTTAGTATAGGTTGGAAGAATCCTCGCGATGTGCGTGGGACAGCTATAGGTATAGAACCTAGAGCCGTCGGCTTTATGGAAAAATGCGTCGGTCGAGCACTTCGTCGCACATCGACGAGAAATAAGTTGCTGTGCTTCGATATCAAGTTATAAGCTGTGAGGTGTGATAATCGTAAAATTGTGAGCAAAAATCGATACGAACATATTATAGTTAAAAAGTGTTAAGATTCTACGAAATTTTAAATGAATTGTAAAAAAAAATTCTAGAAAAAAAATCGACTTTGATGAAAAAAGCGGAAAAAAGTAAAAGCAAAGCGTTAAATAAATTTTATTACAAATTTTCAAAATTTGATACGAGGAAAAGCAAAGCGTTAAATAAATTTTATTAAAAAATTTTTTAATTTGATATAAAAAAAAAAGCAAAACGTTAATGAATTTTATTAAAAATTGTCAAAATTTGATATAAGTAAAAGTAAAATGTTAAATAAATTTTATTTTAAAAAATTAAAATTGGATATAAGAAAAAGCAAAATGATAAAAAATTTTATTAAAAATTTTCAAAATTTTTTAAGTATAAGTAAAAGCAAAATGTTAAATAAATTTTATTAAAAATTGTCAAACTTTGATAAAAGAGAAATAGCAAAGCGTTAAATAGATTTTATTAAAAATTGTCAAAATTTGATATAAGAGGAAAAGCAAAGCGTTAAATAAATTTTAATTAAAAAAAGTTAAAATTTGATGTAAGGAAAAGCTGCACTGCGTGTAATAGCTCTTATAATTATATCTCGCATAGGTATACGTTACTGAACGTGAGTCATATCCGCATTAATAATGAAATAGAAATAACTTACCTGCGAAAATGTGTAAACCGGAAACTGAAGCCATTTTTTCGTTGTGGAGTGTAAGAAAATATGCAACGTATAGAAACGAATAATGTCAAAAAATGCATTAGATTTACGATATCCCCAACCTAGACAAATAATTTACAAACCGTCTAACTAGATAAATAATTTGCATATTTGTCTATCTGTACTCGTTACCCGATTTCACGTTCGTATTTATGACGGTTACGATACATTCGAAATTCGCCTATGCGAGTAAGGGCGGGGCGACTAACGTCAGCGAACAAATTCTAACGGTTTTTTCTTTCTTTCTATACTATGAATATTATATACACTAAACTTTACGAATGTGCCACGAAAAATGTCACTTTGTCAAAAAGAATATGGCGCCGTACATAGAGCAAAAAAAAAACGTTCCGTTGCAATGATGGCGCAATAAAATATTATGTACGTAAAATCTTACCTAACACTTTTTTGATAAAGGCCATCCAAACTTCCGAAAGCTTCTCCGGTGCTTCGATCATCCTTCTTTGTAACGGTCCACTAACGAATGATTTTTCCGCGCACTGGTACTTACTGCTTGGCTTGGTCGTTCGAAACACATCTTCGAAACGCGAGTTAAAAAAAATGGCGGCCGACAACAAAAAACTTTTCAACGATATAAAATTCCGCACACCCGTATGCTTGACTTGGTCGTTCGAAACACATCTCCGAAACGCAAGTTAAAAAAAATGGCGGTCGACGACGAAAAACTTTTTCACGATATAAAATCCGAAATAAAATCCCCTCGTCGATGTTCTCTCTCCAACGGTCGAGGCGCGAATGAACCCCCGCGAGCGTCTAAAAATCAGTCTTGCTCTCCGCCGAACCACACTTTCCGACGGTTGACCCGCGAATGACTTTCAGGTGAGCGACGCACCTACCTACCTCCCGAACTTCCGGTATGCGAAAAACAAAAATGGCTGCCGAAAGCCTTCGAAAATAAATCCCGATGTTCTCCGCGACTCCGCCGAACCCTTCCCTATGACAGTTAGCTCACGAATGATTTTCAGGCTGGCGTCGTTACTTCCCGAACTTCCGATGTGCAAAAATCAATAATGGCCGCCAAAAGCCTTCGAAAATATAAATCCCGCACTCGGCCTTCCGCGACTCCGCGACTCCGCCGAACCCTCCCCTATGACGGTTAGCTCACGAATGATTTTCAGGCTGGCGTCGTTACTTCCCGAACTTCCGATGTGCAAAAATCAATAATGGCCGCCAAAAGCCTTCGAAAATATAAATCCCGCACTCGGCCTTCCGCGACTCCGCGACTCCGCCGAACCCTCCCCTATGACGGTTAGCTCACGAATGATTTTCAGGCTGGCGTCGTTACTTCCCGAACTTCCGATGTGCAAAAATCAATAATGGCCGCCAAAAGCCTTCGAAAATATAAATCCCGCACTCGGCCTTCCGCGACTCCGCGACTCCGCCGAACCCTCCCCTATGACGGTTAGCTCACGAATGATTTTCAGGCTGGCGTCGTTACTTCCCGAACTTCCGATGTGCAAAAATCAATAATGGCCGTCAAAAGCCTTCGAAAATATAAATCCCGCACTCGGCCTTCCGCGACTCCGCGACTCCGCCGAACCCTCCTCTATGACGGTTAGCTCACGAATGATTTTCAGGCTGGCGTCGTTACTTCCCGAACTTCCGATGTGCAAAAATCAATAATGGCCGCCAAAAGCCTTCGAAAATATAAATCCCGCACTCGGCCTTCCGCGACTTCGCGACTCCGCCGAACCTTCCCCCACGACGTTTAATTCGCGAATAATTTTTAGATGGACAACGCACCTACCTGATACCTCTCGAAGTTTCGACGAGCAAAAAAACAAAAATGGCCTTCGAAAATAAAACCCGCACTCGGCCTTTCGCGACTTCGACTCTGCCGAACTCACCCCTACGACAGTTTACTCGCGAATGATTCTCGAACGTTCGATGTGCGAAAGCAAAAACGGCCTCCGAAAGCCGTCGAAAATAAGACTCGCTCGACTCTGTCGAACTAGCCGTCAAACCTTCCTCCACGACGGTTCACTTGTTGCGAATGATTTTCAGGCCGGCGTCGTTACCTTCCAAACTTCCGATATATGCAAAAAACAAAAATGGTCGCCAAAAGCCTTCGAAAATAAATTTCGCACTAAAGCTTCCGCGACTCCGCGACTCAGCCGAACTTTCCTCTACGACAGTTTACTCGCGAATGACTCTCAAGTGGGCAATGCACCTACTTCTCGAACGTTCAATGTGCGAAAGCAAAAATGTCCTCAGAAAATTTTCCGACTCCGCGACTCCGCCGAACCTTCCCCTACGACGGTTGACTCGCGAATGACTCTTTCAAGCGGGCGTCGTTACCTTCCGAATTTCCGATGTGCAAAAAACAAAAATGGCCTCCGAAAGCCTTCAAAAATAAGTCTCGCACTAGGTCTTCCGCGACTTCTTGACTCCATCGAACCTTCCTCTACGACGGTTCACTCACGAATGATTTTCAGGCGAGCTTCGTTACTTCCCGAATTTCCGGTATGCGAATAAACAAAATGGCCGCCAACGGTCAGTTACTTTAAAAAATAGCTTTAAATCTCGACTTTAAACTTCGACCCCTTTAGTCGATCTATCCTCTCCGATTGTCAACTCCCGAATGATTTTCCGCGTAGATACAGGCGCCGCCGAGCCTCGCACACGAAAAACCAAAAAAACCCCAACTGCTCTCGTCGCCGCCTCTTTGTATACTGACGAATCTGTCGGACGCACAAATGCACTAGCGAGCTACCTAGTACTAGATGCCCCTTATCCCTCCTGATCTCTTTACGCGAATGTAAGCAATAAATATGGCCGCCATTTTTACGTTGCTGCTCTGCTCTTTACAACAATCGACGACGAACAACGAATAAACGCACGTAATCGTCGCGTATTTATTATAACCCCACAAAATACTACTCTCCGAGAATATATGCGTGTATGTACCCGTACACAAAAAACGAGCTCGTCGGGCTCGTCCTCCTACCGTATACACGATACAGATCATCAACACGATCCGAGATCTCGCGCAACAATACCTATGAAATCTCGTAGTTAGTACTACGCGGCTTCACTTCCCGGTACTCGTCCCCTGTACACGGCGCCGGACTGCAGCGGCGCCGATCTTGTTTGTTTTTCGGCGAAAGGCCGCCGCTCGCGCACTACTGATCGTCCACCGCGTAAGTACTCGTCGCGAAAAGTTCGTCGCCCCCCGCCACTCCCCACCAAGAGCCTAAACCTCATCCCTCGTTCCGATCGTTGTACGCGTGACGTCCGGCACAAACTGCCTGCACGAGCGAGAGCCTTTCGACGAAGAACAATCTTCGAGCCTCACTACTCTTCGAGCTGCCCTAGCGGTCGGATTGTCGTCTCTCGTCTCGCCTTTTTCGCGCATCGCCAGTACGGACAGACGTATATTCCACCAGACCGGCCATTTTTTGTCTACGATTATTTTATCCTTCGGTACTCGATCGTCACATCGCTGGCTTATTGTTGTGCGAGTGAATTGTAACGCGTATCCCTTTCTAGGTACGAGTATGACGACCGGATACCAGTACGTCGACAGCGACGAAGATGACGTGCGACCAGAGACTGCGGAAAGGAGAGCCGACGAAAGTATGAAGCGTAAGATACCAAAGCTGTTCAGAAGGACCTTCCACAAGGAGAATAAGTCAGGTACGTGGGGATAAAGATTAAAAGCGGTTAGGAAGACGATCTGCGGGTCTGGGTAGCTCGCGCAAACCGTTGGGGAATCCGAGAGTTGGACGAATTTCCATGAAGCGATTGACGTGGATTGTAGAGCTGATTTTTAGAATCTTTTTTAATTTTTCTGTAGAGACAATGATTGATAGCAGTAAATTCTTTAATTGATGTGCTACGTGACATTCTATAGATTTTTGATTTTGTTGAAATGAAAGTTTAGTAGGAGACTTGCTTATCTATAAAATATAATACAGCGACGATAACTGTGTAGTCATTGCGAGCAGTTGAATTAATTTACATATTTGTGTTTTTAGATTTGTTCTGCAAGAAAGCAAAGAAACCACTGTCCAAGAATAGCTCGTTACAAAATTCATTGCTTGATCTGGATGCGCAAGTTAAAATCAATCAGAACATCCTTGATCTTCAAGAGCGAACTGGCTTGGCAATGGTTCAAAAGAATGGTCAGAGAAAGCTTGGCCCACCTCGTGATTGGACAGGCCCTCCACCGGCACCAGGCTGTGAAGTATTCGTTGGCAGGATACCTAGGAACATCTATGAGGATGTCATTTATCCAATCTTTAATTTAGCTGGGGAAATATATGAAATGCGACTGATGATGAACTTCTCTGGCACGAATCGAGGTTTCTGCTTTGTCATGTATTCCAAACCTGAATATGCCCAGAATGCGATTGAGAAATTGAACAACTATGAAATACGTCCTGGCTGGTGCATTGGAGTCGTTGCAAGTGTCAACAATTGCAGGTTGCATGTTACTGATTTGCCTTCTCATATAGATGCACAAAAATTAATTCAGGTAATATTACTCGAATTTACATCTGTTTTCTGCATAATCTACTGTATATTTAACATCGCATTATTGTTGCAGAAAATTTGGCCTATTTGCGAGGACATTGACAAAGTCTCTGTTTATACTAATACATCAAACTCTAAGGTAAAACATGCCTTAATTTCCTTCAAAACACATCGGAGTGCAGCAATGGCAAGAAGACGACTTGTGCCAGAACAGAGCACCTTCTTTGACAAATCAGATGTTCGTATAGAGTGGGCACACCCTAAAATGCTGATTTCAGATGTGGTAAGTTTAAAAAAAAAAGTAACAGTATAATTTAATAATCTGCTTTCTACATATTTTAAACTAGTTGAGACATCATTTCTCATAATCTTGCATATTTTGAGTAAATTTTTTAATTTTCATCGAAGACACAGAGAAAAAATTCAATGTATCTAAAAATTAGTGAAGAAAAACAAAAAGAAATCTGCGTTAAGCCATAAAAGAAAAACGTCGACAAAAGAGCCTAAGCAGTACAAGCAGCTATAGGAGTATGATGCATTTACCATGGAGAGGAGCATAATGACGAGTCGTGTCGTCGACGTCTCGCGTGAAAATAGAACGTGGGTACTTTCGCCGAGCGCGCGACTTGACTTTTCTCTCGATCCGTGTATACGCGTCGCGCGCATGTGTACTTATTAAGGACTTTCCGCTGAAGGGGGTTTCAGCAGCCACTCGCCAAGACGACCTTGCGATTCCCTTTTCGCGTATATTTCTCTCCCCGAGCTATCGGTGCCGGAAATCTAGCACGCGAGAGATTCCGATTAGAAAAAAGGAAATACTCTTCGCTCCCTCGCACATCTCCGACGCAGCGCGCATTGCGTAAATACTATACGTGTCTTCGAGAAGGTTTAGTGCCGCCTATGGAGGCATCGCGTTTGCAGAATAGTGAGTTTCTATGTTCTTTTGCCGCGGGCTAATTT
This sequence comes from Pteromalus puparum, assembly GCA_012977825.3. Classification (NCBI taxonomy): domain Eukaryota; kingdom Metazoa; phylum Arthropoda; class Insecta; order Hymenoptera; family Pteromalidae; genus Pteromalus; species Pteromalus puparum. The sequence goes on along the minus strand of CM053169.1, from coordinate 40,314,933 downwards.
TTACTAGTTTTATTTCACGACGTTTTAGTTATTAATATTTACTTATACGTGACTGTCTTGATTACTTCCCTTTAATAGTTTTATCTGTCAGAAATATGAAGAACAATTGTTGCTCAAGTTAATTAATCAATTTTATTAAATTTTAGATAAAGTTTATCCACTATATAATTTTTAAATCAAATTGCATTATCAAGAATTATTGATTTCAGAATTTATAAAACAGTTAATGCAAAATCTTTTGTTTTTGATCTATGAATCTATAAAGATTACAGCTCCGAATGACGATATCATATAACGCCTGAATCGCGGCAAACGTTCAAACAACTCCGCTCTGTCACGTGAACCTCTGGAGTATCGTAAGCCGTCCAGTAGGCGGCGACACTCATCCCAGCCGGCTGCTCGAGTCGTTTGCGCATCGCAGTTCGCATAATCAGCTGATAGTGTTCGCCGCGTTTTGCTCGCGTCTGTATCTCGTTGTTTGCACCCATAGTTTTCACCGGTTCACCGAAAAAATCGCGGAAATGGCAGAGAACAGTGAATTCTCCGACTACAGGAGTCCCCTGGCCACGCGTTATGCCTCCAAGGAGATGCGATTTAACTTCAGCGACCAAAACAAATTCAGCACGTGGCGCAAACTCTGGATCTACCTCGCCAAAGCCGAAATGGTTCGTTACATTCAAATGTTGTTTTTCTTTAATGCTCATTTTTTTCACATTGTCGCTTGCAATTTTCAGCGATGTACCTTTAAATTATTTTCTCGCGAGTCTGTGTAATCTGTGTATGTGTGAATTGTAATAGAAATGTTTGCTTTTTTGAGTACATACATTTTTTGTTAATATTCCTAATTCTGCATTATTGTGTTGGTTGGAGAATCGCGATTAAATATTAGTTGCCTTGAAACTTGTTTTTTTTTTTTTCGATTTTTGAATCTTGATATTATTTGTCAGAAGACCCCCTAGGAGAGTTTTACGAAACGTCAGGCCACCCAAGGTCGTCTAATCAGTTGTTTGTACATACTCACGACGTCTTCGTAACGTGATCTGTGTTTGGAAATTATCATGCTGAGGTCGTCATAATTGATATGTTTAATGCAAGTTTCACTCTTCTCACAGAAAGACTTCAACTGATGAAAATCGAAATTGAATCTCAATTCTCAGTCAGTCTAAGAAGTTTCTGATGTCTAAAAATATTTTCGTGAATAGATTAATGATAAAAATTTATCTGTCAAAAATATTCTTCTTAATTTATATTTAATATGTTTGAGATTACTCTTTTGGTAGGACTAAGTATAAAATTAACAAGGAGAAAATATGTAGAAAGCAGAGTTGTATAAGAAATTTTTTATTCGATAAAAACTTTAAATATAAATGTTTATTTAAAAGATTGAAGAATGCGGTTATTGTGATGAAGATGGAAAAATCACAATAACAACAAAACAAATTCAAACAGAAAAGAGGAATCTGAACTCAAAGAAGCGATCATTTCAAAACTTCTTCAAGACATCAACTCCACAAGCAGCTAAGAATGGGCAGGCAGTAAATCATGCCCATAAAGTCATTCCTCAGAAAGATTTTACTAGTAGGTTAGTTAACAATAAAAGTCAATCATGTGATAAGAATCAAGGTGTATGCAAAGATGAACTTTGTAACAAAAGTTATTATGTTGGGCAACCGATCAACAGTAATGTACATCGATTTGATATGAATCAAAATATCTGCAGACAACACAGTGGCAGTTTTGATGATAGTTCAATTAAGGGTTTCGAACAGTTAAAGTACTCTATGAGATCAGATGAATCTTTGTCAGATTTTTCAAGAAGCTCTGATACTGATGACAGTAAATACTCGTATTGCTCTATTAATACTAGTACCCCACACCACAAAACTATGCCACCATTTTTAAATCCATCAGATTGTTCAGTTGTACGAATTCCATGGGGATATTATCCTGTAAATCAGGTACCAAATATTTACCATGGCAACTTTAATTTTCACACTGTTCGATTCCCTTGGAATTTAATGAAAGTGGCCAGTTCAAATTCTTGTAGTGTACCTTTAAATATAACACCTGTACCAAACCATGTGGTTACAAACTTTGCTGTGCCACATTATGTTATTAATAATGTTAAAAATATTGAACCTTTTAGATCATGTCAAGGGGTTAACAAGAATGCAAGGCCAATTCTCAATCGTAGAACTTTGTTTCATTGACATGAAATCTTTTTCATTACTAGTAGTCTTTTATGTGCCATGTTAGATAGATTTTTGTTTTCTTTTTTTTTCTAAACTCTAATTCGAGTTTTCTACACTTATGCAAGTTTCAGCTTGCAGTAATAACAATTATGTTTCTTTCAATTTTTTTTTCAAGAAAAAAAAAGACAATCATGACCAGTGCTTGTTGGACATTTTTTAAGGTAGATTTAAGTTAGGATATAAAATGAATCATTCGCATGTCAATTTTTTATGATACTTTATAGATATAAAATGATATCAATTAAGATTTTTTGGAAATGAATCAAACTATGCGCAAGATTGAAAAGAAGCAGTGTTGTATAAATTTTTACTTTTATCGTGATAGAATGATTTTCTTAATAATACCGTTTATATCATCAAGATTTATAGATTGCCTTTATTTCGTAAGGTGTGTAAAAAACTTAATTATTTTAATTATCTGCGTGAGTATGTCTGAGTTAAATGAATGATAATATCTCCGAAAATTTTTATTTCTGCATGAAAATGTACCGTAACGTAACGTAACAAAATATTGTAATCTTTGTCATATTCCATCTTTTCCTGTTTGCATACTGATTCGTGTTAATTCCTATTACACATATTTCATATTTATAAAAAATTATTCAAACTATAACTTATACATCACTTCGTATCATAGCCATGTTTTAAGGAATCCGTATGTATTGTGTTTTTGTGTTAATAAATTTGTTCGAATGTTTAGTAATTAAAGTTTCTTATTGAAAAATATGAGATTGCACCTTCGTAGTATTTATAGCACTTTGCGAGCAAAACCACTTTTATCTCAGAAAAAACTGTATCAGCTTCTACCTATGTTCTTTTCTGAGCGTGAACCTCTCATAAGACACGCATGTACACGCCACGAAGCGCACGACTACAAATCTCGTTAAAGATAATCGTGGGAAGCCGAATATTGGGCAACTCTAGACAAGCGGGACAAACAAAGGCCTAATCGGCTAGGAACAAGATCGAACAATGCGTCAAGGAGTGAAAAATTCCGACAAGAAGAGCTGTACGGATGTAGAAGGAGGACATGGTTACCTTGGCCATTAGCTTCCGGTGCACAAAGCATTTGCTTGCTATTACTGGGCAGGGCTTACCAGGACCTTCGTCTGCGATTACAAGAGCGAAATTGTATTTTTTCCGTTGCGATAGGAATTGCAAATCGTATATTTATTATGAAACAAGTTATGGCACTTTTATTAATTAGTCGAAGCTAAAATTAATGTTGTCTATAATCAATGTCTAAAAAGATTTTATAACTGGTTCTCGTTTACAGAACGCACGTAATAGCGAGCAATTAAAAGAGCCATTGTCAGTGTACGCTTTTAATTAGCATTTAATTTTACAATATCGTTCAGTTGTAAGTCATTCAATTGTTAAATTAATTTTTGCGTAACGCTGCTGGAACAAATGATTCTGTAAAGAAATAGATCATTTGCTGTGCATCGATCCAGATTCAATAGCCGTACAAAAAAATCAACAAAACGTCCAGTAGAAAGAGAAGCGCGCAAGTTATAGAAAGTATAACTGCAAGCGTCAGCCTCCAGATTCCTATTACACCATCTTTTCTCGACGCGATGAGGATATCACCAGCTGCCATGAAGAAAAACAAAGTCCCCAGCACTCCGAACAAGAACATCTAGCAAGAGAAATATCAAGAATGTGATAAGAAACGATAAGATACATTGATTTTCCATCGTAAACTCACTGCTTACGTAGATTTTACTAACCGGTGTATCTGGGATCGGATCGCTACCGCATTGGCTTACAATGTCTACCAGCGTGATTAGTAGAAAAGTAGCGAATAAAGCCCAAATCGCGGCGGCCTCGGTCTGTCCGTACGGCGAGTCCTTGGAAACGGTATGACAGGTCAGCGCGAAGAGCGAAGTTACCAAAATCTTGCTTGTGATGATGATAATAAAAGTCGCATTTTAATTGGATTTAAAATTCAAATTTAATCAATGAATTCTTGTAACATGAGAAATTACAAACTGGAATATTCTTATGGGCTTGACTATTGGTACGGTGCTTCCGTCATCGCAGGTTTGAATAGGTGCGGCGTAAATTGGTCCGATCATTTTCTCTAATGTACAATTTTTGTAACTAAAATGTTTGTCTAGGTTAGCTAAGCCTGACACTTCGACACTTGTTCACGCGATGTCAATCGCTTGACGTACGCTACAAAAATATACGATGAAACGTAAAATGCTATATAGAATTTGATTAAATCTCAAAAGAAAACGAAGACAATAAGTTTATTGAAAACTTTTTATAAATATATAATGTGTATATCTTTTCATCGTAAAATTATAACTCTTATTGATACGTGTATAAAGGGTATTTTGGAGATTCCCCATCTCGTTCGATTGTTTAACTGTATTCGCATACATGATATATAACTTATTCATGCGCTTAATAAGGTGGATATGCAATAACGGTATAAGGTACTGCAATAGATAAAATTTTTTTACACAACAGTTCTTCAATTCGTAGCATAAATTGTACCTTTACAGATGTATATATTATAATCTATATAATATAATATAATATAATATAATTTGTCTCGTATATAACACACAAAAAAAAAAACGTTACAACTTAAAAAAATAAAAATACTTCTTTTCATTAGAGTGTGTCTTAATTAATACGACGAACACGAACAGGCGATTAATTATGATTTGACTTATATAATACGTACGTGTCGATTGAACGATTATGGACGGAATAGAGCTAATTACAAAGGCCCGTGCTACGCGCGAAGACTTCGTATCGTATATAAATATGTAGGACGGATTATGCCGACGCACACGCGGATGCGTCGATTGCGCGCATTTTCGCACTTATTATACAAATGCGCTACGTTCGAATAAGCGGAGAAAAATCTTTCTTTGACATATGCATATATTCCACTGCTTTTTGTACTTTGTTTTATAGATATAGATTAACATTTGTTTTTTGTAAAGAAGGCCTTAACGTGTAATAATACAACTGTGGAGGCAACGCACAAAAAGGCGTGGAATGCCAGTATGAAAATTTTTCTCGGATTACAACGAAAAACAAAACAATTTCCCGACATCGAATCGTTGAACATTCGACATCTCGGCGATTGCATATAGAATTAGTTCGTACTTTGGGATTGCAGCATTGTGTTTACAAGTGTAAAATTCTGCCACGTAAACAACAAAGTGTAAATTATTGGACAACTGAAAGATATCTATACGTATAAGTTACAGAATAAGCAAGCAGTCTAACGTTAATGAAGCGAATCTTTAAAATTTGAATCATGTCTTCGTCTAATAATCATATGTAGCTTCCTAAAATTACATTGCACTCTGATTGGTTGTACGTATAATTGTTGCATCGGATACAATTTGGTATAAAACGTTAGAAAATTTGTCTTTCTCTCGTACAAACGGTATAAAAATGTCATCAGACGGTAAAAAAGACTACTTGCGATTTGCACTGATACATCGAATGTACAATCAGTGCAACGCAGAGCCTGTCCAATCATTTACAAATAAATCTTCCCTGCGACGAATACCGCAGCGACTATACGTCCTATATGTAACTATGTTATACGCATAACTAGGCGTTAAACAAGAACTAATTTACGTTAAAAAGATCAAAAACACGTCAATGTATCTCCGAATGTAATGTGCGCGTGTGGTGTATACAAGTGCAGCATCGCGACAAGTCGCTAAATGGCACTCGCGGAACGAGATTAATTCAAGAAAACAAGAGGACAGACGGAATAGAATGCAATGAAGTGGAGAAGAAAAGAAAATCGCGCTCTTCGTCTAGAAGTACTTGATGGTGAAGAAGACGTCGATGGCGAAGACCAGCGCGTCGACGTAGGTGAAGAAGGCGCCGGCTATCAGCATGTCCTGGTACTGCTTGCTCGGATAGGTGTTGCTGTTGTAGATGTAGGCGTAGTTGCCGTGAAGCTTCCTCCAGTTGTGAATGATGACGCTGCCCGCGACGATGTGCATGATCACGCCCGTGGCCGAGAACAGCACCGACTGCAAAGGAAAGAAAACATTATACAGAGTTTAGAGAGGAGAGAATTCCGGGCGAGAAGGGAATTTCTTGCACTTGAGCTCGTTAGCGCTTGGAACGTGGATTCGGCTGTATGGAAGCTTGGCATTCCTTTTACGCGAAGTTATAGCGCCGGACTTTTCGAGTTATTTGTGCGGAGAGAGAAAAATGCGAGCGATGCGTGCATATTCGTTTTGTAAAGCCTCGTGTTCTCGATGCCGTGCGTGTGTATGAAAGAAAATTGTTGATTCTGGGTGATCTCATTTTGCGGAAATGCGTTATCATGCAAATTGTCGAGATATTTCAGTTTCTTTATGCGATAATCCGAGGTCCTTTCTCGACGAAGAATACAGAATTTAATGATTTAAGTACGCGTTCAATCAAGTCTTTAAGAAAATCTGAGTCAATCATTTAGTAGATGACAACTCATCCAATTTGCCGGCTCTAAAGCTTAGTCAAACACCCTCTTCAGACGACAGTCCTGTGATCGTATGATTCACATATCGATGAGCTTATTAGGTAAATCTGCTGATCTTCAAGATTATGCGGTCGTTTTTTTGTTTTGTTTATTTTATTCATATACGAATTCCAATTTATGTGGAGTAGAAATTATTTAATAATTGTGCAATTCATTGTTCATTGAAGACTCGGAAATGTAATGGGATGGACGTTTGTTATCGTGCACGCGATGGGAAATGGATTTCCTAACAATTTGTGAAAAGTGTCGTTACGTCTCATCATCGTTCCACAATGACGCATCGTTGACATATTCGAGTGTATATTATATATATATATATATATATATATATATATATATATACACACATAATTTGAGTTAATTTCGCGCAAATCCACTCGTTCAAATAGGAATTTTTTAAAACAACTTTTAGTTAAAAATACAGGTAGTATTTTTTATGAATTCCAAGCATAAACTCAACTGATAGGAGAAGTAATAGAAATCCTTTTACGGTATATAGTAAAAGAACGCATTGTTTAGACTTACCGTTCTCTTGGGCATGCGATCGCCCAACAAGTGTCCCAGGATTAAGATGGCATTGATCATGATGTAGCCTGCGATCGTCACGTAAATTACAGCCATGTCATCGAGTTTAGGCTTCGGTGGGTGGTTGAAGATCTGATGAAACGAGTCGAACGGGTCGACTATCAACCCCACCGCGAAAATAGAAATTACCTGTAAGAGAAATTATAAACCTTCAGAGTCTTGATTGTTTACAGCCGTCCTATCGCTCGCTAGCGTCTATAGCGCATTCAAGCATTATTCCCCGCGGAAAGTAGAGCGTTGACTCTATTCAGTCGATGCGTTAAATCAACAATGCTTATAGCACGTGGTCTAAGTAATGGACAGATTAGCGTGTATTAACCCTGTACCCGATCGCGTAGGACAAATATAGGTCTTCTATAGCACTGTAACTGCGAAGAAACGAGCTGTATATGTAAAGAAGACGTCACGATTACACACACGTGGTTTTCTTTATTTTCTCTCTTTCGTTAAAAATTCTAGTTACACGTTTAGAGAGACTTGTAACTTCTCATAGAGAGACTTCTTATAGAGCGCAGAAAATAAGAGTCTTAACGTTTAATAAAGATAGTGAAGCTCGAAGCGATTCTTTGTTTATATTCGAATATTAAAAAGAGCAGCACAACGCGATCTAGAGTCGCAAAACATGAAAAATTCAGAGCTTATATCGACGCAGCCGCGTAGACGAAACGCACTGTATACACGTACACCCGAGCGTACGCCACATATAACACATTTAAGTAGACTTAAGAGCGTCGACTTACAACTTGAACGACTTTGAGAACGATGGATTTGGAGTTGACAGCGTCGAAATCCACCTCCTTGGCGACGTGCGTGCTCTGCATACCTCCCTCGTCCGCCATCCTGACTCGTTTGTGCTTTCCTCGCCTGTCGCCCAGCTTGACTGACTTGTCCGTGGCCAGACCGAACGCTTAGACGTGGACCAGCTCTCAGTCCCTTTTCCCCTTCCCTCTTTTCCTTGACTATCTCTCTCTCTCTCCTCTACACGGCGCCGCGTCTCCTCTCTCTCTCTCTCTCTCTCTCTCTCTTTCTCTCTAGCTCCGATGTCAAGGGCAGTCCCCCGTTATAAACTGGAAATGGAAAATTTAACTGTTTATGGAGAGGAAACGAAAGAGTTTCTCCCGTTTGGGAGTGGGGGGGCTATTGTTCGATGCATTCCGGGAACGCGATAAGCAGCTCGTTTTTGCTTTCGTTTACACGTATATTCACGCGACGGCGACTAATTAGCCTCCGTGAGCGGTTTTTTATCGCGCGACTGTGTAGGACCGACCGTTTAAGGTGGACGCGCTGGTATGGATTTTTCTTGTGCATTTATTTTAAGTGTGGGAAATTCGTTGGACCAGTTTTTCGTTATTCAACGAAGTTACTCAATGCTCGCCGGTCACGCGTAATAATTTCGTGTATACGGTTACGATGGTATTCACGAACGGTTATGTGTGTCACGCTTCGAAAAAAAAAAAAAAAAAACCATCAGTAGTCGAGACGCTCAATCCGCTATAAACCGCGCGGAATTCAAATTGTGACACAAAAAACGAGGAATCAAACCGATCGGCGAAATGTATACACCTCGAGTTCATCGACTCCGGCATTTCGAAAACAAACAACCAAAACTTTCCGCGTTCTCTCCATCGCTTCCTCTTGCCTTCTTTCGCACATACGAGAATTCTCTCAGGGGGCTGTTTTGATGCAACCTCGCGACCGTGTAAACAAGAGCGCACTGCAGCATTTCTTGCACAACGCGGTGCAAGTTACTCGAAGAACTCGCGCTCGCGGTTGCAATGTCACAAGAAACCCGTGCCGCATCGATGGGAACCACTGGCTCTCGAGTCCCGGAATAACTGTTCAATAATTATCGACTCTACTAGCCTACTCCTGTCTCGTATAGCCACTGTATACGCGCGCTCCTTCAAAATATCCGGCCTGCTTTTTTACTCTTCGAGTCGGCGATCGCGAGCAGGGTAAGTATCTGGGCAAGTGGCACGCGAGTTGTTTAGGCGGTGATAAGTTCTGCGCGTGTATCGGTTTTTGCATAACTTCGTGAATGGAAAGGCGCGCGTGAGTTGTGCTAACTCGCTTTACGCCACTGATTCTTTTTCTCTTTTTTTTGTTTTTTTGTTTTAGTAGCCTTGTTGGGTTTGCCATTGAACGACGTGAATTCGGGCCGAGTGGCTAATGGTTGCAAACCGCAGAAATCTTAACGATCCCGCAACGGCGTGAAAACAGAGCCGATTGTAACTGTAAATCGGTTGTACGAGAGGGCATGTGGACGTGCGATGACTATAAGAACGAGACTTTCAATGAGCGTCTCAAGATACAGTCTTTCATAGTTTTTCGGCATTCGATACGTCGCAACCGATCGTCCAGCAGATCGGTACAGCAGATCAGGGCATACAAAGAGCATCGCGCACAAAGGCGCGCCCCAGTGTTCCCAAACACACTCACACACACGCACCCGCACACGTAAGCCGGTCCTTTAAATGACATAACGATCTCCGAAACTCCATAGGAGTGAATCACCCACAAGGTATACCCTCGCGTACACAACAGCTGCACCACCAGCGAACTGTAGCACATGAAAACCCACGCGACTCGTGTATATACTGCGTTATACCTCACAGTATAGTCTCTCAGCTATCTATCTCCGCAGATTCTTAGACTTGGTTGTATATGCGCGCGAAAATACAAGAGGCGCGGACTGCACAGCCGCGCGGCTTAGCTCTGACTAAACTGGAACGCCGAGAGACTCGCGGGCGGCGTATATGCTATACGCGCGCGCGCGCAGGTTCTCCTCACGGCGTAGGTAATGACGCTGCGGAAAGACTGTCTCGCTCGCACCACTGCGAGCAGTCTGCCCTTTTTACGCTATATACTCTCCGCTGCAGTTTCACCTGTGTTGTGGCAGCTCGTGCGTTTTTTCCCGCTTTTTATTTTTGAATGGAAGCTTGCATTTTGGAGTCGTTGTCGATCTTCATAGGAGGGAAGATCGCTGGGTTGTATACGTGAAATCGCGAGAGGCTTCGAGTTAATATACCAGCGTCGAGCGTAAAAGGATCGTGCTATCATGCACTACGTACACTCGCTCGGTCTCTTACTTATATACTGTACACGGCGTGTGTACGGCAGGAGGGGAGGAGGAGGAGAAAGAGAGAACTGACACGAGCCTGGCGTCGCGTCCTCGCGTCTCTCTCTCTATCTCTCTCACTCTGCAGCGAGAAATGAAACGCACCGGCGTGTACTACTATACGCGCCACGTAACGCGTGAGACCAGCCCTATTGACTGTACTTACATGGTGGGGGAGAGAGGATCCGAAGTAGCCTCTGAAAAAATGCGCTGGCATGAGTAATGCTCTTTGGAGAGTTTCGAGGGTAATTATTTTGTTATTGTCGGCCGACTCGTATACACTGTCGCGAGGCCGGAGCGTATTTTTGCGCTCTACACGATACGATCTTGTTTTCTTTTTGAAAAACGAGTGGAAGCTCGTGTTCCCACCAGTGACACAGTTCTAATTGCAATGGCAATATCGCGATTTCCCTATGGCTGTATCGCATTAGAAAAATGAAGGCATTAGCAGCTGTAACGAGTATTGTATGGATATATTATGCAGTATAGTGAAAGAGAGAACGAGCCGGAGAGTAAGTTGAAACGCGAGCGCGAGAAAAGTGATCCGGGCAGTATAGTAATATGCATTACCGTAGATCGGGATTATAACATTAAAAGCGAGAACGCTATAAAGATCGAGAGTCTCTATACATCGCGTCTACATTATTCAAGGGGCATAGATCGCGGGGGGTGTATTATCGCTTATAGAGACTCATAATTTCCGATCGTTTTTCGAATAACACACGGAAAAACTGCAATAAACGTATATAGTGGGCGAACGATACCCCCTCTACTACATACTCGAAGCGCACGCGAGAGAGATCGGCACACTGGAAACGTAAACACAGCCGAGGCCTTACGGTATGTGGGTATGTAGGTATACGTACGAGGTGTGCCGCACACGTGTGCGCCTCCACGGGTATATGGAAGGGGGACCAACGCGTCGCGTTATACACGATGGGCGCGGCCCTGCGCTCGTATACTTTTATGTGGCTCGCTTTTTTTACTTTCGACCGACGATCGTGCGCTGGCTTCATTCACGAGCAGCGTGTCGTATACTATTATCAGGGGGCAGGTTTCTGCTTTACCGACACCGCTCGCGGGAGTGGCAGTCTGATCGGCCCGGCTTTTTTCACTTGAGATTATCGCGCGGTTCGTTCTTTTAGATGTATACATTGAGTTCTACAGAGTATAGCGCAGTCTATCGAGCGCGAATAAGGCTGGCAGGTGCAGTTTATGCAAATATGCGCTATGATTCACTACAGCCGTCCAACTGCTCGGATTCCTTTCTTATCTCGTCGCGATGTTTTTAAAAAGCGCCTACTCACGCGATTTCTTTCTCTCTCGAGCGAATATGGAGTCCAAGGAAATAGAAACCGTGCGCGAATCGAATGAAAAATCCAAGTCGCGCACCGGCACCTTCAGGTCAAATCGATTGGAAACCCGCATCGCGCTGCACATGCGAGGAGTAAGCAGCGGTTATCGATTCGAATACGAAAATTATCGAGCCGAGGTCGTTGACCCTCTCGTCGCACACGTCATTCGCGTGACTTTGAACGATGATCGGGCTCGAAATGTAATTGTCATTGTTTTACCTACTTGACCCCCGTGAAAGCGCAACTTTTACATTTCTAAACAGCTAAAATAATCGCAGTTGTTTAAATGCGCTTTGTTCGCCCGGGAAAGTACTTTCTTCTGGTATAGAAATTCAAGAGCAGAGATTCTTTGTGAAATAAAAAAAAAAATTATGGAAATCTTCGAGGCTCACAAAGTATAGTATATGGCTACACGTTGCATGAATAGCTCGCTTCGTCATACTCGTCATATTAACCCAATTATTCCATTAGTTTTATTGAGCTTTTTGCAAGCTCGAATTACGTCTTCTTATGCACCGGACAAACGCTCGGAATCTTACAGAGCTTCATCTAAGGAAACATTCCTTCTTCCGAATTTCTCGTCGTACGCAATGCTGCGCATGGACAAAGTATACTCGCTCGTTTCACCTCCGACTGTACCTATCAACACAGCTCACGCTCGGAAAAAAAAGGAACAGGGTCGCCTGCCCTAACCGGCCGCGGAAAGCTTCCAAGCGTGTGTCCACGTTATCGCGTATCCGATCCTAACGCGCGCGCACACGGGCGAATCGATCGCTAACTTTTTAGAAAGCCGAGGAGAGAGAAAGAAGAACGAGTGTCCGTACACGCGTTAAACGGAAGTTGGTTTATCGACTTGTACTTTGCGCCTTTGTTACGGAAAAGGACTCGGGTTTATATACTCTGTTTACGATTTCGTGCTCGGCCGAGCTGCGATTTTGTGGTTTCTCCAGGAAAATCACTCGGCTACTTAACTACCGCAATATTGCGCCGTGTTTATGCCTGTAAAAACTTGATCGATCTTTTTTTTTTATTGACCTGTACCTCGCGTTTTACGCTCGTCATATAACCAAAACAAAACAAAAAATTTATATTTACCTTTCCAAACAATCTCTCGCGCGCAGGTCGAGGGTATAATAACTTCCCGCCATAAACAAACATCTCCTTTATCTCATCAGATTGAGGAACAAAGCTGTCATTGCGCGAGTGAAAGTGCTCGCAATTGACATAACGACATTCCTAGCTTTCTAATGCAAATTCTGTTATTGCCTCATCAATGGCCTCAAATTGCCGCGTAGTTATAGCAGTCGTCTTCGTCGTCGTCTCTCGGGCTGAAAAAAGACGGAAAAAAGATCGAGATCGTGGGTGAGCAGCAGTCGAGGTCAAGTAGGACTAATTGATGCACACGATAATAATGACCATCGCGATGCGCAATAAAAATACTACGTTCCGGTAATAATACCGGCGACTTGCGCGCGCCGACGACGACTGAATAAAGCGTGTGGTATTGTATTGTACGCTCTAAGTATGCATGTCGGGAGAGAGGATGGCATTTTAAAAATTCTCCTCGTTTCCAGGTCTACTTTGTCGTGATATACCCGCGTAAATAACGCGCGTTGATTCGCGATATGACAATTGCGGCTTTTCTTCCGTGTTATACGCCGGAATTATTATTCTTTTATAAAAAAAAAAAAAAAAAATTATGCAAATTTCTACGAGCTTTCATTACGCCGATCACAGGCACTCGTACCGTGTGTTATTGTTGTCGGAACTAAATCGCTCAACTTCTCTTGTCATCCGAAAATTAACGATGCCGGTCAAAGTTTTCACTCGTTAGTCACCGTGCGCGCTCGCGCGCAACTTGTCAACGTCTACGTCTAATCAGCTGCTCGAGGGACTGAATTCATCTCCGACACTTGCGCCTGTTAGAGCTAATGCTGTTTATTTACGGATCTAATGAGAATTTGACATGCGGACGAAAGGCGGAATAGCATTAGAGCGGCATGGGAACGTTTCCGGTACGTTAAGGGATAGAGGAAAAAACAGAAAAGTTACGAGATGTAAGCTATCCACGTAAAGTGACGGCCCTGACACGAAATTTTGTTATTACGTATACGGTTTCGAACGTGTCTTCGAATTCTATTGTTTTGACCGGCGTGAAGCTGGTCATCTTCGTTCAACCCGAATTGGTTATAGTTTTTCTCGCATAAACAAATACTTATAGCCTCCAAAATTCGTCCGACAAACCCACGAAAAGTATAAACGTATATTGGAAGAAATTTATCGATCGAAATGGCCAAGGATATCAAAGAACTGTTCAAAGACATAAATTTCGACTTGAGATTGGCCGAGTGCGTAAGTACCATATGAGTAGATTGGTTTTAAAAATTCTTCAATATCATTACGTAAACGCGATGCTAACATTGGCATTTTTTTCTTCGAGATTACGTGCTTGATCGGCATAATAGTGCTGTACAACACTGCCAACGTCTATCGAATCTGGTCGCTCCACGGTTGGTTTTTGGTCGCCCTGGCCTACGTGATCGCCTACTGCTTCGAAGACACGAGCGTTTGGCTGGTAAAAAATTGTTTACTGACAGACTACTTACTTTTTTGTGTTTAGGCGTAAAATTCCTTTCAAAGACGCTAGGCGCCGAGACACTCGTACGTTTATTTTTCAGGAAATCGTCCTTCTGGTGGCGTACTTTGTCGTAATGCTGGTCACCGTATTCATGAACTTCTCATCCCACTGCATGTTTCCGCTTATCTCTGCAGTACTGATCGGCGTCGATGTAGTATTTCTAGTTCTCAACAAACGTAATAAATAAATAAACGTTCTTGATATGAAATTTAAAATATAATTATGCGTTTTTATTCAAATTCTTTATACCAATAAACAAGAACATTTTTTTTTTTTTTTTTTTTATTTTGGTCAATTTATTGCCTAGACTACGATTGATTTTACAAATTGGTTCAAAATTCATGTGACATTGTTCTCTTTTCTGCTTCTCATTTCTTCACTGCACGTAGAATGATGTCGACGACGATAATTATCATGGATGCTGAAAAGAGGTTAACGAGTTATTTTCGAGTTACTTCTATGCGTTATAGAGACGTGTACTACTGAAGTGCAAAATATACCTATGTTCATGACCAGAAAAATGTAGAACCTATCGTCCGACGATTCTGAAATGAAGACGAACAGGGCATCGATTTGTATGTCTGATATAATATCGAAAATTATGATCAAGCAATAAAGGAAATAGAATGTTTACTTATGTAATGCGTATTTTGGACTTGCGGTCTGTCGGCTGCAACCTCGACTTCCCTGTCTCCGACGATGTACCAGCCCAGACCTCGGATGTGTTCTGCGTAAATCGCCGTTATCACGACCAGCTTTATCAAAGCAGCGATCAGCAAACAGATTTCCTGCGAGCAAATTTTCGATCTTTATAATAGCTAGAAACATTTAAGAGGGCCGATTAAATGGACGTTTTTCTTGAATATACGTACCGTGATCACAGTCGCTTCGAACCAGATGCACGCGATTACTAGTGCAAGTAATACTGTGAGGAAAGAGAAATGGTAGCCTTTTACGATCACCTCGTAGTAAGTATTGTAAGTGGATTGGTAGAGCAGAAAAACGTTTACAAGAACACCCAAGATCTGCACAGAGATGATATTTTGGTTTAGTCATAAGCGTTGTTAGGTTAACATTTTCCGATACGCTATATCATTATTAATTTATCGATTACTCACCAAAACGGCGAATTTGAGACTGAAGTGGGGATCGCACCAGAGTTCGTTACAGGATTTAACCATTGCGATATTTTATTGATTGATTAGTCCGCTGAAATTCAATAAAGTCGCTAGAAGTACTGCTTAAAGTAACTTGAAGTTGGCGCAAGAGGAGGTTATAAAGAGTTACAGAACTTTCGAACTTCAGTTTTTATCGATAATTTAGAACGAGATGATGAGAATTCTTTTATTTGTCATTTATTATTTACGTTTTCATTATACAACGAAGTAAAAAGATTGAATACAAATGCTTTCGCAATATAAAAATGTTACAAACGAAGTATTAGTTTAAAGTATTAGTATAGCTTAAGTCTACGCGAAATACACTTATCCTAGTTCCCTACAATTTACATGAGAACAAGCGATGAAAACCCTACTTACTTATTGATTTCGATTAAAAAGTCTCTCCTTAAAATACAAAATGATAAGTGAGCGAGAAACGAAATGAACGTAAGAACATTGTACTGTCAAAAAAAAAAACTTGCTTTACAAAGGAATGCGAGCACATGTCTCTCACAAATCTGCGCAAGCCCCGAATAAAACGTACATTTATAACTATTTCATTCAAACTCCTCTAAAGGTGTGCACACTTCACGAGATAAATAAATGCAGTTTTGTAAAAAAAAAAAAAAAAAAAATCGGTAATAAATTGATACATCTATAGTCTTTTGTAAAAAATGGTGTGTCCCTTCCAAGTCCTCGTGAATTTAGGCGAACTCATCCTTGGCGATGTGTAAACCTGTCAGTATAAGATCGACGAGGTACAGCGCGCCTTCCAGCACGCACAGAGATCCCAGCGCCAGACCGACCTGTTGAACAGAACGATGTACGTTTACTCGCGGGACAAAAAACATTTACGCACGCGGAGTAAATTGGGTCAAGTCTCGAAACGTCGAGAGACTTTTTACGCCGTCGACAAAAAGTTGGCTTCCCCGTGAAATCTTTTGTCGTTCGCCTAGATTATTTTTCTACACAAGAGATAAAAAAAAGTCTCACCTGTCTCTCCGTCGCAACGTGTAGGTATTTGTGCTCCGACATGTACCCGTGCCAGTAGTGCAGAGCAGTGCCACCAACTGCGATGAACATGAACATGCCCACGAAGTTCATGATGACTTCCTAAATTTCAAAAATAAATCGTCGTCAACATATTGTTTTTCGAATGAGTATATACAACACGATAAATGTAAGAATTCAAGTCTGAATACTAACAACGATCGACTTCTTGTGATCCATGGTGCCGAAGCAAAAGCTGATAAGTACAACACTGGTGTAAATGAAGAACCCGACGAAAACACCGGAAGCGACGATTTCCGCGTCTGGGTTCTTTTCTTCGTTCAGGTTCCATGTTCCGCCCACTCCCAAAAATTCTCCGCTGTAGCCCGTTCGATAGAGAATGAGGATGATTAAATTTAATACCTGAAAAGCATTTGTTTTTCATTAAAAGAAAATTGATTTCCAGCTTATCGTTGATTACGAATAAGTGGCAATCTACAAGAGAAACAGTGAGTCAAACGTAATATTAATTCAGTTTCCGCACTATTTCAATAAAATTTATTAATGTGTGAATAAAAAACTGACAAATGCAGGACGCAAATGTTTTTAATTTTTACAAAAGAAATATAGTCGAGTTTTACGAGTTGTTGCACCATGAGCTCGTTCCGATTAAAGGTGTGCGCGCCGTGCGTACGCGCCTCATCACGATGTCACGCATAGTATCACTCGATAAACAATGCTGCTCTTATCGCTCAACTGATACACCTAGTGAATCACGACTGTTCCACAAAAATTCTCCTTCAATGAATTTATATCCTCGCCTCACCAAATAGCAGCAAATTTCTCGCACTGTATATGAAAAATTGATCACGCGTTTACCGAATTCATTAGCAGCGTGTCTATGGATTAGGATAATCAACTTTAATTTTGACGATATTATAAATATTAATGAATCATACTGTGAATTTTAGTCGAGAATTTTTTATTTTTTACTAATTGAATTCAGATGTTTATGAGTCACTTTCACACATCTTCATTACATCGACTGTCGACGATTATACGTTACATAATTTTTTATTTCCAGTTTTAAATTAGAGTTAGTTACGAATAATGAAATTTCTAATGGAATGCTGTTACAGTTTACCCAAAAATAACAAGAGAATTCAACGGATAAAATCTTATCTGGCGATTGCAAACGTTCAGCCATGAAAATGAGGTGTTAATCCGACTAGTTTTATTTTTTTTATACATTTCTCATGAAAATATTCAACGCTTCATAAATAACAAAATGAGACTCGTAAGCTACAAAGTATAAAATCGACTTGCACAACCAACGCACGCACTTCTCCTGATAGCCACGAGATTCCAGAGCGGTGTAGAAAACACCCAAACTATATCAGCACACAATCTGACTTACCAATTTAAGCCCCTTGACGACGATGCCGCCGATTGTCTGTACAGACACCATTTTCAGCTCTAGATTTTCACACACACACACTCGTCCAAATAAAAACCAAATTTAAAATCGCGAGCAGCGCGACACTAGGTGAAAATCGAAGCAACGAGCGACACGGACTAACGCGTAAGTGTCGTCGAGGAGAGAAAAAAAGCCAAACCCGCGTCTTATCTAATCTGATAACGGGCGTGCCGGGAGATAACAGCCAGAGACGGAGCTCTACACCTGCGTTTATATATGTATATATGCCTGGGCATAGCGAGCCCTTATCTCGAGCTCTCTACCGGTTTGTAAATCCAGCGACGCATCCACGACTGCTGCGCCTTTGACACCGCGTGCGATGACCTATTTCCTGGAGAGAACAATTTTTTTTTTCACGTCGTCGTTTGACACGAGCTTGCTGGTGTCATAGTTATGAGTTTTTTTTCTTGCTGCAATGGTTGCGACGCTAGACGATTTTATGCTTTTTTTCAACCGAAGGGAACGATGAGTCACTGCAGCGGATGAGTAGGTGAATCATGTTGCTTTCGTGCGACACTTTCAAGGTGTTATTGGATTTTTCTGCATGCGCGCCATTGATGCTTCAACAATACCACTATATTTTCGCGCATTCAACCGATTACCTGCGATAATGTTTCAGAATCTGGGTTTGGCAATAACACCTGACCAGATCGCGGAGATGGAGGCGCACATCAACGACATCGACTTCGAGGCAGCTGCCAAGGAGGAGAAGGCGACCAGACACGACGTCATGGCTCACGTTCACGTTTTTGGAAACCAGTGCCCCAAAGCCGCCCCCATCATCCATCTGGGAGCTACTAGCTGTTACGTCGGTGACAATACCGTAAGTCCAATCGAAATCACCTTCGTTTGATTCACTGCCGAAACTTCATTCTTAACTTCTTTTTTAGGATCTCATCGTTTTGCGCGACGGCTTCGACATACTCCTGCCCAAGCTCGGCGCCGTCATCCGTCGTCTGGCCAAGTTCGCCCTGGACAACCGCTCCATCCCGACGCTCGGTTTCACCCACTTGCAACCTGCCCAGCTGACCACCGTTGGCAAGAGAGCTACTCTTTGGCTTCACGATCTGCTCATGGACGAGCGCGCGATTCGCAGAGCCAGGAACGATCTCCGCTTCCGAGGTGTCAAGGGCACCACTGGTACTCAGGCTTCGTTTTTGCAGCTCTTCAACGGTCAGTTGAATCCCCAAAATTACTTGCAGTCTTGTATAATTTACAAAAGTTACCGATCGTTCAAACGATACTCGCAGGTGACGGCGAGAAGGTGAAGAAGCTGGACGAGCTCGTGACGAAAATGGCAGGCTTCGAGAAGCGCTACCCCGTGACCGGTCAGACCTACAGTCGGAAGGTCGACCTCGAGTGCTTGAATGCTCTTAGCTCTCTGGGAGCAACGGTGCACAAGGTGAGTAAGAATCTCGACATCGAATGACAATTCCGAACCGAAATCTCACCAAGCTCTCTCGTTTCAGATCTGCAGCGACATCAGGATCCTCGCCAACATGAAGGAGATCGAGGAGCCGTTCGAGTCGACGCAGATTGGCTCCTCGGCGATGCCTTACAAGCGCAACCCAATGCGCAGCGAGCGGTGCTGCAGCATAGCTCGTCACCTCATGACTCTCGTCAACAACACCCTGCAGACCGCCGCTAACCAGTGGATGGAGCGTACCCTCGACGATTCGGCCAACAGGCGCATCACCCTGCCCGAGGCCTACCTCTCGGCCGACGTCATCCTCATGACGCTGCAGAACATCACCGAGGGTCTCGTCGTCTACCCCAAGGTCATCGCCAGACACATCGCCCAGGAGCTGCCCTTCATGACCGCCGAGAATGTGATCATGGCGATGGTCAAGGCTGGAGGTGACAGACAGGTGAGTGTCGAATTTTCCCCCTGAAATCTCTTACCCGACGTCTTTAACGCTCGACGTTTTCCACAGGTCTGTCACGAGAAGATTCGCGTGCTCTCGCACGAAGCAGGTGCCCAGGTGAAGCAGCACGGCAAGGACAACGACCTGATCGAGCGCATCCGTGCTGACAAGTACTTCCAGCCGATCCTCGGCCAACTGGACGCACTCCTGGAACCGTCCACCTTCGTCGGCAGGGCACCCGAGCAGGTACTCGAGTTCCTCCAGGAGGAGGTCTACCCCGTCCTGGCCAACTACGAGGGCAAGGATGTATCGCCCGTCGAGCTCAGCATTTAGACTCGAATTGCTGGAAATTTTTTACCGAAATATCGTATATTTTTTCAAGGCATTTTGTTACACCATATTCTCTTTAAAGTAAAAGTCAGAACCACGCGCCGCTTTGTTTTATATCAATGCTTTTTATTGAACATTTTTCGCTTGTATAATATGTAAATAAACGGTTTTGCGCTTTTCGCTAAATCGAACGAGTGAGTTTGTATAACAATAAATGTCTCTTGCGAGCGTGAGCGAACAAAATACAGATTGTGTCCAACGCAACGAATAAATTTGTACATCGATCGTGTGTGAAAAAGAACTACATTGAAACCTTTCTTATACATTTAACATTTGCGAATAGGTATACGTTTTCGATTTTTTTTTCATTTATATTTCTTTACATTTTTATGTGCTGTGATAGCATACATAGGTACAGAATAGTAGAAAGACGTAAAAGAAAATTTCGAAGTTGGAGCAAATAGAATATAGAAAGAAAAGAAAAAGTTTGTAGAATAGCGTGAAAGCAAGAGAGTAGTAAAGTTTTCTAGATACAAGTATAGAGATATTCAATTGAGTTTGTTTAAAAATAACACAGATAAAGTAATCACACGAAATCATGGACTAGACAAGCATAGTAAAAGACGGAGAAAAACATAGGAGTAAAATGGCTTTTTGGAAAAAGAGATGAGATTTTTACAAGTGAAAAAAAAAACAAAGATGGCATGTAAAAATTAAGAGGTTGAAATAAAAAGTTTTGAGTAGAGAAGGAATAAGAAACGAATCATAGAGTAGAGTTAGAAGAAAATAAAAACAAAATTAAGAAAAGAAAAGTACGAAAATAGGAAGACTAAAGTAATTGGAAGACATAAAGATACAGTAAGAATAAAAGATAGTCAAACACAAGTAAAGAAGTAAAAGATATTTACAATTTTAAGAAAATATAATACACAATGTAGAGAATAAAGTTATAGCGAGTCACGAGATAAAGTAATGAAGAGAAAACAATTGAAACACAGCAGTTTATAGAGGAAAAACGGTAGAATACTCGTAAAATAAAGACATCGCACTAAGTATAAATTTCTAGGCGAAAGCAAACTATTTACAAAGAAACAGCTTAGAATAGGAGAAGTATCAATAAAAAAGTGTATTTATACAGAAAAAGAAAGAAAACGATTTTGAGATCTAAGAAAAGTGTAGAGAGAAGTGAAAGAAAAATTCAAAAACAGGGAAAGTATCTTACAAAAAGTAAAATCAAGATTGAAAGACAGTTTGAGAAGTAAATTCAAAAGGCAAAAAAGAAGAAAGAAAATAGTACAAGATAGAGAAAGATTTCTAGCATAGACGATAGTAAAAAGTATGAAAAACAGAGTAAAGAGTAAACAGGTTGAAAAAAGTAGGCAGACAGAGCGAGCAGAAAACTGAAAATGAAGAGACCGGGTATGAGCAGGCAGACGTAAAAATAAACAGTGGATTGGCAAGATTTGGCGTCCATTGAAAGTAGAAATTGTAATACTGGTAGGTAGAGTCTCGGAACGGAGAAGTACGATTGGCGATAGAACGAAGACATAAGTGGAAAGTAGTAGTCGTAAAGTTCAGAGACAGAAGTTGAAGGGGAGAACGAAAAGAAAGTGAAAGCAGTCGGAAAAGAAAGTATAGAGTTTGAAAATAAGAAAAGAGAACAACAATATAGGAGACGGAAAAGCGAGAAAGTCGTTTATGTACAACAGAGAGAAGAAAGTTAAAGTATAGGTATAGTGACCGGAGTTTGAAAATAAAGTCGTTCACGTCGCTATCACTGAGTCACCCCTTCACGTCGAAAACGACAACGATTTTTCAACATAAAAATAAAATTTCAATTCACGCAGTAATAAGATCAAAAAGAATCTATACAATATAGGTACAACAAAATTCAACTCCACCGGACTCAACGACAGCGACGCAGTCGGAAAGACGAAGTCGAGCTATCACAGTGTATATAGGCGTACGCGGAGCGGCGATTTTCCTTCCTCTTCTTCTCGAAACCGTGAAATTCAGTATCAATCCGTGATGTTCCAAAAAACATAGAGAGAGAGAGAGAGAGAGAAAACTAACGCGTCTCGAGCGAACGTGTCTATATGTAATATTTCAGAAAGAAGAAGCGAGATATCCTCCTCCTCTACTCTTTAGCGATGCGGTAACCGCTGAAGGTGGTGCTGTCGTCGGTTTTCCCAGAGTCAACGAAGACGGCCACCTGATCGCCGAGGGCCATGCGGAGCAACACGATGTTAGCGCCACCGGATGGTCCCGAGCTGACGACTGGCTGCCAAGTCTCGGTCTTGCTGAGCTTGCGCTTGAGGGTGAGTCGCAGGTCGCTGCTACCGTAGCCTGCAAAGCTGAACTGGTACAGGCCCGGACAGAAGGTCGTAAAGATGCCGGTGTTTGAGGCGTAGCCGACGCCCTTGTCCAGCAGCGTCTCCGTCAGAATTAGACGGGCATTCTGTCAATTAAAAAAAAAAAAGAGAGAGAGAAAAAAGATTTAGTAAAACCATACCGATTCGAGTCGATATCGATCGATTTTCCAAGTTCGATGCTTACCTCGATGTTGGCATGAGTACCGGAGAAGGCGACGGGCTTCGAGCAGTCGGATGCCGTAGCTAGTTTCTGCGAGCCTACAGTCGTGATGATGTCCGGAGGGTCAGGTTTCGCCGCGTCAACCACCAAACCGGCCGCTAGTAAGAGCACCGTCCACACCAGCCTGCAATTTTATCGTATTTTCTCATTTGTAACGCAGCGGGTATACAAGCTAGCTTTCTAATCTGCATCGAACCCAGACTCTCAATCTTTCGCTCGTTATAAACACGCTTTCACAATTTTACATTTTTAATATAACGTGACATATCTATATAGAGTCGTTGGGCAACGCTTGTACTATTCGACATGCAACGTCCATTACGCTTTAATAATTTACGTATTTTTCATCTCCACCGCGGTAATAAGCCCGAACTAAAGATACTCATAACGCGATATGCAATTGTGTAACGAGTCAGCAATCAAAGAACTTTCAAATTACCGGATTATCTGTGTTTATATTCGCGCGCAGTGTGTACGGCTTCAACACACTGCACGCGCGACTCGTCGACTGGTCAGAGACGAGTGAGAGTAAGCATGGACCCGTCGTTCGGTTGTGATTTAAAAAGTGAAAGGCACCGCTTGCATATAGGTGTATACGTGACCGTGTGTGCGTGTGTGTATATATATGAATTTGCGCAATCATATAGTCGACGCGGGAAATTTCGGTTGTGCAGCGCTCTATTACCGGTGTTGCGCTGCCGATTTCGGATGCCTGCGGTGATGCTGCTGCTGATGATAATGATGATGATGATGATGATGATGGAAAACGAATCCGCGACTTTCACTGTACACCCGCGCGTTGCTTCTTAACGAGATGCTGTTTTCAATTTGCTGGTGCATAAGGAGCGTAATCGGTTTTTAACGACCGGTTCTGATTGGATCGGTTAGCGAATCGATGCCGATGATGCGTTTGTCGAAATTCGCGATTTTCTCGAAGAATTTGTTTTTGCGATGAATATTAATGCACAAGATGTTTTCAATAACGCGACGCATGTATAAGCGTGCTTCTTTATCTTGTTGTATACGGCTAAATAAGCCAGTGCAATTATAGCTTTTTATCCACTTGTGGACTCTGTCATGTTTAACGGCCGTTACGAAACGACTCTCCGACAGATTTTATAAATCACTCGATAATAAAACTAGCCGAGGGAGTAATCTCCCGATGAAAAAAAGAAGCGTTTAATTCAAAGATGACATTGTCGCTAAGCGACGTCGATTACTTTACGAAAGCATAGCCCCACGAACAAAAGTGCAGTCAGATCGAAGCGCGGTAAAAGAGAATAAATTGTTCCGAGTCGACACATCTAAAAGTCAAAGTTTTCCATTACACGCTCAACGATCGGCGGCGACCGGTCTCCAATCGATTCCAATCCCATTACATAAACCAAACGTTCAATGAGTCGAGCTCTCGATCACAATAAACTCAAAGCTCCATTAAAATCGCTACATACAACTGCACAGAGCCGTATATATATACTTAGTAAGATCTCAACAGCGGCGGGCCGGTGTATATACATGTCCGTCCGACCGGACTGTTCCGCTTTCTACTCAGAGAGAAAGTACCGGCGACGACGTTTGTTTTTTATCTGCGCTGCCCCTAGCGTCTATTTTCTCTTTCTCTCGACGCCGACGCGACAGATAACGGGATACGTGGGACACAAAAGCGGAAAAAGACAACTGCAGACAACAAACGACAAAAAAAAAAGAGAAGGGCGACACGCGAGGAAAACCTTTCACTTTCCCGCATGCGATCTCTCGCTCCAAGGCGAGATCGTTAACGTGCGTATGGCGTGTAATACAATATCATAATTCAGAGCTGACGTTTTTTTTTTCTTTTCGTGAGAAACGCCGACGTTTATGCCACTACGGCTGCCAAAGAGGTTTTCTCGGGCTTGCGAAACGCTTTTGCTCTTTCTCGTTGCGTTATGTGTCTCTTGGAGAACAGATAGTGCGGTTATAGACACTGCAGCGGTCAGTTGTTTGGAATCGAGTTGGAAAAAGAGAGTTTGTGCAAGCGCATACGTTTTGCATTCTAAATCGCGACCCGAGATTGCGAGGCGTGAATGCATTAGCCGCTACTGCGCTATGTGTTATTGCGTTATGCGATTTGTTATTGCGGCTAAGGTGTATTATAAAAGACCGGTTGAGAGTTGAAAGTGAATGCTTGGATCGATTTTGTTTATTTTGGAGTTGCGGTGATATGCTTATGTAAACAATCAATTTATGTACACGATGCAACAAAATTATAAGCACTGCTCGTTCTTTAGTAGAAGGCGACCGAGAATACGCGGTTATTTTTAACAAACCGAGTTAATTATGCATAATCACTGCGAATGAGCTTACATAACGCATTTCTGATCGCAAAGATTAATTAGTCGTAGGCAATACTTCTCAAGGTATTTAGCATACAGATTAAGATACATAATGTACGTAAATAAATTTTGTCAAATAATGAATTCATGTATACCATCGCAGTACTATTTAGCGTTAAAAACTTTTGTCAAACAAAGCAGCAACGCTTTTAAAATACCTAGACGCAGGCAGAATGACTCAGAATAATTGTACTTCCGTCACTCGAAAACTAGATAACAATAGGCTTCCATACATGTTTCGCATCAGGCAATTCAGGTGTTGATTACGAAAACTAAGTCGAACAAAGGAACGGAAGCAATACAAGCAAATCGGTTCAGCATCACGTATATAAAATCTTCCACATCGAACAAATAACACATACACAACTCAATCCATCAAACAACAACGCATTCAAAAACCAACTAAAAAAAAAATTCAAGTACTCACATGATGTTGGATCCTGACAGAGGTCTGGCAAGCGCACCGACTGGATCTCAAGTGCGCGCGTTGATGGTCTCGGCGCTCGCGCGCGCTGCAGCAGCGGCGCCGGCAGCGGCGGCAGTTGGATTGCGAGCTTGGCTCTTATACTCTCACTTGCTCCGCGCGATTCCTCGGGTCCGCTGGACTCGGGACCCACGGATACGCGGCTTTATATCACCTTTACCTCGTACGCGGCCTCCTTCCATATAGCTTGCCGTCGTGCCGCCCACCTTTCCTTCTTCCACCTTTCCTGCCGGCGGCGGCCCCTTTTACTGTATAGGCTACTTGTTGTTTTTTTTTCCCCCCTCTTTCCAAGCGTGCTTATTAGCAGTGAAATTTTGAGTTTCGTTATGTTGCCGTTGGATATATGATAGAGATTGAAACGTTGACGGGACAGACGCGATCACGCTGTTGATTAAATGAAAATCATCAACGCTGATCTTTACTTAGCGGGCGTGTGTGAAGATTGTTGGTGCAGTGCGGTTGCTTGGAGAAATTTCGTTAAATCGTAAAATCCCAAGGCTTTATTGGACACTTCGGGAGCAATTGCGAGAATATGTTAGTATAATGGTTTATTGCGTCGGTTGAATTGTTCACTCAAACTGTGACCGAGCTATCAAAACGTGAAAAATCACCATTAGACCGATGGGCTTTCTTTTTTCTCTTCAGGAAACCACGGCACAATAATGGAGCGAGCAAATCGTTTTTAGAAAAAATTCGCGTCTCTCGACTCTTTACGATTGTTGACGTTTACTGTTTGTAGAAAACGACGGTGTTTACGCAATGGAAAACCGTTTCGAAAGGTAGTATTGTAAACACGAAAAAACAACAACGATCAATAACAAAAGTCCTGATAGATAAGCGATTCGAGATGGCCCGCATAAAGCCTTTGTTTTGCCGAGAGCGCGGTGCAAAAGCCCGAAAAGGTATCACTGGGTCATCGGAGCACCCTCACTTTAGCCGACATACTTTCCATTACGGCTTATACATACGTATACTTATCCTTTCTTTCGTTTCTCTTTTTCACTTTTGTTCGGCCGCAAAATAACCGCATCTCCAAGAGAGCGCGCGCGAATGATACGCCCTTTCAGGTCCTTTCACCTTTCCCGCGCACTCGCGCCGAAATTATAAAAACTTTACCGTTCTCGATACGCCTTCTTTGACCGCTTGTTCTTTTTACTTTTCTCTCCATACCTATGTACGTATGCGGGGCCACGGCACAATGCACGCATAACGAAATCGTTTACGAAACGTATAGATATTAAGATTTTTGTTTGCTTTGAAAATAAGGCGCGTGCGGTTTAGGCCGACCGCTACTGTACTGCCTTATACCTCGCCGTTGTGTCGTTCTCGATTCTCGTGTTGTTAAAGCATCAATTGCTTCATTATTAGCCAATCTTTTATACGTTGCAGTAGCTGTTATATGTATACATATACGGTTCACTGAACTTTTCATTGGCTTTCTATATTTTTCTCGCCTAGCACGCAACCGGTTATGATAATCAAATCTCTTTATAATCGGCTCTAATGATCCTTTTTTCCAAACTTTGTATAAGATAAAACATTTTTTTTTTCACGGAGCAATGCTCGCACTTTCTGAAACTTATATCCCCGGCGAAATTAATTAATTTCTGCTCCTCGAGTCAATAAATTTCTCTTTCCAACGTGAAAACTTTCTTTGCCAGCGTTCTACTTCAGTTTCAGATTCACTCGGCCGTGTAACTGAATCGCCTTTGCGTAGGAGAGTGATACTCGAGATGAGCGCTTACATATTTTTCTATAGTTGCTATATAGAGATATTACTTTTCGAGCGAATTAATATAAATTTTGCATGTTTACAACTATAATTATATTGTGAGTACAGTTTTCTCCTACGATTAACACTCGAGTAATTTCTTATGGTGTAGTCAAGTTTTAGAAAGGAAAATTACATAGTAAGTTAATTTGTGGTACATAATTTCGTATTTATTTACAAAATATTCAATCTTACATTATATTTATCATAAAAACTAGCATAAAATACAAACGAGTATTAGGCACATGTATTGCTTTCGTCATTTTTCTTTTAAAGATTTTGTGTACATTAAACTTTCAAGGATTCTTCAGAACTTTGATTTTCTCGTTGCATGTATTTACAATCCGACTCCGTTGAAATTCTTATTTACATTGTCTTCCAAATCCCTTCTCTTTTTCCTTGATTCAAGTACACTTTGACTCTTTTCTAATAACTAATATATAGCAAAACGTAAAATATGTAGATCTCAACACAATTAAATGTAATTAAAAGAGCTAATGCGTTTGATTAATTATTAGGCACGTTCAAACAGCAACTTCTGTCTACAGTTTCTTTAATATTACTGACGACTAGCGCTCTTAACAAAAAAGCTCAAGATCTACACATTCTAGGGTTTATTTCGTTGTTTGCCTCACGTATATGATATTCTTAATAGCAACTTCATACACAGTAATATTAAAAGAAAGTATAATAATTTAATATTAAAAAATACTATTCTAAATTAGAGGTCATGAGCATTATTAAAACTTCCTTATCAGAATAGAATAACACTTCGTTGAATACTTTGATTTCATGACGTGTCTTAAAGATATTACAGCTCTATTTAACATCATGCATCTTCACACCGTCGAATTTTTATCAAGGATGAATTTAAAAAAAAAACTGATAGCATGCCTTATCACTTGAAATTGGTCTCACATAGAATACTCTCATTCAGAATCATACATATTATTAATTCATGGCAGTGTGTCACCTCAGATGAGGAGCTTGTTGTCTTGGCAAGCGGGACCCTTGCTGGGGTAGTTGCAAGCTCCAGCGCTGGAGTCGAATGCCAGATGAACTGGGCAGTTGAAGACGTGTAACGTGTAACGCTTCTTCCACTCGTCCCAGTGGCAAGCATAGAACTTGTTACAGAATTTGGGATGTCTAAACAAACCTGGCCTGACGCAGTCCAATCCACCTTCGAGCTTTTCGTCGCTGCTTCTCAGACCACCTGGTCCGTAGCGATCGAACGATTCGCCCTGGTCTCTCAGATTATTTGGCGAACCGATGGGTCCGTCGAATAGGGCCTTACCTGCTCGGCTTTGTGCGAATTGCCGTGGATCGTTCGAGCTG
Organism: Pteromalus puparum; assembly: GCA_012977825.3. NCBI lineage: Eukaryota > Metazoa > Arthropoda > Insecta > Hymenoptera > Pteromalidae > Pteromalus > Pteromalus puparum. The sequence goes on along the minus strand of CM053169.1, from coordinate 40,286,096 downwards.
TCCTCTACCCTGATCAACAGGGGCTGACGATCTTGTGTTCTTGCATTCAATGATGCCTGCTTCTCATCATAGAATAGCGAGGGTGGTGCGGTAGTAGAATACGTTGGCACATATTCGTTCGATGGCTGCGGTGGAAGGTAGGTGGATGGTGATCTTGCACTGGTTGGTGGCAAGTATGTCGTAGACGATGGTTCTCCTCTCGAGCTAACAACTATGCTTGAGTCATCTCCACCCTCGTTAAACCTGGCGTTAGAAGTCTTAATCAGCCTGTTGGATGGAATATTTTTAGCGAATTCGATTTCTTTTTCGTTTTCTTTGTCACTGTCTACATCTACATAGATCTCGCTTTCATCGTAATTAGCGAGATCGACAGGACCACGATTGCGAGAATTGATCGGTAGGGTTTGTCTGTTTGGCCCACGGAATACGGCAAATGGATCAGCCCTGCAAGTACACTCGGCTCCCAATTTGTTGAGAATCAGTGGGTGCAAGTCACTAAGTTTGACGATGACTTTCCTGTTTTGATTTCTTGAGTTTAATTCTCCGTTAGCCTCGATGCGACCACGCGTTCGACTAAAGTCGCCAGCGTATGTCGTAACTTCAGGAGCAGCCGTTGTACTTTGCTGATTTCTGAGACCAAAGTTACCTTCGTTATTGAATTCTGAAATGATTTGAACATTTTGTTGACTTCCTGAGTTTTGACGAATGATGTCGCTGTTAAGACCTGAACCACCGATCGATGTGACAACATCCGATCCTACGAGGGTCCTTGTTTGGCCACTGAAACCTTGATTTTGGTTTGAGAAGGAAGTTGCTTGATTGTTTGAATTTCCAGCGGTTGATGCTTGAGAACCGAAGTTTCCTGAACCTTGGCTGCCGAAAATGCCATTAGCTGATCCTCTGGAACCAAACTCTGCTGAAGCCTGGTTGCTGAATGCTTCGTTCACTTGTCCTTGATAAGCAAAGTTCGATGATGCTTGGTTTCTAAAGAATGCATTGGCAGATTCACGAGCACCGAAGTTGCCCACAGCTTGTTTACGGGCGAATTCTTCAGCAGATCCTTGAGAAGCGAATCCTTGAGAAGCTTGATTTCTCAAAACTTCACCTGAAATTCTCTGCGAACCAGCGTTTGACGATGCTTGGTTGGTTAAAATACGGTTAGCAGTTCCTCGAGAAGTAAAGTCAGCAGCTGAATTCAAGTTTTGAGAATTGACGGCAGCCAATGATTGGCCAAATTGACCCTGTGAGAATTCCGCAGAAACGATTGGCCTTCTGAACGTAACGCCAGCTTCAGGGGCAAGCGTGCTTGACGGTAAGTAAACCTAGAAATCACATATATTTGTTTGAAATAATTGTTATCTTGAAATTAAATAATTTAGCGTGCAGTGATTAATTACCTGATTAGGAATGGTTACAGTAGATCCAAAGTCATTTGCCTCGTTAGAGCGCAAAGATCCTGTCTGTGCAGTGGCTTCACTTCCGGTGAAGGAATTATAGTCCTGCGTAGACGTAACAAGTGGACTGTTTTCGTTTGACTAAAATAAATAATTATAAATTATGAGTACACATAAAATAATTAGATGTAATATAATACGATACTGTTTGACTGCTTACCCCTCTGACATTTGTTGTCCCTTGCTGGTAGTTTATATTTGTGATTCTTGATTGGCCTGTCACCCTCTGTCCAAAGTTTCCGTGATCAGCGTTAGATGTAACATCCGAATAATCAAAGTTACCAGTGGAAGCGTAATCGTTTCCTTGATCAAATGACACTCCGACGTCTAAGTATGTTTTTTGCCCATTGGCTAAAGCATCAGATTGGTAAGGCGGTCTTTGCGTGCTGATAACCGCTGGTATCGGAGTTGAAGATACCACAGTTCTAGAACCAGTATCTATCACGGGTCGAACAGTCGTAACAGCCTGAGGCAATTTAGCAGCATCAAAGACTGTTGTTCTGAAATTTTCTAGTGGTCCAGTAGTGAATCCAACTGGGGAAATAGTTGTACTAAAACCTCTGTTGTTTTGTGCAGATTCTATGATGACTGAATTCTGATTGTTGAAAGACTGAGCGTTAGAAATAGGAGATGGAGTGGTCGACTCGAAGTAATTTGTTCGTGGCGGAACAGGTGTCGTCGATATTCCCTTAACTTCCAGCTGTATCAATGGTTTAGGATAAGAATAACCAGCAGTTTCACTGTTGGCTCCAGACGCAGTGTTCGTTCTTGAAATATCATTTGAAGTAAAACCATTGGCAAACTGAGATGTTGCAAAGTTTGCTGTACTACCCGTAACATCAAAGTTCGTTTCTCTTGCACCAAAGTTACCAGCGTTTGTCGTACCAAAGTTCGCTGTATTACCTGCAGCGTTGAAATTACTTGCTCCTGCGGTGGTACCAAAGTTATTTGCCGATCCTCTTGCTCCAAAGTTTGTCGCAGCTCCGTCAGTGTTAAAGTTTGTGGCTCCTGCAGTACCAAAGTTGGATCCAGCATTGTTGAAATTGCTTGCTCCTGCGGTGGTACCAAAGTTACTTGCCGTTTCTCTTGCTCCAAAGTTTGTCGCAGCTCCGTCAGTGTTAAAGTTCGTAGCTCCTGCGGCGCCAAAGTTAGATCCAGCGGTGTTGAAGTTGGCAGCCCCTGCTGTGAAGCCAAAGTTATTGGCCGTTCCTCTTGCTCCAAAGTTTGTTGCAGCTCCGTCAGTGTTGAAGTTTGCTGCTCCAGCAGTGTTGAAATTAGCAGCGCCTGCTGTGGAGCCAAAGTTATTGGCCGTTCCTCTCGCTCCGAAGTTTGTGGCAGCTCCATCAGTATTGAAGTTTGTTGCTCCAGCAGTGTTGAAGTTAGCAGCTCCTGCGGTAGTACCAAAGTTATTTGCCGTTACTCTCGCTCCAAAATTTGTCGCAGCTCCGTCAGTATGGAAGTTTGCTGTGCTTCCTGCAGTGTTAAAGTTGGCTGTTGCAATCTTTGGTCCAGCAGTGTTGAAATTCGATGCACCTGCAGTTGTGCCAAAGTTTGTTGCACTTCCCTTGGCCCCAAAGTTGGTGGCTGCTCCCTCTGTCTGGAAGTCTGTGGCGAATGCTTGTTCACCAATAAAGTCAGGATTTGGCCTGGGACGAGGAGTACTTGGCCCAAGAACGTAAGTAGCACTTCCACCCACTTGAGCCGTCGTGATTCCCGTTTTTGTAGGACCGGTTTTGGTAAATCCGCCTCTTGTGAATGTTCCATCGCCAGTTTCAGAGCTGTCATCAGCTTTTTGAATAGTTGATTGCGCATTTTCTGCATTACCGCTATTGATAATAAATGAATTTGGTATTCTTGTGTAAGGAGATGTTCTGTAATCTTGAATATCAGTTTCAGTTACTTTGTTTGTAACCAAGCCATTATTGTAACGGATTGTTCCACGTCCACCATTATCGTAATATTCATTTGTTTTATAATTCTGAGGAGTGCTAGATTGAATGTTAGGATTTCTAAAATCTGGAGCAATAGTTGACGAGGGACTATTGAAGTTGGTTCCGAAGATTCCGGTATTATCCAACTCAACCGAAGGTCGGGCATTATTTAGGGGTACGACTCCAGGAATGGGTGTTCCTAAAATTAAAACAATTGAGTTAAAAATATTACAAAAGCAATTATTGGATATTGTTGAATTTATGTATCGATTGATTTTACCTTGATTATTAAAGTTTTGAGCAATGGTTGAAGGAGTGACCGCATTTTGAGGTGACTGTGAAAATCCAGTTGCGGTGTAAGGATTTTGATTAGCCGTAGTTCCTTGATTGAAGTCGTCAGTTCTCGCTGGGAATCTTGTAATTTGATTATTTGAAGTAGTAAGGCTGGATCCAATTATTTGTGAATTTTCATAGGAATTTGTTTGTCCGGCATCAGTGTTAAAGTTGGCTGGAGCAACGGTAGAGCTTCCGAAATTAGTAGCACCTGGTGTCGTTCTTGAGTTTCCAGCTGTGACACCGGCATTATTGTAAGTTCCATCACGTATTAAAGTAATAGATGGGGTTACATCAGCTATAATGAACAAATTTACATTTGAATACATGTAGATGAGGAATACAATATTATTAAGGTATGTTTCATTATCAACATAAATGTGTTTGATGAGTTGTAACTTTAAAATCAGTCCAAGTATTTCAAAGAAATTAATAGCATTAATAAAAAAAAAATAAAATTAATAAATTAATAAATGAATAAAGTTATTGGTATGAGAAGCAGAATGTTGATATGACATATTAGTAAAGAAATGAGTCTAAGAGTTTTCACTTGAAATTATGATTCATAATGAATATTTCAGGTTAACGAGAAACGATATTAAGATTTTATGGTATTTCATGAACGTCAGTCGAAAACTCGAAAAAAGTTTATCGTTTTAAACAAATTGCAGAACAATCAAAATATCTATTTAAATCTATTATATTTCACATAAATTGTAACTGATTTAAAAATGTTCATTAAAATGTGTACTTTGATAAAGTGTATATATATATAATTCAAAATTGAAGAATGAAGCTATTTAAATTACCTAAACTTGCTTTCGAATAGTCATAAACATTCGTAGCTGTATTGAAATTTTGATTATTTTGTGTTCGTCCATTAAACGCGAATCCCGTTGGGGTTCGTCCTTGAGTTGTAAAACTTTTTTCGGCTTGATTGGTAAATTGTCTACCGAAATTCTCGGTTGATGAAAGTCCCATAGCTACGTGTGAATGGTAAATTACTGCTATATCGATCGAATATAAAGATTACTTAAATGCGTAATGTGTTAGTAAAAAAGAAATAATAAAAATTACTTACAATTAACCGGATTTAATCCTTGAACAGCATTTGGATTAAATGTATTTTCTCGTGGTACAAACGGTATGATTGTGGAAGTAGGGAAGCCAGCATTAGGACTATACGTAGAGTTGTATACTTTAAGTCCGGCATCGCCAGTGTATTGTGTATTTCCAGCGTTGAACAGTCCAGGGCCACCTTGAGCAATTGTTGAAAATCCTGGATTTGGAGTTCGTCCATTAGCCCTATTTAAATCTATTCCAATTGTCGTACCTGATCCCCCAAAGAGACCAGTTTGTGCGGTTGAGCCGAATGTATTGTAATTCGTATTTTGGCCTTGAGCAAAGTTAGTGTTCACTCTGCCTCCTGTTACCAAACCATTTTGAGGGGTGACAGTTTCTCCAGCAAAGTTATTTATACCGTTCGTTGATCCAGCAGCATAACCAGTGGTCACACCTCCTGTGAAACTATTTGTTGATCCACCTGCATAACCGGTAGCCGAGCCACTTGCGAAATTATTTGTACCATCAGGAAGTCCAGTAGTCACACGAGTGTTTCCAGCGAAGTTACTTACACCAGCGGTAGTACCAGATCCGCCTGCATTGAACTGAGTAGTTCTGGATCCATCGTTGGCATAGATAGTGCTTTGTCCGCCTCTATCATCATAATCAGCTGCTGAATTTGTAACGACACCTCCTTGACCGTTAAATCCATTAGCATTAACTTCAACGCCCCTGCCAATATCAACACCTGCAGGTGCTCCATTACCGTTGTAATTGTGTCCATTACAATCTGGTCCATGTGCGCTATGAGCTCCTCCTTCACCTCCATGGTAATTCTGACCATCGTAATCGATTCCAGCGCCTGCAGGGCCAGGTCCACCATAATTTTGTTCATCATAATCAGCTCCTGAAGGCCCATTAGGACCAGGTTGATTGTACACATTAGGACTGAATCCTGGACCTCTTCCAGCATCTGCCGCATTAGATCCACCTGAATTGTAAGTTTGCGCATCATAATCAATAGCTCCACCCGCGTTGTACGTCTGCCCACCATTGTTGGGTCTAGCAGGTACGGCTCCGTTTTGACCAGCTTGGTTGTATACGCTTGAACCAAATGTCGTGCCTCTACCCACATCTGCACCTGCAGCTCCAGCTGCGTTGTAAGTTTGAGTATCATAACCGGCACCAGATCCTGACGCTGCTCCTGCATTATAAGATTGCCCGTTGTATCCTGCTCCCGCATTACCTCCATTGTATGTTTGTCCATTATATCCTGGTCCAGCTACTCCTGCGGTGTTGTAAGTTTGACTGGTATATCCAGCTCCGTTTCCAGCAGCACCGCCTGCATTATATTTCTGTTCATCATATCCAGCACCAGAATTAGCTGCAGCGGCGTTGTAATTCTGTCCATTATACACATCTCCAGCATCTGATCCAGCGCTAGCTCCATTAGCAGCTTGTCCACTGTATCCTGCTCCTGCTTCAGCTGAATTGTATGTCTGTCCACTATACCCAGTTCCAGAGCCAGCTCCGGCAGCGTTGTAAGTTTGCCCGTCAAATCCAGCACCAGCACCTGCTCCAGCAGCATTGTAGGTTTGTCCGCTATTTCCAGCACTAGCGCCTGCTCCAGCAGCATTGAAAGTTTGCCCACTGTAACCATCACCAGCACCTGCTCCATCAGAATTGTAAGTTTGCCCGCTGTATCCAGCACCAGCACCTGCTCCAGCAGAATTGTAGGTTTGCCCGCTGTATCCAGCATCGGCACCTGCTCCAGCAGAATTGTAAGTTTGCCCGCTGTATCCAGCACCAGCACCTGCTCCGGCAGCGTTGTAAGTTTGCCCACCATATCCAGATGCTCCACTGGTGCCGGCGTTATTATAAGATTGCTCATCGTATGCTGCTCCTGCGCCAGCGGCATTGTAAGTTTGACCATCATAATCAGCTCCTGCTCCAAAAGTACCAGCAGAATGAGAATTTTGTCCATCGTATGCTCCACTATTATAGGCAGTGCCTTGCTCGCCTTGATTAATATTAATACCAAAGTTTTCAAAATCTTGCCCAGCATATCCACCTTGTCCTACGAATCCTCCTTGACCAATAATTCCACCTTGAGGTATGTGTTTTCCTTGTTCTCCGAACGAACCTCCAAACGCGTATATACTGTGTCCATCACCGTGTCCAGGACCATTGCAGTTGGGTACCTTCCATGGCCACTCACAAATTAATCGGCTTTCATCAAACACCAAACCGAATGGGCAACGGAATTCATAAGGAACCATTTCAGGGCCTCCTACAATAATATCATACATCAATTATTATGATTTTTGTTTGAAAATTTGTCGCGTCAATATTGACATGTACTTATGTATCAGAAAATGAAAATTTTACCAAGATCATAGCAGGCAAAGAACCATCTACAATTATTAGGATCTGCATAATAACCAGCGCGACTGGGGCAACGGAATCTGCCTCGAGAAACTGGTTCAATTTCACTACTTCCCGGACAGGCTGAACCTCTGGATATCGAACCCGGCCATGTACAGACTTCGGTTTTCTCATCAAAAGCCAGACCAGCTGGACAATCAAATTCGAAGACAGAATAATCATCAACTTCTTGATTGAACTTAACACACCGGTAAAATCTGTAATTGAAAAAAGTAATCAAACGTAATTCTTTCATTAAAATTTAAATTTAATAAAATATTTCTTTATGATTCATGTATATTTTACCTATTACAGCTCTTCGGGTGCACAAAGTAACCCTGATGAGGACACGCAAAAGCAGTTTGCGTATTTTCACGAACAGCGCGAATTTTTCCCGCCGTATCAACCACTCGTACTATCCTAAAGTCCGAAGACCTTACATGTCTTGGATAAGCAATTTCAGTACCCTGAAATAAAAATACAAGAGTTGATATTGCATAATCTCATGATGTAGTGTGTAAAATTCTTTTTTAAGAAAATCTTTGCATTCGAAGAGCATAATTTTCAAATTCATTCGATGGTTAAACGAGATCGTTGAAAGCCTTCATGTATCAGCAGATAATATCCATGAATTTAAATCCAAGTAAGCGCACTGCACAATAGGTGCCAGCACCGTGCAAACCGAGTAGGTAATTGAGTGGCGAACAGAACGCATATACCACGCGGCCTTTCACTTCAACTCGATAATACCATTCCATGCATTCGTGCATTATCGGCTGAGCATGTACGAAACTCGCCGCTCGTTAAGCCGATAAAATTTACGTAGCCAACAACGGTTAAAATCGCAGAGCGCTATACTTAATCCTTTTTTTTACCTTCAAGTCTTTTTCCAGCGATGAAAGTACCACTTCCCTGGTTTTCCTTTTCATTTCCGTGAAAGCTCGTCGGACCGCCTGGGCCACGGACATTCCACAGTCGTTTTTCGAATCGTTCTCCGCATCTCGTAATCCCATACCCGCCAATTCTCTCAAGATCACGTATTTACCCTGTTGTTTCAATTAGAAGCAAAGTTTTAGAAAATAGTCGTTTATTTCCCACGAAATCAAGCATTTAAAATGATAATATCAACCTTAATTTTCAACGAGGTCTCATCCTCGAAGGCGATCCACGTAGTGTTTTTGAATGCATAAGGCGCCGTGAGATCTTCATCTCTCTCCACCGTCCACTCGCCATCGTTCATCGCGTCACAAAGCTGCATTAGAAAAGAAAGGGAGCATTACTTTACGAAGATGTGCATATAAGGGATAGTCATGAAAAATTCAAGTCGCGAGTTTGCGTACTTTTTTACGGTCAAAGACGGCAGGCTGTTCCTCTACGGTTAGAGATCTTGGCGTGTTATCCTGGGCTCTCTTCAACGTGAATTGATAAGCGCTGACGGGTACGGAAATCAGTATTTTGTGCTTTGGCGCACCCATGCCGCTGATGAGGTCCACCAAGCTGTCGGTGTTCAGCATGTCGAACAGGCCCATTAATCGAGACGGATGGAAGGCTCGATAAGCCTCGTCGTTGTCCCTCAAGTAGTGCGTCGCTACCGTGAATAAGTCGACGTACCTGGTGGAAAATTTTCAACGATTAGTTTACAAAGTTTCGACTGAATTAACAAATTACCATTTCGAAGGCGTTCTCGTTACGCGATTCGCTATATGCGATGACGCGACTACTGCTAAAGTTAGAAAATTATGTTTGAATAATTAGTAATGAACTGTGGCTATTTTGAAACTGATGAAATCACGAGAGCTAACAATCGATTTGTCATAAATAATCGACCGATACCAATTATAATATCTATTTCAGTCCGTCTCTACATCATCAAGAGCTGTTCTCTCGGAACAATCGCACTCGCGACCTTTGCGCGAGAAAAAATATCGACTTATGTAGCACCGCTTAATCTCATATGCAAATCAGCTTCATTCGCTCAAGCTGACAGGCATCAGCGACAGTAATTACTCGACGTAACTACTCTTGAAAAGCAAACAAGTAAACTGTCCAAGCATTCAGCGAATTGCTCTCGTTGCAAGGATGATGCCACCTAAAACATCGTATAAAGCCTACGTCTCAACTGTCTGACATCTCGCGCGCGTTATGTCACACACACACACAAACTCTACTCTCGAAGAACCGATGATGCATCAATGACTGCTGCATCTCTGTTCGGTTTCTTTTTCTCGTCTCCCCACCTTTCATCCATATTCAACGAGGAAATCTGTCTTTCTCTCTGTACATGCGTCACGCGAAACTGGTGCAGCCGGTCGTTGCAGCATCGAATGCTGCTCTTCGCATTCCATCCGCATGACCCAGACCCGCTCTTGCCAAGCCTGGCGAAGTTCGCACACCCGAAGGAGGCCAGATTCGTCGTAAGTAAACGCGCAGGACGACATCTCAGGGATATAGCACGCCCGTGATGATACGCGCTCTTGTTCTTGTTTTATTTTTTTTACTCTCGCGAGTGAGCTTCTTCGTTTTACATGGAGCGATTCTTCGATGCTTTGTATAGGAATACCTGAGACGGATTGAGAGTGCGAGCTCGGGTTTTGACCATAGTTAGTCGCGGGGTGATTTGTCAGCGACGCGGTGCGTTAAGGTGAGGATTAGTAAGAGACTGATGCAACGTTGTTTGGAATATCGGTAATTCATCCGTTGGATGTTTTCGCGGGTATACTCGTTTACAAACCGAAAGCTACTAGTCATTTGCTTGCTGAATTTACAACTGCAGTAAAACGTACAACGAAAAAAAAAAAAACAACTGCTCTAGCCTTACCGCATGCTTTATCCTCCATGTAATTATTAGCACATTTCATACTCCGTTTCCCCTAAACCCACAAAAGTTTTATCTGCTTTTAATGTGCCCTCGAAGACGTGGGAATCGCGTGAAACAAGTCGTTAATATTATACCCGAGCAAAAAAAAAAAAAAATCCAAGCCAAGTTGTTAAGATGTAGTGCACACCTAGACGCACATACGAGCTATTATAATAGAGACAAAAGCCATGACGTACTTGGAGAGCTCCTTGAGCTCAAACTGCTTAGCCAAGTCCTCGGGTTTCGTCGGCACTGCCAGGAGGATCATCTTTTCTAAGCTCTTGTTCACCATCTCGTCCTTCAGACCCTTGACGAAGGAGACAAGCCGCTCCTTGCTACCGGCTGTCACATTTAGCTCGACACCGTCGACCTTGAGTAAAAATAGGGAAAATCGTTTTATAAGGAGTAATCGTTTTGCGGTTTGAAAGGAGTGACAGAACGTTTTGCAGGATCGTAAATTTGCTCGTTGCATTTTCATTCTCGTCAAACGGCTGCAATGTATTCAGTAGTGTATCATAATGTTTCTCAAAGACTCTATTGATGGAGGATTTATTTCAAGTGTTATGTCATTTAAATATCAATAGATCGTTCACTGCTGAACAAGATTCGTATACGATTTTCAGGAAAAAACTCGATTAGAATTTCTAATCATCGATAAGCTTGGGAAAGACGAACTCCGAATCATCGCATTATTTTTCATACATGTCCAAAAGGCGTTAAGTGGTCGAACAAAAACAAATCGCCGCACGTACAGCGTTTATCGTTTTATAACCAGCTAATTGGTCATGCATCGACTGGCCACACAAATATGATTGATCGCAGAATGCGAATGCGATCATAACCCATATGATATTAATATCAAATTTATGTGAGCGTACATACGATTTCAACCAGCCAGAACCAGTTCGCTATAGTCGACGTAATAAAGTTTTTGTATGCAATTACACACGGCGAACAACCTGTGCAAACTCTCTCGGCAATTAGACAATTAATTAGAGGAGAAACTACCGGACCATAATGAATTAACAAAATCGCCGCGCATTCCTACAAAAAAGCTCGCAGTCATCATCATCCTTTCCTCACCCGGTCCCGTTTCGCAAAATGTCTCTCTGTGAGTACAACGAAAAGAGGAAGAAAAAAACTCGCAAATCGCTGGCAAACCTGCCCTGCTACACGATAACGCGCAGCTGCGCCCAAAGAAATCCTTCGCTAAACGACATCGCCGCCGAAAAAAAAAGACGACGAAACGCGGAAAGCAAAGACAAATGACCGACTGCAACAGTAGCAGCAGCGGTATAATACGTCCAGAAAGAGTTACCACTTGGGCAAAAAGAACAGAGCGCAGCGCGACAATTGAGACGTAATTCATTGCAGCTGAAAAGCCTATAGCCTATACAGACGAAAAAAATCGGCAAGCGAGCAATCGCCTGCGGGGCTATATACTACTTGCGGAGAAAGGACACGCTGCTCAGTTATACTCTGATATCCGCGAAGGAAAGTAACAAAAAAAAAGAAGGCGCGAGATCGCTCCGGGCCGTCGACCGCGCGCGCGCTGGGCCTCTTGTTATTATTGCAGATATCGATTCGCTTTCATGGTCGCGTCTATATATTGTATTAGAGAATATATATGTATATGTGTCTATGGAGCCTCGAGCTTACAGTGAGGATTTCCCGCGAGCGTATATGCGGATCCGTGTAACGAGCTTTTACATTACGCAACTAGCGAGCACTTGCTTGTAATACGTAGGTTGCGCGTAATTATTATGCGCGCGCGCGCGCGGTGAGGTTTTATTTTTTCGACCTCTTTTTCTGGCCATAGGCTGCTTATGACGCTCTTTAATGGTTCTGCTGCTTGTGCGGGATGACATTTTTTATATTAAACTCTTTGTGATCGTCGCGACAAAAGGGAAATTAATTGAAAGCGCGTTCGGGTTTGTTTTGCGATAACTGAGAAAACAATCCTGCATAATGAAGTAGCTTTTAAAATATATGGTTTCGCTGAATTTCTAGTGTAAGGAGTTTTAGATATTTGTGGAATTTTGCATAAATTAGTTGGAAAAGAATTCAGTGAAAATTGCAAGCAATTAAAGCGTTGTATGTATATTATGTAGATGGAAACAATGACGATCGAGTGAAAAATCAGACAAGAGAGTAGATTTGCATACTCATTTAGTAATTTTTTTTTTCTTACCTCTTTCAAAACATCGGTCAACTGACTGGCAGCCTCTTGTCGTGTCTTGGCCGAGCTTTTCAGAATTTCGTGTTTGTCGCTAACGGACAACAGTACTCTGATGCTAGGATTAGCCTCTTTAGCTTCATCTCGGAGGCTTTTTACTCCTGAAACAGACAACATCACGAATCAGTGGAACTGAATTGGAATAAGCTTTTCGAAAAATCTTCATATTCATAGAGCGCACTGTCTCTCGTTACGCAAAACGCATCGCTAAAGACACAAACAGCGCGCCTATATCCGGAAAAATAACAACGGTCATATTTTTACAAACATCCTATCCAGTTTCCGACTAGCTTGTATACTACACGTTTTACGCGTTTTCCGAAAGGCTGGATGGGATTCGAGTTATATATCTTCGAAAAAATTCTCGAGACGCAATAAGTTTTTAAAATTCCAATCGGCGCGCAAACAACGCGGAACCAGACGAATATAAACGCGCATAAATCGGCACATTACACAGTAGATATACCCTTCCTCCTCTCGATCGAGTCTTAAATCAGCTCCTTTTACGATCGAATCAATCATCGCACACTCAGGGGGATATAAACTCCCGGCTGCGAATTGATTCGCCGAGTCGTTTTTCAAATGCATGCATCCACGGATTTCTCTTATCTACGCGATGGAAAGTCGAGCGCGGTATAATATCGAGATCGACATCAGTGATTCCTATTTATGGCGCAACTCGCTCGCTTTGGAGTAAACGTTTCCTTTTTTTCGATACATATTATTAAGGTGAAGGTCGACTAACGCGCATCGTGATTACGGGCGGGGATAGTAGCTCAAACGGTTGCGGCTATTATCTCGCGGAATTCCAGATGCAGCGGACTTTTATAATTGGGAGTGGCGGTCTGTGTGTACTGGAAAGAAAGCGAGCGTTTTTGTGCCTAATTGTCCCTGGATGGCTGTGTAGCGGAATTGCGCTTTGTTTTGGTTTGGAAGTTTATCTTGAAATTTATTGTGATTGGAACGCTCATTTTTTTTTCATCGTTTTTTGTGTTAGAACTGAGCAGTCCGGTCGGAATGTTGCGTATTTTTTGTTTAATTCAACAAAGCGCGATTAAGGATTGTTTAATGCTACAATCAATCGAGGAATTTATAAGCCCGCTTAAGGTTTTATTGTCGAGGAGTTGTTTATGCTCTCAATAAACTCTGAATCCGATTTCAAAAGTTGAAGATCTTTGCGTAACTTTTCGATATTTCATGCGTATAAACAAAGAAACTATACTCTTTTTATAAAATGCAAATCATGTTTTGTATCCACGAATGCGTGCATTTCCAACGAGTGAATGAAGAAAACTCGAGTAAAGTCATAACTTTACCCTACTCGTGTACGTATTTATAGTGCGCAACAATTTCGCATCGATATAAAAGTCGAATTATTCACAGCGGTCGTAACTTTGGCCAAACAAATCGAGCAAGTCACACCAATATACACGCCAGCGGTTCGTTAAACAAACTTCACCCTCTTTATCTCCTCAGTCCTTACACACCGTCAAAACTTAAACTCACCTCCTTTTGTAAAAAAAATTACGCAATTACTCAATACGTTAAGTTTGCCTTTTCACGTCCTTCCCTCGATTAATCTCTGCCACAATCCCCGCTGCGACAAATTGAAAAGGACCGCTTGATAAACATCTCTCTTCCAGTCGCGAAAAGCACAGCGCGTTGGATAACTGGATGCGCGTGTATACGAAGGACGCGCCTCCCACACGATGATTCGCGCTTATTTAGAGCAGCGAATATAATGAGCTTTCACTTTTGGCTATAACGCGCCGCGCATATTATGTGTACGAAAACACACCGGGACGCCTTCATCGCGAGATAAACGAGCGCCGCGCGGCCCGTCAACCGCCGAGTACCTTGCAGTTTCGAAATTGTAATATCTGCGTGAGTTAGCGCTGACTCGTCGTTTTTCTTTTCGATTCGGTTCTTGAAAGAAGCAGGGAAAAGTTTAATTTGTATTATTATTATTATTAGCTTTGAGCGATAATAAAACTGTACGAAACGCTACATTTATTATTAACGAAGATCGCTGTAATAACCCACGGTTCGTTGTATAGAACTGACGTTTGGAAAACGCATGATGTGCTGTATTCATTTTTACACACCCAGCGCGTGCTCACGCAAATATTTTTTCTGACGTAGTCTATACATTTTGTAAATTACTGATAACGCACGTCGCAACTTGATCGAGCGAAGGAAGCTCTAAATCTTTTAAAATAGCCACTTCCCCGTGAAAAACAAACATCTATCCTTAATATATCGAGCAATTTTAATGAAACGTGCCGTTACTCACACGCGAAAGTGAAAGTTCCCGTAAGAGATAGATAGAGAGAGAGAGAGAGAGAGAGAGAGAGAGAGTATGAGAGACAGGTGGTAAATAGATTATGAATTGGACGATTACATCGTTAGCGCCGCTGAAAATTGGGCTGTTCGAGCCAACGACACGGTAGTCGCTGCACAGTTATATCAACACGCACGACAAACGCGAAAATTGTGTGAAACGGAGACTTCTCTACAAATTAACTCGTGTATACAGCGAGTACCGCCGATTTCTATAGACACGTCGCAAGATCGTCAGCGGCAATCAGCCTATTGACAACTTCGCGATTTATAAATCGGTGTACACAGGATTTCGTAATCCACACGAGCGCACAGTAGTGCAGTGTCCGCCGACGTCTATGTCAACGCACTTGTTCTCTTTTCTAGTCCGCGGCTTTTTGTCTCGCGCTGCTACTGTGCTTTTGCGATCGCTGTACCGATTTTCGATATGTCCTAATAAGGACGTCGCGCGCAGCGAAGTCGCGTTATATCATCTGAATGCGAGAACAATCGGTATAATGGCTATGTACGCGACGAAAATTTATCGATTTTGCCACGATGTACGGGTATGCATAATGCAAATGTGGAAAGAGAAGTCGATCTCGCTTGAGTTTCCCACCTGTTGTACTGTGCAATCTGCCCGCGATCGATCGACCTATATATAAGGTACTCTTGTTATCGAAATTGAAAACGGTTGTTCGCGCGAGTGGGTGTAGATATATCCTACGGCAATTGTAAAAATAAAAGATTAAAAAGCAGAGCCGCGTCAGTTGATGAGAAAAACACGGTGGAAGAGCTTATATACATTTCAACCCGATACACACGCATCAGTGTCATTCAGCGGAATTTACGCGAAAATAAAAATGCTAATCGCGACTCACATACACCGAATCGAAACAATGACGCATAATAAACGCAACCTCAAGCGCGAGTAATAAAGCGCATGAATTAATGTCCGCATATCGGAGGCTCGAAATAAAAAGTAAACTTTATTCCCAACTATACACTCTCGTGCGAACTCCGTGGCGTAATTACGGTCGCTTATACGCGCGAAACGAAGACGCGCGCCAAAAACGAGCAGTACAAGTAGTCCTTGCCCTGCAACAGCTTCTTCGCTATAAGGACGCTCGTAAATATTCATCCTCGCGTCGCTCTGAATATTCATCCAGATAATATGTATTTGTGTCACGTCGCGATCGCGATCTTCGAAATTCCTCAACCCCGTGTTATTATAACTGTGCGATTTTTCGGTCGCTGTTGCGTAACCAAGTTGATCGATCGAACAGCATAACAATACAATGTATAACGCGAGAGAAGCTCTCGTGCGTCTGGGGAGCAGAGAAAATAAAAACGAGTTCGAGCATCGCCCGCGGGCTGTCTGCCGAAATTCTTCGATGATTTGTATTTGTACGCAGCCGCGTGTCTGGTGGTACAATATTATCCAAGAGAGCGATGGCGTAACTGACTATTCGTTATACATATATGTTCTGAATTTTGATCGAGGAGTCGGCCGATCTAAAATCGCTTCTACTACTGCGACGACTCATTCGTCGCTGTCACGACAAAGTCTAACACAGCTGGAACAACATCAGCCACTCCCGAGCTCGCGACAATTACCGGTTAATTGCGATTGCGAAAGTATAGCATCCGACGCATCTACTGTAAGGGCAAGAAACGACGTGGCCGGCTGTCCTCGTTCCAGATCGCAACCCTCGCGGGCTGTATTGAAGCGAGTCATCGTGTCTTGTGTTTCTTCTTGCGTCGAGGGTAATTCTCGAGAATCGCCCTGCGGGATGCGCAAAAAGAGCTGTATAATTGCCGACGATTAATTGCCCGACAGCTTTTTCTCGGTTAATTGCTTCGCGCTGACTACATACATGTGCGCGCACGTGTGTATGCTTGTAGAGAGGATTTTGAGTCTGGTGTTTAGCTCAGGAGGCATTTTAACGCAATCAATTTTAATGAAACGCTAGCTGATGCTTTTCTAATTAAGTCTTGAGATATAGTTATAGAGCTTGAAAAATAAATGTATGAAACCGCGTTGTATTGTCGCTTGATTGAAAAGTTTAACTAGTCAATATCTTCGAAAACGCACTTTACAGCTGCCAAATCCTCTATGTCTCAAGCTCGTAAATTCCCGGCAACGAGTTTTCTTTCAAAACGGTTGCAATACCCGTACAAAAGCTTCGATCAACGTTAAACAGCCCGCGCCACCCAAAGCTCTCTCGACGACGACAATATACATCGCCATTAGGGCCAGAAATCGCTCGGCACATTCTCACGCAATTAATCGGCGCAAATAATAATCGTCGCCTTAAATAGCTTCGCTTGCAGCAGCTGCTGCAGCGACGGAAAATAATGTCGTCGTCGACGAAACCCACGCGCGTAGCAGAGAAAGCAATAGAGCCATCGCTCGGGGGCGTTTTTTTCGCACACATCGATGCGCAACAGCATCAGCGCCGACGTGTGTGTGTATATACATGCGGAATCTAGCATTATAACTCACCGGAAGCGTCGAGATCCTGCAAGTCGTGGCCTTGATGAACGAGCGTCGTGCAGCGGCAGATGGCATTCTCCAACAGCTCGAGATCGTTGCGGCTCGTGTAGCAGACGATCTCCCGACCGGGCGTTCCTTCGCGATCCGGACATTCTGCAAGTGGAAGCGAAAGTTTCTCTGATAAGATACGTGTGATGGTTATTTCTTTTTATTTTTATTTTATCTTTATTTTATTGCAGCAGTTGCGAAAGCTTGGCAACTGCACTGAATCAAGGGCTTTTGAAAAATGCATGTATCAACGAACTAGGTGCAATTAAGTGAAGGGAAATTTGAGTCGGGATATGGAGCTTTTTATTGCGAATATGTCATCAGTTGTACACAACGAACGATGCGTACTAACTGCACTCGTCGACGAAATCTAGGTCTGTGGCGGCTTAAAAGGGTAAAACGATTTAACACTCTTGTCTTGATTGACTTCGAAGAGGAGAGAAAGAGAGAAACGATTTTAGTCCTTTTTATTATTTACTCCGGGAGCGAGTAAATGTCTCTCGACTGAATTCCGGTCGGGACTTGAATATGAAAAAAAAAAAGTAAACCGTCCATATCGCGGATGCAGTCGAGTTATGATGTAAAGGATAATGCATCTTTATACTATTCTACGAATCATTGTGCAATTGGTCGAGAAGTTGTAAGGGGTTTGAGCGATCATCGAGTTCGCGTAATTGAAATGTTTAAGCGGTTTATGCAGATATTTGCTCGAAAGCCGAGTGTATAATTTATGTACAGAGGTGCATATACTGTCGCTAATGCCTTACGATATTCAGAAACTCAAACGGTTAATTGACTCAATAAATTCGTAATTTATTACGCAATCACGTAAAATTAAGTAATTAAACTTTCCTCTGCCAAAAAGAGACACATATTAGATTCCGTGCGTTCGAAAATAATTTGACGTAATTATGGCATACCAACACACCATTATCTCCCATATAATTAGATGTTTCCCAAAACCGAGCTTTAAAAGAGCTCCCAAACAATCAATCATCGTCTTTCAAAACTCGATATAACCCTCACGCCCACACCAGGAATATAAAGCAAACAGAGGAGGAGGAATACAATCGTGATGCGGCGGAAATCTACGAAGGAAGGACAGCCGGAAAACTGGCACACGGCGGCGCGTGACATCATCGACGTTGCAATAATCCTCCTGAACCTTCGTGTTCTATACACAACGACACCGGCGCGCGGGTCGTTTGCATTCGCGCGCATACGTCTAATATACCTATACACACCTTCTCGTTTTCCGCGCGATCTAAGCGCAAAAATCTATCGCGATTATCTAATTGTGGCAGTGAGGTAATTGCTCCCGGACGTCAACACATACGCGTAATTCGACTGAGATGAAAAAGAAAAACACAGTTCTAGGGGTTTTGAGAAAAATTAGTGAAGTAATCGGGCGGAATTTCGAGGGGAGTTATGCCACGTGCGAGCGAGCGCGGATACCAATATAAGAGTTTCGTTTTCTTACATACGCGCGTATGTGAAAACTCGTGCGTGTTTTATAATCAGTTTTTATGCATCGCGTTTTGATAAAAGTCGAGAGTTTGCGCGAGGTGAATGTTTGTTTAACACATAAAGTCCGCGTTTGGAGAACAAATAATAATACACATGGCATATAGCGATGCGGTTTCTTTTTTTTTTTTTTATGAAATCGATGAAAGACCCGTTTACATAGGTTGATGCATTGCGATAAATTGCGTCGTTATTAACCGTTGCTTAAGAATAACAAAATCTAGTTTTCTTCATTTTCACTTCGATAACATATCGTAATCTTCGATCGACCGGTGAAAATCGCAAGAGCATCGATCTCCGAAAGATCCCGGTATACAGCAATCGAACTCTTGAATTTCGCGCTCGACTGCCCCCGGGGGCTTCTATACACCGCAAAGAGTTATGTGGCAGATGCGCTTTCGTCGGTTTTTCCGAGAAAGCGGGCCTTTTTTGCGTTGTGTACCGGCCAGAGCTGGATATACTTGTACTTTCGGTAACGGCGCACACGTGCACTGCACTCGAATGATACAGAGACTAACTCCCGGCTGTGCGTATATATACCGCTGCAAACTTTCCGTAGTTTTTGCCCCGAGAAATGCCGTTGTGTTTTAATCAGTAAAAGCAGACTGGTACGATGCGCGGAAAAACAATTTAATGAAGCTTCGCCGCGAGGATGAGATTTTTTTCGAGAAACTATATACACAGGGCCGGAGTGCGTGTCATCGGGATTCTCCAGCGCGCGAAGGAGCGTCCCGACGACGCGGTGAACAATAGAGAAATCTGTTAGTCGAATCGAGGCTCTCGTTCATCATTCGGCAGTTATTGTAATGCTATGGAGGTATGCGCAGACGTTCGTAAAAGAATCACACGAAAGTAGAGCGGAGAGCTTGCGACGTGCCAACTGTTCGAATCGATGAAAAGGGATAGTATATATGCGATGGAATCGTTAGGTAAGGTTCACTTGTGCGTATTGTTTAAAATTTCGCCAGTTATCAAAACCGTTAAACACACGTTACGTAATACAGAATATTGAATAATTAGAAACGAGTTCGCTATCACCTGCGCGACTTTTGCAGGGGGAGCATAAACGCGCATGATTTAATTTACAATTACATAAGTAAACTAAAAATAGAGTAATTCCAAAGTGTGTTTGTGCATTACCTCAAAATTATCAAAACGTAATGTGAAAAAGGAAAGCACTCGGTGACACGAAACCAGAGCGGAAAAAATCTAAAATTTCCAGAACCCAAACAAAAAAAAAGCAACACTTATGCAAAAGTTGCAACCGGAACAGATATCGAGATCGACAGGTAAAGCTCGGTCGCGTAACGAGCCGATTCAAATCGATCATCTCCCGCGCGTTTCGAATCGCGCACAGAAGAAATATCCTCACTCTCGGCGTAACTGAAGAGTGACCAAAAAAAAAAAAAAAACAAAAAAAAATAACAACAACAACTTACTCAGAGCAGTCGTCGCACTAATCAGTAGTAACAGTCCGACGAGGTGGCACTGCACACGCCGGATCCGCGTCATCCTGCCTCGGTCTCTATCTTGCACACGATGCGATTCCTTTAGAAAACGATCCACCGAGCACGCGCAAGTCAAGTTGAAGAAAAAAAAAAAATCCAAAAAGTCACTGGCTGCCGTAAAGAAGCTCCTCTTGTCACGTCATATGTCTGCGCCGTGTGTGGGCACCTCTTCTTCTTTGGATACGGGGGTTGTGTGTTCCCGATCGCGACCGGTCGGGGATCTGAGCTGTGACTGAAGCCGGGGATTCTGCGGCCGCAGACTTTAAGAGTTGCGCTGCGCTGCCGTGTAGTATCTCTCTCAAGAAGGAAACGGGGGAGGGCGAGCCGCCGAGGTGAGCCACCGCCTCTCTCGAGAGTAAGCGAGCGCGCACACCGTACCGATTCGCGCTCTTTCTCTTTCTCAGCATTGCCTGTGATGTGTATGGCGCTTGTGTCTCGCTCTTGAGGAGCCACTCGTTCTTTCGGTGATGGTCAGTTGTGATGGGTAGGGAAGGGCATCGCGGTGACTTTTTAAGGGAAAGGCAAGCTCGTTGACGGAGGGATGAAGGTACAGAGCTGGATCGTAGGAAATTACCGTGGCAATGGGAGGAGAACGGATCGGATTCGAGTTTTGACCTAGAAAGGACTTTTACGACTTTTTCGGATAGCCAGTCGCGTCCGCGTGTGTGAATCGATTTGTTTTTTTTTTTCGTTGGCTCTTCGCATCGACGTAGTTTTCTGAATGTACTCTACTTATTAGTAGCAAAACAGGTCTTTGACACACCTCTCTTTGCGCTCGTGCTTTCTGAACTTTCTTCGGTGAATTAAATAATATCTCTCAAGTGTCAGTTATGTAAGCGAATTAGGTAGTAACTGTACAAATGTAGGCTAGTGATTTTGCGTTTCCTACCGACACGTTCGTGTTTCTCCTGTAGGATCGAAAAATGGGACAGTTCACTTCCGCAAAACCAAAATTAAACAGATCATATTATAGACAAATCGACGATTATTATCGACATTTCGTAACGCAGTCGTGACAATTTTGACCTTCACACTCGCAGAAGCTCAAAATTGGATCCATTGCGCAAAAAGAAAATTTCAAATGTACACCCCAACGATTGAATTAACTGTAAACGAGCGCAAAACCCAAGTCTTGTCGGCATCGGTTGCTCGAAAAAAAAGAGCGCGAACCTACATGGCGTGGACGACTCTCGAACTAGACAGACTACCGCCGCGGTTCCGTCATCTGTACACACGTGTACTATAACGCTTGCCTTCCGCGCACTTGGCACGAATAAATTATACGAGAGTAAATTCTCAAAAAAAAATGTATACACCCGTTGCGAAATTGATGCGTATACAATTAAAAACACACGCAAACCTCGCGCGTCAACGAATTGCGAAAGCCGATGCTTAAAGAGTCGTTAGTCTCTCTCATGCGTGTGAGGAGAACGTCGTGGGTGAGCTTGAAAACGGTCATTAGGACTTTTCAGTCTTTTGTTCGCCACCACGAAAATCGTCGCGCTCTGCTTTTCCTCGAGTTCTTGGACTTATACCCGCATCTTGTAGCCTTGCTCGTCTTTTCGACCGGTTGAACCTTGTGCCGATTTCGTTTTCCCTAGCCGATTCGTCTTCTGCAGCATCGCGCAGACGCCGATTTCAAGAATATATATATATATATATATACGGGGATTCAGGTCGCGCGGAGTGTTTATTATCCGCTCTTTGTGCCTTTGTTGTTTACGCTCTTAGATTCGAACGTTACTCTTACGGTTAATAACTATTGATTTTAATATTGAGTAACCGAGACGTGTATAAATTCGCTTCTAGATTACCCCGACTCGACGCATCATCATACAATATCCCGATACTCACGACTATACGCAGCGAGAAATTCGCGATAAAGCGCGATTTAATTGCGTTACTTAACTTGAAAGTTTCGCAAAAAAAGTGCCGTAAACAATCGGTATACTCATCTTGCAGCGCGTACACACGTCGTAATTCGATCATACACACAGCAAGCTCCTTGACACAGTAAACGTAATACCGCGTAACGTCACTCTCGCCAAGCAAACAATAGTTTTCGTTCAAGAAGCTAGTGTAAAAAGATTTTAAAAAATCGGCAGGATTTAACAGCGAAAATAATAGCGATCGTTACGACGCTTTGCGCGCGCCATACCATAATAAGAACGTGAACTTCGTCATTTCTGCGCGAAGAGATGTATACCCACGCCGATACGCCCACGCGTCAAAACTGCGTGTGTATATATACAGTTGTGTGCATCGGTTGCAGTATACTCAGTGCATTGATTTTCCCAGGACGCATCTGGACGTCGGAGCGAATCGCTAATCGTCTTCTTACACATTCAGGGCCCGATGACAAATCGTCGACGGAAGCTGGCCGTGAGAGATGGTTTTTCATAGATTATACAGCTGTTATAAGTATGGTATAATTATAGCGCGTGTGAGCGTTCGCACCTTAGCGCCGGCCGTTTGTTTGTTTACGCTATGGGATTGTTTATATTTATGCACTCTGGTGCGTGAATAGCTCTTATTTTAACTCCTCTGTACACACACACGTGCGGATCGTTGATAAGAGACAGTTTAATTCAATTAACTTCCGCAGATCTAAAAGGAAGATACTGCCGCGGCCATTAGTTCCGTAACCGAGCCGTCAAGCTTCCAAGAAACCGTGATAGGCATATTATAAACAGTATAAAAAATGTGCGAGGTTCAAGCATCCAGATGGAAAAATCGCGGCGTATAATTATAACTTAGCGTGTGTATAACACGCATATTGAAATAAATCGCCCTGGGGACATCCGTAATAACAGTGGCTAGTTCGAAAAGTCAAATAAAATTCCCTCTTGAACAGTAGCCCCGGCTAATGTAATTGTACGGGATGCATATCGATTGCGAATTACTCGTATATGCCGATACGTGAGCTCGCGCGCGAGCAGTCAATCAATCAGCGATTAGCCGCAGGCTCAGGCTGATATACAGAGGTGTGTCGATTGTCGTCGCGATTTTCCTATACACGGGGTCATAGCTATCGTAAAGTAAATTTTTAACTAGCCTGGAAATGCGATTTATTGTCAACCAAATGCGCGACTCGGTATCATTCAATCCATTGACTGAATTATACGATCCCGCAGTTGGCGTTTGTTGCTCCGTCGAGTATCGTTTTCCGATATTATGCATCTGCGCGCGTTGAATTTCGCGCAGTAGGTTACAGTCGTGCTCGGATGGACGTCATCGCTCCGTGTATTATACCATCAGCTCTTCCTCGTAAGGAATAACTGTATATAGGTGCTATATTTATTCGCGTGTCATAATAAGTCGCGTATATATAGAAATGAAGAGGAAAATCCTTTCGAAATAAGTCAACCGATGAGCTACGGCAATTAAAAACGAAAGGAGAAAAATATCCAAAATATTTTAGAAAGCTGCAGTTACTTGGTCGAAGAAGGAACCAATTATAGCGGAGGTATTCAATGGATCAGGGATATAATTAAAAGTTCGACTATATACAATCACTCAGAAAAAAGCATCAAGTTCAGAGTGACACGCGCTGCTTCCGACTTGTCACGGTGAAATTCCCGGGGATGAAAATAAAAAAGCGCTGCATCAGTGCGTGCACTATACTATGTCCACGCGGTCTTACGGAGAAAGTAGAGCTGCGTAGTATACGTGCGCGGGTGTCTCCATTATAGGAATCGAAGCTGCTGCGCGAATGTACATATTAGCTTGGACCGTCGAGACTATCTAGCGTGTAGAAGCTAAAAGAGCAAATAAGAATCCGGGTTAAATCATCGAATTCGCGAGCGCGAGAGCGATACTTACGCGCCACGTAATCGCGGCGCGTTCGATGCATAACAGCACTTGCTTTCCAGTTTGTTTGTTAGTCTGTTTGTTGCGGGGGTATTAAACCTGAAGCCGATCTCGAGTCGGCGAGCGAGAAATAATTAATGAACGGGAACGTGTATAGTGTCGGCGCTTGTTTTTTCCGCGAAGGAGGTGTTGTTGCTCGAAAAGGATGTTTCCGGATAATTGACTGTGTTTATGTGTGTGTGTTCTGAATTTGACGAACTTTTAGAAACGATATCCGAAATATTCGTTAATCAAACACTCAATTTCAGCGTCGTGCTAATTCCCCCTTAATCATAGTTGAATTCCTCAGGCAGGCGAGAAAAATCATCGCGTTCATTCGAAGACAATAACTCAGCGCTGCAAAAAAGCCAAACTAGACACTAACGATGAGCGACACGGACTTCTCACGATCACTTGCGCTCTCCACAGTTAAGTCGAGATTCCATCGATTACGGCCGCACGGAGCTCAACATTGCGAGTAATTCGACTTTTGCAGGACAAAAAGACGGCGCGAGAGATAACAAAAGTCGCGTAACCGCAATTACACGTGTCGCAACGTTGCGAAGTGGGGCGGAAAAATTCGGATACCTCATTTGACGCACATCTTAGCGACCAGCTGCACGACGATTAATGAAATTGAGCGAAAAAGCGGCTAAGCGTTTGGGTTGGATTCTTCGAATTTTTAGTGCGCGGGGATTATCGTATGCGCGTAGGTATAGAAGCTGCAAGAAGCGTGATTATCGGGAGTTAATTAGGAAAAAAGACTGATTGGGCGAATAATTGGCGCTGATCTAGGAATTATTATTTCAATTATAATCGTCGAATAAGGCACGAAATTTACTGCAACTGATGTGGAGTATAAGGACAATGGGAGATGACTTTCGTCACACGTGTTACACACGTCGCATGGCTAATTTGCCGATACAGTGTAGTTGAACACATCCCTGCAGAAAACTCACCATTTCCCGCGTGACTTTCACATCCTAGATCTATACTCACATACACATAGCCTGAATTTCGCGGCTATGTCACTGACTCCCCATCAAGGCGTGGTTGCACAGATCGACAGATCAGTCTGAAGGACAGCCTCTACGTTTCGTTGGTGTACACATATATATATATAAATCGCGATAGCTCACGAGGAAAGAGCTCTGCGTGTGTAGCAGTCTGGGAAACTCGATTATTGTCGGCTACTCCATGTGAAAATCTGATGGAAGAGAGACCAACGTTCGTAATGATAGCGACTGGCGTTCGATCATACGTTGCATGCGCGCGCGCCCGTGTTTATCGCTGCTCTCCGAAAGTAATTTTCTCGAGTTTTCCATGGACTTTGTTTTTTCACGATCTCGTTGCTTTTGTGCTACTGCTGCTGCTGCTGCTGCTGTTGATTTTTGCTAATTTATAGCCGAGTTTTTACGCAACCTCGCAATTGACCCATTGATCGAGATACATAACGAAATAGGGCATGATAAGTGTCAGTTTAGATTAAAGCTCAGAGACACATCGACATCTGTGTCAAAATCGTGTGCAAAAATATTCTGGTTTTATTGTTATTCCTCGCGATATTCGGCTTCATAATCCGCACGCACATAACATAGCCCCATAGTGTACAGGCACACGTTACGAAACTAATCAGCTCCGAAGCCTTCTACTTTGCGTACGACCTAGATCCGCTCGATCTGGAACAGATTCCTCAAACATCGATAAGCGGCAACAGTCGTGATCGGCAAGACTATAATAATATATCACTAATCTCTGGAATACAAGTTTTGACGTTTCCATCATCGGCCACACAATAGCCGTGTAATTAAAACCTCCAACACCTCCGAAACTTCCTCCCGGCCTGATATTGTATATGTACTATACATAACAGAAAACAAAAATACGCATTTCGCAATCTCACAACGTACGGTCTGCTCCGGTATACAGTACATATCCGCGAGTTTGCTGCTTTTAGCCTAAGGCATATGTGCCATATGCGCCCGCGAGCGAAGTTACATACGCTTTCCCTCGCGCTTGATGACTATCTGCCAATCGGCTCTTGGCTCTATACTCTTGTAATTTGCCGATTTTTGCGGGACTCGCATATATGTGCCTCGCGTAATTCCGGGATAATAAAGTCCGACACTTTTTTCGCGCGAGTCATCGTTGCGGCGGAAACCAGAGACGTAATTTCGCGTGCTTTGAAATAAAAGCGATCGTTTTGATGATCAAAGGAATTCCGGCGCGTACTTGAAAGGTCGCATCTCGAGGAAGTATTTTCATGCGAGTTGACGGGCTGTGTAAAGCGTGCTGTGCCTGTAACCCTTGGAGTACGAGGTATTGGTGAAAGCCTGCCGATTTGAGTTTTTTTTTTTTTTTTTTCATCTATATGCTGGTTAGGTCGAAAATACGAATAGAGTGTGTGGAATTGTTGTTGGGAATTTACAGTTTTATCTATGCACGGGCGGCTGTGTCTTTCAGTCTTTACGAGCTATAAAACGGATGCAAGAATGTCAAATTACGTCGATCCTTGCTATTATATTTCAGCTCATTTTTGTTGACGAGTATAAACACGGATTTCTGCAGCAACAACGAAAGCGACAAAAAATAAACTCGCGCAACTAATATCGCCGAGCACGAGCCGCAACCACTTCATAAATTATTCTCGCCGCCGCGAAAAACGTACTCTCGAGAATCCTGTCATTTTTGATCCGTCATTACGAATTCAGCTCGCAGTCCAGCTATAAGAATGCGTGTTTTTACAATCCTCCCGGTGTGTTCAACTCGACGTGTACAACATCGTTCTTTTTGTCTCTCTTTCTCTCTCAATCCGCTCAATAGAATACTGGAAATTTGACCAAGGAATCCGGAAAACCGTCGTCGTCGGATGAAAATCGACTCCCAGTTTTTTTTTCTTCTTTAGCTTCGAACAAGCGAATTCTAACGCGTCGATCGAGAGCCACTCAATTAATACGTTCGATTTCTTGCGCGAGAGGTATAGTTCGAGTCTATTTACGAGTGGAAATTCAACGATGCTTGTCGTGTACAGAGCTATTCCTTTAGCATTTTGACGATGCGTGAAAGTCCGCACAGTCGATTTTTTTTCTTCGCTCTGTGTCTGGGTTAATTATTTTATATCAGTATGCCCGCGGGTTTACGCAACGGAGAAAAAACGGATTAGCTATTTATGTAATTGAAATGAATTGGAGCCCAAAGTGCTAGAATGGAAACTTCACGGATGGTAGTCGTGCTCGAGGGAGAGAGAGAGAGAGAGAGAGAGAGAGAGAGAGAGAGAGAGAGAGAGAGAGAGAGAGAGAGAGAGAGAGAGAGAGGGAGGAAATAACTAGCTTAATTGGATCAATGCTAATTGTGCGCTTTATAATTATATGGTCGGTATAAATTAATGTAGTAAACGCATTCTTATTTTCGGCGATCGCTGCCTATACTATCCTGCAGCGATGTATGGCATAGGCAATTTGTCAAAGTCGAGCGTTTATCGAAGGATTAATCTTTATTTATGAAGCCTACGACTGTCATGACGGCTAATTTTTTAGTAACTGCAGGTATGCGTCCGCAGTGTTTCCCTATAATATTGAATTCGAGTATATAATGTTCGCGCGAATTCCTCAATTCGTTAATAAGCTTTCGGCTTCAAACTTTGTATTTCCACACGTGCGCATGTATACAAATTATCCTCCATTTATTGATTTACGATGCATTTAAAGTGTATCTCATGTTATATGTATATATCGTTCTCGAAACGCAAGGCTTGTCTATGAAATTTGTCGACTGCCTAAATTATACTTTACTTCGAGTGTGCATAGTCCACGGCAATAATAAACGATTGTTCTCGTCTCCGAAGAATTAATTATGCATCGTTATACAGCAGTGATTTACGAATTTCGCGATGCACAAAAAAGTCTCGCGAGTGCCAAATTGCAGCGTTGGGAAATATTTTGAGAGTCCAAGGAAATCAACGAACTGGTTCCAAATAATCCGAATGGTTCCGAAGTAGAAAGACGGTTTTGAGGGAACACGTTTTCGGCACATTTCACAAGCCAAGTTCACGCGCGTAAACAAATTTGTAATCGCGCGAAGGTCAACACTGGAAGATTTCAATAATGTCGTAAAGAAAAATTCGCACAAAGTATATAAACAAAGCTACAGATATATCTGCTTATATACCAACACCGGAAAACAGGGGCGTTTTCAGAGAAAGTTCAGCGCGAAATTAGCCGATCCTAATCGCATTACTCGTATATCTCATTCGATCGAATCAAATCACATCGTCGCAACCCAGACACGTCGACCGGCATCTCAACACAGCTCACTGAATCCCAAGGAGATAAAATCCGCCTGGCGCACATACACAGATATGGCCTTTGGCTGGTCAGCCGAAAGAAATGCGAACTTTTCCGGACGCCTCTCCCTCTCGATACCACTTGCGTAATGCATCCAGATCGAAGCTCACTCATCCAGCTCAATAAAAGGCATCGCAACGACGAAAAAAGAACTCTCGGCGCGTGCGTCGGATAAAAGAAAAGTTACAGTCACCGAGGACGTATTAAACGCCGCCGACGCCGCTGCAGACGGGCGCATATATATATGCGTGTGTATTATATGGTGTATGTGCACTTTCTCTGGCACTGAAATTACGTCACGGTCGGCCCGCGGCAGGCCACCTGTATTTTTTTGCGCTCTTTGTCTCTCGGACCTCGCCTCGTACGCTCTCTTTCTCTTTCTGCGCCTCCTTCTATACGCGGCCAGTCCCTCTTTTCTCGCGATTCGCTCTGACGTCAGCTGGAGAACAGGATCTGCACCGAGTTGTTGTTGTTGTTGTTATTACCTTGTTTTTTTTTGCCAGCGGCACAGCTCTGTCCCTCTTTTTGGTCCTTTCGATTTTTTCGGAGTCGTGTGTAAAAGTAGGAAGTTTGCTTCGCATGCGCGAGACGATTTTTTTTTTCGTTTTGCGCTTTTTGAGAGAACGTCAGTCAGGGAGTGATACAATGATTGCTTTATCGATAGAGCCTGTAATTTACGCGGGCCTAATGAGCGAGCGAATAAGCATGGAAAATGTGCAGTGTGTATAGTGAAATGATGTGAAACTGTGATTATAATTACAGGCTGTGCGCGGTCGAATGTTTAGTTTAAATTGTTGAGAATTTCGAGCCTTTTTTGCAGCGCCGCTGAGAAACGCGCCTATAATTCTTTGCCGCACTTACTCAAATAATTCTCAAATCCCGGCGGGAGCAGAGTCGCATAAATTTTCTTCTACCGATAAATCACCGGAGCACAATATATAATAATCTCGTCCTCAAAACTCCTTTCTTTCCGGTTTACTAGCAGGACCCACAACGATATTATTTATCATCAAAATTGCCGCGGATTAATCGAAGGACTGCGTATTGTAGTGTGCCGACATTCAATCACATAACGCGAAGTGGATAAAGGCAATAATACCCACGGCGAGTCAGAGAAACGCAAGCTGGATGTAATTGGAGCGAGCGCGTACGGTATATAATCCTGAAGGAACCGCATAGCGGAAAAACAAAACATCTAGCTTAATGAGCCGACGACTACTGCAGCGCTCGAATCTCCGGAGACGTATATCGCTCGCTGAGACGGATGACACAATCGGCTCCCGGACAATGGCCGCCTCGGGAAAATCCAGACTAAGGGGTTTCCTCGTAGCCTCTTGAGATAGCTTCGCGCCACTTTCCACCGACGATATTTGTCACTTTCGGATTTCAAGAGAATAGGATTTGCGAGCGTTGTGTGGCTCGCCTTTTCAACGATGGGATAATTTTTAATTTTTGAAAATATACCATTTACCACAATATAACATGAGTGACCAAAGCAGCAGGCCAAACGAGGCAGTTTTAGCATTGATGGTGACACACCACTATATCTAGACTCGGCGCGCATATTGTTATGAGGGAAATAGGAAACTGCCTATGCGTCACCTATATTTACCTGCCAGAAACACGGAGAGTTTTGGCGGTGACGAAAAGTCTCGCAAAAAAAGCCAGTCCAAAACTGCTTTGTTTTGGTATATTATTAAATTTAATTTAGACTCGTAACGGTATTTTTAATATAAAAAAAAAACGACTCATTCATAAGCGTCAGATGCAGATTATCCTTTTTAGTATAAAAGTGAAATTTTCTGTTGAATATAATAAGAAACCATCCTAATAACTTATTTTAATTACAAGCATTATTGCTTTACTTATCATTCTTTTAAATTTACACTACAACTTCGAATTCGAAATCGAACCACAATCGCGCCCTTTTTTAATTGACCAAACAGACAACAAATAGATCTTCTTCCAGATGGATCGATCGAAACTTTTAGGTAGGATATAGCTAAAAAATAAAAAAGTTCCACTCGATCACATCACAGAATCTTATAAGAATAACACCTAAAGCAAGACTCTTTCCAGATGGCACACGAAGTCCCGCGATTCCATAAATAACGTCGCGACGGTCAATCATTTGCCGGCGCGTGTAATGGGACAGCCATAAACCATCCCCGCGAGTATAGTCCAGAATCCGGAGTGTCCGTTTCTTGATTAGCGGCCAGCGCAGCTCTGCGTCTAACTAATTGCCCGCGTGGAGCGACGAAAAAGCGCGCGGAGACAAAACGTCGCTTAATGAGAATTTAACAGTTAGTCCCTCGCGCCATTCTTTATTTCTCGGGATTCGAAGCGCGGAAAAATATATGAAAGCGGCTTAGTTTTTCCAAGCTTGGTTTCAGGTTTCAATAATAAAGGCGCGTCCGATGAAACGGCTTGTCTATACCTATGCAAGAGTTCCGAGAAAAATCGCCGTATATCATATTCCCCGAGCTTTTAGAGGACAGCTCTATTTAGAGGATGTTGATTTACAACGCTATAAATACTCGCTTTGCTTGCATATTACGACCAGCGGGTCGTTTTTTTAAAAGCGTCGCTGCGCAGTCCTGCAAGTTTGAAGTAATTAATTGAATCGACGTCGTGTGTTTATGGTTGTACAATTATGTCATCGGATTAGCAGTGTCTTGATTTAAACAATCGTCAATCGTCGTGTTGACTGTACACGATATTGCAATTTCTGGAAAAAATGGATCTTTGTTTTCAGTCTAATCATACAGAAGACAATAGGACTTATCATCCTCTTCAACGAAGCATTCGTCTACGTGAACACCGACATCGATCACTAGTTTATCCCTCTGCCCGCGAACATTCAAGTGACCTACAAATTCGCAAAATCCTTCGAGTGATCGATACACAGTAGCGTCAGTGGCGTGAATAAAAAATAACAAAAGAATATAATTCACCTCCTGCATCCCACAGAGTGAAACACGCCGAGCATCGCTTTAAATATTCTCGAAATTCTGCCCATATTATTCGCATCTCCAACGTAAAGCACCATATTGTATACCACTGGTTCACCGACAACTCCGAGCAATAAAAATCTCCTATACAAGGCAGCATTACAACATCGAAAGAAAGCTCGATTGAACAATACGAGCTTCATGAAATTTCATGCGATGTGCGCAAAAAAGAGGTGCATGCCGGCGGCGCGCCTTATCCGTAAAACGCGTTCAAAGTCGACGCCGTGCATGAATCATACGCGCGCTTACATGTATGTTTGTACTGGGCGTTTTCTCGGAAAAGCCTCTCTCTGAGTAATTTTTTTTTTTTTTTTTTTTTGCAGCGTCCAATACCTGCCGCGGCGACGACGACTACTATTGCATCGGCGGCCTCGTCTATAAGCTCGTTTATGCTATTTTTACGTCTCTATCGAGATGCGTGTGCGTATGTGTTAGATCGGCGCGTTAACGATGCGTTCCGAGGAAAATTAACGAGGAGAGTCTAGAAACAAGTTTGGTTTAGCTCGTGGAGGATATCGTTCGATGGATTTTGAATCCGTCGTCTCATAAGCAAATACAAAAACGATTTCACTCATCCCCATCAGGTAAAACCTCAAGCATCAGCTGTAGAAACCAAAGAGTCACGGCTATAATTGCCGACGATTCATTACTGCAGCCAACAATAGGCCCCATTATCATCCCCGCGAGCTCTCTCGCGGCCGCAAAGAAGTCGCGCGCCGCAGTCACGTCCGAGCGAGCACCACGGCCGCTTGTGCCACGCTTCAGTGCAGCTCTGGACACTCCGATATAGATGTATATATCCACACACTTTGCTTCCGCGAGTATATCTCGCGACCCATTGTCGAAAAGGCAGTATTGGTATACACTTCCGAGTTGAGAAAGCGATTTCGCGGGTCGATGATCGGAGTAAGAGATGATGTGCTTCCTTTTACTGTCTTTTGTTTCTCCGTACTTTTGTTTACGGATCGATGATGGAGTCTTGATTGAAGTTGATGTGTGGTTACTCTTGTTCGTCAGTTTTTTTTTTAACTGACGTTATTGCGTCACGTCTAGAAGTAATAATAGAGCCGT
Source organism: Pteromalus puparum (assembly GCA_012977825.3). NCBI lineage: Eukaryota > Metazoa > Arthropoda > Insecta > Hymenoptera > Pteromalidae > Pteromalus > Pteromalus puparum. The sequence goes on along the minus strand of CM053169.1, from coordinate 40,253,629 downwards.
TATTTTACTATATCTTGATTGATTGAATAATGAGCTGTCGTTTTAAAACTTTATAATAATATATGCTTGTTGTTGAGTAATACATATAGCGAATGATTTTTTTCGAACTGAATCTCAAAACCAAAATTTGCGACATCGAAACTTATACTACCGTGAGATCACTTTACATCAGCGCCAAATCAAACCTCCGAAGAAAAATTCATCCCGCAAAATTGTCAGACACCGCGCGTCGAGCGATATCTCATTACTCATTGCGCCTGTGTAAGCACCCGCCACATGAGTGTATAAATCACGCGAATTTCGGTGTGAGCTCCACATACCAGTTTTACGACTATAAAACACCCCAGCGAGATCCTTTTGACGAATGACTCGCTGTGCTACGGAGGTTTGCATCACGAAGCTATATTAATTGTTCCGAGAGGATCAAGGACGAGCTGCAGAGAATACCAGTGTACCATACTCGAGTGAAAAAAAAATTCGCCACAACGCCGTGTCTCACTCTCCTGGCCACTACTGTATATATACACACATACAAGAGCATTATATTGCGCAAAGCTCGCGCAGATATAAAGGATCGAGAGCTGCGGCTAATCGGGCTATCTCGAATTGCCTTTCAACTGTCAAGCTGCGGGAACGGGAGTCATACGCCTCTATTTTTTTCCTATAATTAATATAAGCGCGAATATTATCGAAAGTGCGCCTATATACTATATACCTATATATAGCGTAATAGATAAACACTTGCCAGTGTGATGTATTATGTATTTCTTTTTAAAATGGGTTAAGTTGTATCGATCCAAGAGAGAAAGATCGCTGTCAGTCAACGAAAAATATATTATATGTGCCCCGTCGGTGAAAGGGTTGCAACTGCGTGTATTTATATACGTGTCGCGATTCGCTATGGATTACGTATGCGCATTCAAGTGTGATCATTGTTGCAAATTTAGAAGAAAGACGATGAGACCAGAATCTAAAGTATCCTTTTCAGTGGGTCATCTCTTGATAGTATCGGATTGGGACAAGACGATAACTTTCCGTCAAATAATCACCTGCAATGAAAACTAGAATCATCGTGGCCTATACGCATTCGTGTCACATCGTGAGCTGCATCAAAGCGATAATGAATTCGAAAATATTACAAAACGCCACGCGCGACTATGTAACGAAATAAAAAGGCTGACTCAGATCTATTCCAGCGTCAAACGGCGCATTTCTCCTATACTGCATCCGCGCGTTAGATGCGTCACGGTAGTTTTTGCGGTCGTCTGAAACAATATATCGAGCGTAACTCGATTACGTCAAGTGCTGGGGGTGTTGATCTCGCTCTATAGGCGACGACATCTGTGCATAGTAATTAAATGATGCGTTGGCGCTAGCTCATATATAGGTGACTTGTGACACACCTGTGCAATATATATATATGTCTCTTAAATACGCAAACGCACGCAAATTTTTTCGATTTATTTTTTTTCGCAAAATGCGAGAATATATACATCGGTATCCGTGTGCGAGGATACCGACAGATTCGGTGAAAGCTTCGGTCGACCACCTTGAGAATCGCAGGAGGAAGCGGGTGTGAGTAATTGGATCAAAGGCGGAGCTGGATGTTAAAAAACAAAAAGGTTGCGCGCGAGAGTTATTGTCGCGACTGGTTTTGCAAACTTCTTTTATTTTGTATTAAAATTAACTTCACGCGCGTACGTGTGTATATGAGTTTCAGGATTTTTGAAAAATAAAAAGTTTCTTCGCGACGCTTTAAAGCTCGGACTCGTCGACCTTTTGTGGCCTTGAATGCAGTTCCGAGTACTTTTATTTTGGGTTGAAGTTGTTTGGCTCGAGATAATTATATACACAAACAATGTCACGCTGTGTTTTTTCTTCTTGAATTTTAAATCATTTCCGAGCGCGCGTCAACAAGTCAATAAAGTCAGGATTTCGCTTACGAGAATAAGCAACGAAATTATAAATATATCAGAATAAACGAAAAAGAATTGCTCCACATTAAGGAAGCCTTATGCGTAATGCACACGCGGAGATGCGAATAAATATCAGAAGCCGTGTAGGAAAAACGTTTTTCATCTGAATATTATTCAATACATTACGTACACATGCAGAGCTCGCGTATATTACACGATTGAAGTCGATTTATTTGGCTAATAAAAAAAGGATTTTTCCGTAAGATGTGACGCAACCAAATTGAATAAATAATAATATCAGAGGCGCAGTAGGTATGAGAGTTTTTGAAATTAGGAAAAAAGCATAGTCGCGTAAACTAGCTCATTGCCCTGTCCAAACAAGTCCTCAAGCTAAATTTTTAAATGTCATATTCGCGGAGAGAAGAGTTACGTAAGCGAGTAAATATAGAGAAAAATTATTCTTTTGTCAACTTTCTAGCTAGAGAACATTACAAGCTGTCGTTTGAGATTCTTAATTAAGATCTGCCTGCACGTGTGTTATCCGAGAATTTCGCAAAAACCTTTGTACGCAGATTGTTACTCCCTAATACTACTGCGGTTGCGCTTTTACTGAGATTAAGCAATTAAACTACATTATTATTATTACTGCGCTCTTATTTTAAGTATAGTAATATTTAATTCTTCCATACATCAAGCTCAGCGTTTACAAAATCTCGTATATTCGCGGATTAAGAAAACAACATCGATATCTGCTTACGCCAGTTTCAAAATTCCTAAATTACAGCCCTTCCATCAATATTAACGTATGCGCGGCTCAGCAGATTCTAAATACACAGCCTAACATTGATCAACTTCCTATACACAGTCATACGCGGAGTTCGTCGATCGTTTTCCAATCCAACGCACACAGGCATCCGACGAAACCCAACATCATATCAAAGATCGACACTCAGCAGCAGACATTTCCAACACAGATTATCTCTCGCGCGCAGTCTAATTTGTAGTTAGCGAGACAGTTATCCGAGGAATCTAGTAAAAATCCTTCGATCGAATCCACCTGAAAGTAGCGCAGTGACACCTCTTTTTATATACACCGGCAGCGATCGGTTTACAACTCGTGCAATTCGAGCACATAACAGCCCCTGGCGCTGCACACTATACTCTATAACGAGATCGGCTCAGACCTCAAGCTACACCCCCGCAGCAAAACGACCGTAATTACGAACTTTGCGCTCGTTAATTATCGACTTTGCGCGCTAGGGATCTGACGTAAAACGCTGTTTTTTTTTCTTGCACTGAATTTATTACCTTGCGGTATAATAACCGCGTCTCGGGTTTTTAATTGATCGGCAAGCGCGAGTTTTGATGGATAGAGTATAATATGGCTCTAGGGGTGAAGACGGCCGTTTATGGTCAGCCTCGGACACTGTTATACTGAAAGAGAAAAAAAAACGAAGGACAGCTCGAATTGCGATAGTTTAACTTTACGAGCGAGGAGTGTTGAGTTAACAGTTTTGAGAACGCGACGATAGTGTAATATATAAATTAGAGCAGTGCAATTAGAGGCATCACCTACAACATATAACACACGACGTTTATCTACTACGTTTCGCGCCTAAGTCGTTGGGTATTATATTATACAAATAATAGCGAAGCCGTTAAAAATTATCTCGTCAAAGTACCGACTTGCAAGAGAGAGAGAGAGAGAGAGAGAGAGAGAGAGAGAGAGAGAGAGAGAGAGAGCGATGAACCAGCGGATTCCGCAACGCGTCGATGAGCGATACAACATTAGCCGTGCACAGACGTCATCGTCTCCTGCATCAGCCTTTCCCGCACGAGCAGCTCCGAAATATTTAGTTCAAGACTACCGAGACTCGAGTGCAGACCGGATCTCCCTCGAATAACTATACAACACACCTCATCGCTGTACGATCTCTTTTTTATTCTCCGAAACCCTTTTCCACGCGGCTTCATTAAGCTGGTCCACCCTATATACCTCATCCTTGAGCCTTTCCTTTTCTCTGAAAGCGCGACTGGTTTCGTGCAAGGATGAGCCACGCGAAAGGACCACTGCCGAGACCGTTGCATCCTTCAGCCATCCCGAAAATAATTCAAGCTCTCTCTCTCTCTCCCTTCGAAACAAAACCGAGGTCGTCCTGATGTATCGGAGACACTTAATTCTCTCGTTGAGAAGATAAGTGTGTAGGTACATACAGGGACACGCCTTCGGACACGATGGGTCAATCGCGAATAGAAGGGATATATATATATATACCGGGACGATCGAGTGCAGATATATGTATAAATCTGTGCAATCGTAAGACTTTTTTCAATTCCTCGGAGGTGCAATCGCGACGTGTGACATAAGTCATCGAGGGTATATCACCGCACGTAGAGTAGTTATAGATATGATACTTTTTTCTCTCTATCTCGAAGTAGCTGCAATAAGGGTACACTTGTTATAGTAAATGGAGCGTTTACGCGGGTGAATTATATTTGGTATCGCGCGCCTGGGAGTATTTTTATATATGGATAGAACGATTGTAAAATCACTCGCTTGGGCGTTACTCAAGAATATTGATTTTTCTCGTTATTTAGAAGTTTCATATATTCCTCACGTCATTGAAAGTATAGAGAACAAAGAATTATTCCCGCTCATATGGAAACAAAAAATAATCTCAAATAACATTTTTCACAGCTGTAAACTTTCATACGATTATAAAGAGATGTTTTTATCCGGCGGCTATATTCGAGCTTTTATTAAAGCCGAACAAGCTAATTGATAGCGATTATATGCTGATGAAATCACTCAATACAGTTCGCGCGCGCGTATACGCACATAATATCGCATGTATATACGAGAAAATTGAGAGTGAACGTCGAATAATTTAAATTTCTCTACTACCGCGTCGATCCACGCTAGTGAAATGATCGAAGCGTTTTATATGAAATTCGTATAAATTAAACTCTCCACCACCACGAGAGCTATACGATCGTAATATTCACTCGCTTTATTACATTAGCGCAGATACGCATCAAACAATGACTCCCGTGAGCAGCAGCCACAGCAGCTCATGTATCTCGTTACGCAATCTGGCTAAAAACCATTACTCATCGCAAAGTGGACTATACAGGCAGCCTACCTCGATCCATTAAACGAAAAAAAAAAAAATTAATCCCACTGCCATCTCCAGGATCTTCTTCGTACTTATAATACTTTATTATTCGCACAATGTGCGAAAGTGAAAAATTACACCCGAAACAATGCTGGCAAACGGAAGTCGACTTATACAAGGCCACACTGTGAATCCGGAACCATCTCTCGAGACAACAACGAAGCGCGCGAATAATTCGTGTCAAGGCTCTTTGAAAGCACCACCCGCTCCACCTTCGATTGACAAGTAAATAATCGCGGGAACTTCGCCGAGAGACAGAAGTAAAAAAAAAAAATGAAAGTCTCGAAAAACCGGAGATCGGTATATATACGTGCGCGGAGATAAAAATAGCCGGTGCCGATAAGAGCGCAATGAAAGACACTAGGGCGAGAGATGGAGATCCACTTCGTACAAGGGTTCAGTTCAAGGAAAACGAGCCTCGCGCGAGAAGCGGCTCATCTGGCATAACTACTTTTTCGAAATTACCCTGTGTATACGTGTGGCCTGATGCGTATATATGGTCGACTTTTATTTCGCGAGAAAAGGGATATATTAGTCGCGTTGAAAACAATGTTGCAATGGGCGACTGATTTTTTCCGCAAATTGGCTGTTAAACGCGAGAAAGGCTGTGCGCATTATATATATCGCGGCGAGGACTGTTCTTGAGGTGGGAACAAAAAGTTTGTTGACGTGCGCGAGCCGCCTTTGTGAATTTTTTTTCTTAACGGCGTTGTAATGACCGCGACATAGTAGATGATATGTTTATAAACAGTTTGTAATTGTAGCGTTTTATCTTTTGGTTTTAATCATTTAAGATTTTTTTCAAAGCCAACCAATTTATGAATTTTAGTTAATAATAATTTTATATTTATGGGTGAATGAATAGACCATAAATATGTTAACAAATGAAGAATTTAATTTAAAAAAATATCAGGCTTCAGTTGTTTAAATCAGAAATAAATTATTGTACTAAAATAAGTTTTCAAATATAAGAGAAGAGAAAACTTTACAGCAATGCTACTTAAAAATAGAATAGCTTACCAACAGTGACACAGTTTTACAGCACGACTGCTGGTCGCATCCATTTAAAGGAACATATCGCTATGGATGGCCAAACTACTGTGCATTCTCATCTGTCCATAATAAAATACCGATCAAAAACCTTTAACAGTCTTTCGTATCGTCTTTGTCTTATTATACATTTATGAAATTTATCAACATGATTTTTGTATTCTAAATTTAGACGCGCTTCGCGCGCAGTTATAGCATGAGCGGCCGAATCAGCAGGCCAAACAAGGCAGTTTTAGCATTGGTGGCACACCACTATATCGAGACCCGGCGCGCATATTGTTGTATGAAAATGGAAAAGTGCCTATGCGCCACCTATCGTCACCTTTCTGCAGAGACACGGAGAGTTTAGACGGTGACAAAAGGGCTCGCAAAAATGCCAGTCCAAAACTGCTTTGTTTTGGTATTGATATAGCTCTAGCAGTCCGCACGTATAACGTTATGTACATTAAAATTAAGTTTAGTGTTCTTAAAATAGAAATGTTTGGTTCATAAGCAAGTTTGAAATTCTGTGATTCCCGCGACAATACAACGAAATTCACCCCTTGTTATCATATTTTCTCAATTTTTACGTTTTTAGGTAAGGAATTCAAACATACAAGTTTTATAGGTCATGTCCTGCACTGTCTGATGTCGTAAAATTCTAAATATCAGTAACTGTTTGAATATAATAAGAAACTATTCTAATATCTCATTATTGCTTTACTTATCATCCTTATAAAATTTAACATAGAACTTTGAATTCAAAATCGAACAGCAACGCGTCCTTTTTTAACTGACCAATCAGAAAACAAATAGAACTCTTTCTAAATGGAGCGATCGAAACTTTTAGGTAGGATTTCGTATGATTTTATGTGTGTGTGTGGCTGTAAGTAACTCCGCACGCTCACACGCGTATGTTACCGCAATATTTCTAGAACTATTTCGTTAGTTTTTCCATTCCCAATTTACTATATAACTAAATGAATAATAACATATGATTCTCAACATTTTACCTTGTAAAATGTGTGTTTTTCCTACCCACCACGTAGCAGATTTTTAAGAATTTTTGCAGAAATTGTCACATGTTTACACTATATTTCTGATTAAAAACGTATGTTTAATTAAGCTCGACTGTTTAGAATTGAACATGTTGTTTTCTAACCATTTGCTTTAAAAACACTGCACACAATATAGAATAATAATGCAGAAAAATTTTATAAAACTGATCTATATTCAGTGAGGCTACACAGATTTTTTAATTAGTTATTCGGCAATTATTTACTATTCATATGTTAAAAACTCAAGTGCAAACAATTTGACAATGTTATCAGAACATGCTAATCATTATTGACTCTAGCCCGATAAAACTTCTGTTATAGGTATAAATACGATGACATTTAAAGTATAATCATGTTTCTCGCCAAGTACTGAAGAAATAATTTCACTCATGATGATGTCGAAGACACTTTTAATTGTTCTGATCGGCTGTGCCGTAGCTTTCGTAAGTATTTGTCATTATTTGACTAACTTAAATAAATAAATTAAAGCTTTAAAACATGGAATAGTTTTAAAGTCAATTTAATTACAAAGACACATATTAAATTGTTCATAATTTTGTTAGGTTTGAAATACTGTATTTGACTTATTTTATAGGCCAGTCCTGTCCAACGAAACGCTTTGGAAAAGAGCTCTGTCGCTAAGGTATGTAAAATGAATTTTTATTTTATTCACAATGATAATTGTTAATATATAAATAGTTTGTAGATAATGGTAAAGATTAAAATTGCGAAATCGTGATATCATCTGTAAGATGATAACTGCGCTCAACTAATTTTTGTAATCATATATATTGATTAAATTAAAATTAAAATTTTTATTTCATTCCGAAGACGTATAAAAAACATTTTCGAAAATATACTTCTAAAAATTAGTCAATCGTCGGCTGATGGTAATACGAGCTTAGCTCAAATCCAATAAAAAAAAAAATAGAATTAACTGTATACTTAATGGATATAGGAACGGCTTTTGCAATTTCTAATATAATAATGCGCGATAAGAGTCATTTAATTATAATCAAATTATTTTCATATCTGTAATTTTTAATTACAGGAAGTAACTAAAATCGGTATTGGATTAAAAGAAGTAATCAAGGAAATATTTGGAGCGATTGTAGGACAGGTACAGATTTATTTATGCATAACTTTTAGAAAAAAATATAGTTTTCAAGCTAAGATAATGATAAACAATATTTTTTTAGATCGGTAAAGCAATCGCCGATGATCTGCAGGGAGCATTCCATAAGCTCGGAGAACGTCTGCACACCAAGGAATACAAGGAAGCAGTTCAAGAGTTTTTCGAAACTATGCAGAAATTGGAGGAAGCAGAGGATCAGGTATGTCACATATTTTGTTGTATAATTACATACCATGAAAGTAGAATTGTGATATTTCGTATAACAGTGATCAAACAATTGGTAATACTTTCATGTATATTTAACTCGCAAAATTGTTGAACGTTTTAGCTCCAAGTGGATAAAGAAACCCACAAATACCTCGAAAAGGAAGCCGATAAGGTATTCTATTTTTCCCAATTTCATATATTATTCAATATTTGTAATATAAATTTATAGCATTTTCTTTGTTTGCTTATAGGTTGCCGAAGCTTTCTTTGATTTGGTTGAACAGGCTTTCGAGAAGATCGAGAACAACGAAGAAGGTACCGTGAATGCTGAAGCATTCAAAAAAGTCGTTGACGAATTCAAGCAGAAGGTAGATAAAGTTTTGTAAATAAGACGCTAACCTTTTTATCGTATTGTTAGATGATTATAATGTTTATCATGTTGATATCGTAAATAAATTATAACGTTGTAAATCATCAGCTGCCTTATTATTTCAACTTTACGATTAACTCGATCTTTATCAACTAATACCTAATATACCAATTGATACGCTTAAAATAAATAACTCGGGCACGATTAAATTTAAAGAATTCCGAGTTTGCGACTCAAGTATATAATTGTGTAGTAGGCATAGTCCTTTTTACATTATAATTTACATCATACTCTAGGAAATTTCACTCAAAATTGCATTTTATTTTGCTATTGCTCTACTGATTCTCCACGATTCAGTAATCCCAGCCATTCGAATCAGTTTTAAAATATCAATAGGATCAGGATAAGATCCAATGAAAATTGCATTCGAACGACCGCTCGGGATTGAATCAGGTACCGCCGAGTGTGGGGACTCGATTAAAATCGCAACTGTTTGAGGGGATTGAATGGTTACCACTGAATTCTCAATCGCCAAGTAATCTCCATGTATACACTTTGCGAACGCTCGCATTGCCAATGTATTTATGTTAATACAATGTCGACAGCAGTGCCGGATGTGAAGCTCAATATATTATTCTTTGAATTCACGATCGTTTCAGCACAGCGAGGGAAACATTGTAGATATTTGTGTATTTTAATTAAATGTAACGTTTATTAAACGCTATCAAATTATGCTTCCGATTCCCGTGTTACGAGGTGAATTTTCGAATCATTTGATTAAGAGTATCGATAAATATTACAAGTATATCATTTAAGAGCAATTAAATATGCATAAAAACTCACCCAAATAAAATCATTTCTTTACTGTCGATCGAGCGTAGAACGCATTCGTTTATCATCTTGAGCACCAACATAGCTATAAACTTGGAAAGTAGAAAGTCAATGACTATAAAAAATATTCCGATACATATTTCTATATCCTCGCGTCTCGCGAACAACAGTACAATAAAAACACAATACTTCCGAAATAACACGAAAGTAGCGCCAACTGACTGGTACTGACACCCACGCACTGCACTCGCATAGGTATTACCCCAAACCGCCAACTCAGCACTCTACCTTATCCGCGTTCGCTAAAAAAAGAAACGCGAGGATGCAATATATACGTAAGTACCAGGCGCGCGTGCGCATCTGTCCTCGTCTTCTATATACGCGGTTCGAGAACGTCACGAGTCAGCATCGAAATTGGGCGACGGGCGACCCGGAGAGAAAAAAGCGGAACAGTACACTGGTGGCCGGTTCGAGAAGGACTGCCACACAGGAAAAGCGACACGAGTGAGAGATACAGACACGCGACAATAAGCGAGGATTCGTTAATTATCCACGACGTTGCCTTAAAACAGCTGAGATACCACGATGTCGTACTGCACTAGGATTTTGCAGGCGCAGGTATGTCGAACGAGCCCTTTTCGTCTCGCGATTACGTTACACGCACTAATATTCTGCACCCCGCACTCCTAGCTGGGTTTCGTCGATACTCTCGGTATTCTATACATATATATACCGCGATGATGCTTCTGTGTTTTTTCCCTTAGTTTTTACAAGCCTCTTTGTGTGATACGCTCGAGAGTCGCCGCACGGTCCACTGTTGTGCAAAGGTCAAAAAGGATCTTTACTGTGACTTATTTTTGTCTTTCGCGTCGACGACCGTGTGCCGATTTCACTATTTTCCAATCAGCAACTTATGCCTTCGTCGTTTTCTTCTCTTTCAGCTGGAGACAGCCCCCAGCTGTTTTATCTTGAATCGTAACTGGAATAACTGCACCTCGTATTTTTAACCTCGTGCTCTCGCCCGATAAGCCAAGAAACTGAGCCGAGTAATTCGATATGCCATCCGAGAGACATTCCCGGCGTCAACGACGCTCGTATAGCCGGCTCCGCGGTAAAATTTTCATTTTCCCGACGAGGAAAATCCTGTGCTCGCGTTATGTAATCCGCCGCGAAATATCTGCTCGAGAGTCGGATATATGCGAGGTGCGATGGTCGATTTCAAGGTTAGGTAGAATCTTCTGCTCGCGAGCTACGCACGAGGCATGCGCGTACCCGCGGATTTTTAAATTTTTGTCGAATTTATTTTTATTTTCATTTGGAAGTCATTGTAAAAATTAAAAACCTTTACGACGTCGAGACTGGAGTCAATAAAACTACTCTTTTTAGTATCTTGGTAAAAAATGCTGCAAATTGATTGATGTCAGTGTTGTGTAACTACAGCTATTTTGCTTTGTATTTACGATTTTGAAAGCTGAACAGACTAAGTACACTCTTAAAATATCCGTATTTTGACATTATAGTAATGATAAGTGACAATTTTTGAAAAAACTGTTTGCGTATCTACTAGCGGTCTCTTGATACGGATGTTATCAGTATAAAATCTTTATCTACCTGAAAGTCTTGCAAGTTAATTTTTTTATTGCATTTAATTGAGTAATAATAATTCATTGGCAATATAAAAATAAACATTGTATATCTTTTTAAATATATAAATCAAAAACTTATAACATTCTCTTGCATCGTCAGCTATTTATCAATTATACTTTGTATTGCTGTTCATTTTATAAAACTTATACTGCATTTAGAATATACAGATAGTTGATGAATGGAAATTTCAAGTAAATCCTGCATAACTTGTGTTATTGACTTTGGATTTATCAGTACAAAAACAAGGCAGACATCTACAACTTGCTTGCAAAGATAAGATTGCCAATAAAGTGTTAAGAGAAATTTGATGTGTCCCAAATATTCATATAAGTTTAGCTATGTTATCAATGCTAATTTTATCAATACTTTTGCTCACAGAAAGTAGCCGGTTTGGCTGCTGAAGTACAACAAAGATGCTTCAGCACAAGCCCACTCACCTTTGCAGCCGCAAAGGTGGCTATGTCAAAATTCGACTCCACTACTTACTTACCTTACGACAAGCTGGAAGAGAATATCAAAATTGTTAAGAAAAGGTAAATAAGATAAATCTTACAAACATTTATTACTTCTCTATATTACATTACTTAATGCTAAATAAAACGTTATTTAATATTTGGCAGGCAAAAATGTGTCAGATGTTACATAACTTTAATGCAATCTATCTATATTGTTAACTGCTCCGATGGTAACCAAGTATTTTTCTGCTCATTTTCAGGTTGGACAGGCCCTTGACTCTCTCTGAAAAGATTTTGTACTCTCACTTGGATGAACCCCAGAAGCAGGACATTGTTCGTGGAACCAGCTATTTGCGTCTGCGTCCTGACCGTGTCGCTATGCAGGATGCTACAGCGCAAATGGCTATGCTCCAATTCATCAGCTCTGGTAAACAATGATTTTTAGAATTTTAATATCAAATTAAAATTCCTCTTTTAATTTCAAATAATCAGTATACAATATGTGGAATTTTCATAGGACTACCAAAAGTTGCTGTTCCATCAACAATTCACTGCGATCACTTGATTGAAGCCCAGTTGGGTGGAGACAAAGATTTGAAGCGTGCTAAGGACATCAACAAGGAGGTTTACAGCTTCTTGAAATCTGCTGGTGCTAAATATGGTGTAGGCTTCTGGAATCCTGGATCTGGAATCATTCATCAGATCATCCTTGAGAACTATGCCTTCCCTGGTCTTCTCATGATTGGTACTGACTCTCACACTCCCAACGGAGGTGGTCTTGGTGGTCTGTGCATTGGTGTTGGTGGTGCTGATGCCGTCGACGTTATGGCTAACATCCCATGGGAGCTTAAGTGTCCTAAGGTCTGTATTCAATTGTTCACCTTTGTACATTTACGGAATTATTTATTGATCTCGGTTTGATTAATTTTTAACTGACATGATGCTAAAATGCTTTAACAATTCAGGTCATCGGTGTCAAGCTCACTGGAGAACTGAAAGGCTGGACTAGCCCCAAAGACATCATTCTGAAGGTCGCTGGAATCCTGACCGTCAAGGGTGGTACCGGTGCCATCGTCGAGTACTTTGGACCGGGTGTAGACAGCATTAGCTGCACCGGTATGGCCACTATCTGTAACATGGGTGCCGAGATCGGAGCCACCACGTCCGTTTTCCCCTACAACGACAGAATGAAGGACTACCTTAAGGCCACCCAGCGTGCCGGCATTGCCTCCGCTGCTGATCAGTTCAAGGGGTCGCTTCTGACTGCTGACAGTAACGCCAAGTACGATCAGGTTATCGAACTCGATCTGTCCACTCTCGAGCCTCACGTCAACGGACCTTTCACTCCCGATCTTGCTAATCCCATTTCGAAATTGGGTGAGTTTTCATTGAAATGTCTAGAATAAATTACTGTTTCAGCTATGTAGATTATATTTTTAGAAAACAATTAATTTGTTAACATTTGAATAAAAATACAGGCGCCGAGGCAAAAAAGAACGGTTGGCCCAATGAAGTTAAAGTTGGTCTCATTGGCTCCTGCACGAACAGCTCTTACGAAGACATGGGCAGGTGCGCCAGCATTGCCAAGCAGGCCATGAAGCACGGTCTGAAAGCTAAGGCCGCATTCAACATCACCCCCGGTTCCGAGCAGATCCGCGCCACCATCGAGCGTGACGGAATCGTAAGTACTCGGATGCACGTGTCTTTTTTCGCGATCTATACATAGAAGTGACCAGTATGTGCCGCGTAATGGTTAGTTAATCATTTGTCACATGCCAAATACTTAATAACCGTATTATACTCGAATGTATAAGCGAAGATTATCGTCTTGCCAAGTGGCTTTCAGAACAGTCGAGAAGCTCAGTCTGATAATCACTTAAGCGCTTCTTATACCGGCGCGATTGCAAGGAAGCGCGTGATGCTTCATTTTACGCATCACTAGACTAATCAGTTCGTCTAATAAACTTGAGAAATAAGGTTGAATTTTCCGGATTTGAGTCTGTTACAAAGAGAATGAGTAATTCTGACCTTGCCTCAAAGTATGTACTTATTCAATTTAATCAAATTTTCTTATATAAGGTTAAGTAATATTAAGAAAAATATTGTTAACATTGCTGTTTATGTAAACATCAAGAAGAGGGCATGAGTTCTCTTTTTTATGAATAATTTTTATTGTTCTTTGTTTTATTTAGTCCAAAATCTTCAGCGACTTTGGAGGCACCGTCCTTGCCAACGCATGTGGACCCTGCATCGGTCAGTGGGATCGACAGGACATCAAGAAAGGAGACAAGAACACTATTGTCACCTCTTATAATCGTAACTTCACCGGCAGGAACGACGCCAACCCCTCCACCCACGCCTTCGTCACCAGTCCCGAGCTCGTCACCGCTCTCACTATAGCTGGACGACTTGACTTCAACCCTCTAACCGACAAACTGAAGGGTGCCGATGGAAAGGAATTCCTCCTTGACAATCCTTATGGTGAGTTGATTAACTGATCTGCTAAATATGATTGCATAAAATTATTGGTCATACGTGTTATTAAATTTGATCTTTACAGGCGACGAGCTGCCGAGCAAAGGATTCGACCCCGGCATGGACACGTACGACGCACCTCCAGCTGACGGTAGCAAAGTCAGAGTCGACGTTGACCCTAAATCCCAGCGTCTTCAGCTGTTGGAACCATTCGACAAATGGGACGGTAAAGATCTGACTGACTTGACCGTTTTGATCAAGGTCAAAGGAAAGTGTACGACCGATCACATTTCTGCTGCCGGACCTTGGCTCAAATACCGTGGACACTTGGACAACATCTCCAACAACATGTTCATCGGGTAAACATCATGAACCATAAATTTAAAATAGTTTATCTGTGCTCGCAACCAACCAAAAATCTGTCTGTCTATAGTGCCACCAATTCCGAGAACGGTGAGATGAACAAGATCAAGAACCAGCTGACCGGTGAGTGGGGTGGTGTACCAGATGTTGCCCGTGACTACAAAAAGAAAGGAATCAGGTGGGTAGCTATCGGTGACGACAACTACGGTGAGGGTTCCTCTCGGGAGCACGCCGCTCTTGAACCCCGTCATCTCGGTGGTCGTGCCATCATTGTAAAGAGCTTTGCCCGTATTCACGAGACCAACTTGAAGAAGCAAGGTATGCTTCCTCTTACCTTTGCCAACGCATCAGACTATGACAAGATCCAGCCGACCGACAAGATCAGCATTCTTGGTCTTAAGGACCTCGCACCTGGAAAGGTATCGTTTTAACGCTACTTACTACTACGTTTTATTTTTGTAAAAAAAAATCTAAAGTCTCCGTCTACAGGAATCACAAAATTGTATCTTTGACATTGATTTCCTTATTTCTTTGACAAATGTAAGTGACGACTGCCACGTGAACGCGAAGTTTATTGATATACTGATAAGATCTTTGATATTACGACTTTACCTATCATATTCCCGTGATCACAGATATAAACCACTTTACATATTTCGAATGTTATTTTGTTCCAAAAAGATGCTTCTTACGCAAGTTTGCGTTATCATCGAAGAATACCGCGATAACGCGATTTGATTGCCTTCAAATGAAAATTCATATCTAATCTTTCCAATTAAATTCCACTTGGTGGAGTTTAATTGGGGGGTCCAAAGTGCACCGGCAAACTTTCCTTATCTAATCATTGTAACTTTTTCTTGTTTTTAGCCCGTGAAATGCGAAATCAAGCACAAGGATGGCAAGGTAGACACCATCACCCTTAATCACACTCTCAACGAACAGCAAATCGAGTGGTTCAAAGCAGGTTCGGCTCTCAACCGCATGAAGGAAATTGCCGCTGGCAAGTGAAGTTCGTGCCCCGAGGACAACACCACGCATCGACGCAACGAACACGTTTCTACAGCTAGTTACGCTTAGGCCGGTTAAGAAGTTAGAAAAAAATTTGCGCGCCGTCTGCGGCCTCGCGCGTCTTCTTTACTGACGATGAAAGAGTGCTACTTTTCTATCGCGCACTGAAACCTCGTCGGAGGAAAAACGTGCGAATCGCATGCCGACAATATGATAATAATCACTTAGTTGATATATTCGTATAAATGAAACAAAAAAGACATGAATAATGTAACGTAGCAATGCAAGAAAGTTTCTTTAATCGTGTACAGAAGTGCAACATTTATACAAGCAGGCGTGCACATTTGTACAAGATTCCAGGTATTTTTTAAGTACGTCCAACGCTAACCGTGAGATTCGCTGAACGGAAAAGCTAGGGTCAACCCTGTTATGAAATTATGTATTTAACAAAACCGTGGAGATCGTGTTCGAAGTGCTAAAATTTGAAAAATAATAACACAAAACCCACGACAAAGATATTAATATGAATTTTATGAGAATCGCATCGAGCAACTTAAGATTTAATCTTATGCGAGACAGCTCAACCAATGCAATTTATGAATTATGCGTTTTCCCCGTCTTTAGCGCCCCTTTTAAAGAACGCAAGCAATAGAAGTCACGATTGCGTGACAAAGAGACGCGTTAGCGAGGATCTGAAGTCCCGCACGTTCGGCCGGTTTCACCATCGTGGAAAATGGAATTCGTGTACGCCCCGGGCTGGTTGAGCGTGCGTCCTTAGATTCGAGCCGCGTTTATTCGTCAACGTTCGTTCTTCTCCCAATCGTGTGTAAATATTTTTATCAAGAAAGGAGAATCCTTATATACAATGTTTGATCGATTATATTGAGCGTAGAAAATGTCACAGGTATTCGCCTATACAATAGCTGGTGAATGATTTATTTAATGAGATTTTATTTTCAACCTGTGATTCCTTTTTTGATTTCTATATACATATATGTGAGTGTGTATGTAAGACCACCTTCGAGATGACGGGTAGCGTTGCCGTTTCGGCATCAGTTGCGTGCGAGCGCGCGAATAGCCCCATTGTAATCGAACGATCGAATCATCGTCATTATTTGCGAAAGGATAACGTTAATAAAAGAATAATCAAAAAACAAACTACAGAGTTCTTTTTCATTAAAATCTTCTATCGATAGCGATAATTTTTTGCGTTAAAATCTGATTGATATTGCAGTAATGATATCGGTTGCAACGAATCAATATTCATCACGTTTTTAATGCAAAGCTCTTTTCAGCATGCAACATAAAGAGCTCCAAGGCAGTATAAAATCTGTTTTTCTTTGACCTCGTAAAATAAAAAAGTTCATGTAAAGTACATTGAAGGAAAATCATTTTAATTTTGTTGAAATTACAAGCATTGGTCTTGCTTCTTTTATATGCCGCTTTTCAAAGCCATGGAATTGAAAATGAGCTTAGTCTACGCATAACGAGTCGCTCGTTCATTAAAAAAAAAAGTATTCATTTGAATTCTACGATTGCGTATAGTTGTTTGTCGCTAAGCATACAAAGTAAAAAGTTTTTCCAGAGGATTAAGCGCGATGCCAAATTAAATGTAAAAAAAGTAGGCTGCTCCAAAAGCGGACAAAACGAACAAAAAAAGAAATTAAAAAAATATCGCAATCGTCGGAAAATTCCAAAGCAAATAAGTGTACACAGCGAACGTTTTTCTCGCGCTGCATCATCGAGCATTTCCAAGCTTTCGTTTATCAATTTCTCAGCAAGCTACGACACATTCCCCCATAGAAAAAAGCAGCCCCTCACAGAGCAAAGTGAAAAATAACCATCCATAAATCGCCTGACTGTCCTACATCTCTCGTCAATTACATAAGCCCTGCGCGTATGAAAGAAGAAGGAAAAGAAGAAAAGCGCGACGAAGTGTATAAGAGAGATGGAGAAAAGGGTGCGTGCATCATCGTCGGAAAAGGTTCCACGCCATCAACGGACGGAGACAAATAAACTGTCTCTCTTTCTCTCGTCCACTCCACTCACCATATATATGAAATTTCAACAAAAAAAACGGCCCCTTCCGACAGGCGCCTCCGCACTCAAGAAAATGGTATATAGACAACGTATCGGCTATACTACACCCGCCGCAGAGAGAGAATAGTGGCAGCTGTGCACGAGTATATGGACAACCACAATACTCGCAGACACACACACACGGAGGGTCGTCATAGCGACGCTTCGGACGCAAACACAGGGTGAAAGCGAGAAGTCTTTGACGGTAGTGTGCGAGAGCTACTGCTGTTGCAACGGCAGGAGACGTAGGCGACGATGTCCGCCGAGGGCGAGTTCTTCCTCAGCGTCAGCGGTTCCCTCGAGTCGGCGGACTTTTACGAGGTCAGCAACGCCTATTGCAAGTACGCCTACCAATTCGGACCGGAATGGAGCGTCCTCGCGGTGAGAGTCTTCTTATACCTCTTTTTTTTCTTCTGCTCTCTGAGCGCAGAGTGTTTTTTTTTTTTTTTTTTTTTTTTTTTTC
>CM053169.1:40125230-40230906 GCA_012977825.3 Pteromalus puparum | reverse complement strand
AGAGAGACGATGATTATGAGAAGAAAGAGAGAGAGAGAGGAGAGAGAGAGAGAGAGAGAGAGAGAGAGAGAGAGAGAGAGAGAGCACTGGCAATATGTTACTGCTCCATGTACTCATAACGATTTCCGGGAAACTTGTCCGGGTTTGTTTGTACTTGAAATGGATGGCGTGTTATAATTACTTTTACAGTGAAATGGCTGAATTAAACACTTCGTAAAACTCGTTGTTTAATGGAGGCTAAACGATGAAATTAGCATAAATTGATGCGAACCTTTGACGTTGCTTCTTTTGCTATATAAGGGCGTCATATGTTTCAGCGTAACTGTTATTTCGCTGAAATGGCACATACTGAAGAATATCATTAAAAATAGAAATATGTAAATCTCGATCGTTTAACTATTATATTTCCTTGTCCATAATGTTGTGTATTCATGCAAATGATGGAGTAACATATGTTTATCATTCATATCTGATAATAATAGTGATGGCTTACATTGTTCAGACTAATTAATAATCAAAATTGATATTTATAAATCCATTGCAAATATAATGACAACGAATGCTCAAATAATATGTGATGATTTTGAGTCAATATTATGTATCTGTAATATTTATCTCATCAACTGAAATGCATTGCCAATATACACAATTCGCAATTTGATATTACAAATACATTATTCCATAAATGAATATAGAATATGAATAATAATACACGCATGTTTACAAACGATGAGAGAACATTCGATCGAGTAACAAATGATGGATGTATTGATTTATCTTACTTTTAATCCTACTCTCAAAATGACATAATAATTCTATTCTTTGATCTCATAATTACCAAAACAGCAGTTATAGAGGTGTGCTACCAATACTAAAACTACTAAAACTGCCTTATTTTGGCCTGCTGTTTCGGCCGCACATGTTATTAATTAATCTGATATGCTTTTGGTTTGACAATTAACACGGAAACGAAAACTTATGTAATTGATGCTGTACTATAGCAAAGGATATAAACCGTGTTAATGACTATCGCATAGACATTGCTTAATCGATCTCTTGTTATTTATAAGTATTCGGATTCAATAATTTTGCCGAGGAAAATTTTCTGATAATGGCAAGCCGATTCCTCATCTATTAAATAAATTATTTATTGAATATACGTATAGTTGATATCCATTGAAGCAATTAGCGCGAATTTCATTTTAATTAAAAGGCCAAACATCCGAAAAATCCAATCAACGGTTTCCCAGGCATCGTACCTTTGTGCCTCAAACGATTCCATCTAAATCTAAAAGCAAACCATCGTAAAACCGAGAATCGCGTTGATTCCACGTCAAAGAAAATTCGTTCGCGCTGTATAAAAGGCTCAACCGGCCGAATATCGTATTACATTCAAAGCCGCAGATTGTCGAGAACAAAAGCAGCAGCAGCAGCATGTTTCGAGCCTCTCGGTCTAATCAATTGCCACTTGTCCGTCGCGTCGTCGTTCCCTTAGCTATATATGTAGAGGAAGCAAAGCCATCGGAAAACAAGTCTGACGCAGGCGACGTTCGCAAGCCCTGATTTACGCTCTCTCGCACTGCAGGATTGCCGTCTACGTGCCGGAGTCCGCCTCGCTGATGCAACAGTTTGCAGCCTGGCTAACGGGACGCAAACCCGAGCTCATTGACATCGGAATACTAGCCACTGGCGAGGGACGAGAACGTGAGTGGAAAATTTAATTCGAGCTGCGATGGGATTTTATTTTATCTCCGATTTATTTATTAAACGACATATTAAAGCTTTATGAGCTGTGGAGCAATAATTTCAATCGGAGATAAAAATGGCGCTTTCCTATAGCTTCGAGCTGTTAGCGTTTTTTTTTTATTTTGTTCAAAAAATATAAAAGCAAAAAAAAATAACTTTTGATTTTTTGTAAAGTCCTTATTGCACGCGTTGTTGTCGTTAAAAGAGTTTTAATGGGTTGCGATACATGCATGTGGCTCTCGAAAGCTTTTTCTCATACTTTAATGGATTATAAAACGTTTTATTAGACAACTTTGATTATTCTACACGCGGCTCGTTTTAACGAGCTCCTATATTTTTGTCGGCAAACTAAATTTGTCACTCTGTAGAATTATTATATTCATAAAAGTCTGAACATTGAATCGTCGCGTTGGGAAGCAGTAAATCATTTTGACGGCAATAATTGAAAGAAAATTAAAAACGATCCATCGTCAGTAATATGCTTCAATATCGATAACTTTATTTTACAGCGTTCGCAGAAATTTAACACACATTCATAGTACACTTCATATGTTACAGTGACACGAATGAAGGTTCAAGGTTTCGTCAACGCGACGTTCAACGTCGTGCTGAAGGATTTCTTTCAACTGGGATATGACAATGGAGAGCGTTGGAAGTAGTGTCAATTTTGTTTGTTATATAACATTTGAATTATATAGGTACAGTATATCAGTAATAATCTGATAACGCACTCTGTACATAATGTCAATTATCAAATATAATGCGACAATTTTCTACTTATAATAATATCGTTGATGATGCCAACGAGAGGTTTCGTCAGCAGTATAACAATTTACAACTTAATAAATAATACTAAAAACGTCCTCTATTAGGATCCTTTTGATTTTTTTTCCTCTCACTCCCCAGTAATACTCGTATAGTTTCACCGAAACTTCTGCTCTCTGACAAGTCGCTTAGTTGCTGTAGTGGCTCCAGATGGATCGGAGAACAGGCCGTACTTTGAGAACCGGTTGCTTTACGTTGGGACGTATGCCGATTCTGGGCTGAAGTTTTCCGTGAGCTGCAAAAAAAGTGTCGTTTTTTTAATCCTAATTCTGCAGTGACAGCGCGGAAAATGAGGGTAACGAAAAGATAGCGAAATTGAACTAAAATACTGCCACTTTTATAAGCTAAAAAGCCCATCGAGAGGAAAAGGGAGGAGAAAAACTCTGGGCCGATTGGGAACGCGAAAACATAAATTTTCTGAAGTACAAAAGTCTTGCTGTAGAGAGATCTCGTTATTTTCCGCGGCTTTAAATGGATCGAGTCCGAAAGCGAGGTAGGAAGGAAGGAAAGGAGAAAAACGAAAGTGACTCTCGGATCAAGATTTATTCATAAGATTCGCGGAAGTGGAGAGAAGTCAGATGGATAGCAAAGAGGTTACAGTTTGGACCGTTGAGTGAGTAAAATGTCGGAGGTAATCTGCGGTGTACTGACTTTCGCCGTGAAACTTAAAACGCTTTGTGAATTGCCGATTTATCTGCGTGTACCTGTATTGTTGATTCGGTTAATAAAAAATGTTTGTTTGCGCAAATACCGAGTAAAATCCGATATTTTGTTTGCACCAAACGAATGGGTTTCTGCGAATTTCACGCAATTGCTTACGCTTTTCAAGATAAAAAAAAATCAAAAAAATTTGTTTCCGTGAAAAAGTCCTGCTATTTTTCGGTAACAAAATGGAATGAAAAAAAAAATCACAGAAAATAAAAGTTTCTCAAGCACAGTAGGACGTAGTTATATAAAAGTCCGATGAATTAATTTCAATTCGTTGACTCTGACAACAGGGTGATCGATCATCCGCGCGCTCTTACCAAAGCAGAAATGAGCGATAGGTGTATAAAGGCTGACGCGAATTCAATGAAAAATTGGCGTGTGAAAAGTTGGCCTCTCGCTTGAAGAGAGGAACACACACACACACACACACGAAAGAAGAAGTATCATCGGTAAAAAAATTCACTTCGCGCTCACGCCGTTTCACCCTCGTCGAAAATCTGCCGAGATGAGAACTAGGTCGAACAGTAGTCAAACTCGGATATATGTGCAGGTCTCTCACACGGACAGTTAGCGCGACTCTCGCTTCTCTCCTACTTAGTATCTAAATACGTCATGCGCAGCCTCTTTAGTCTATGCCGCAGCCCCTTACAGAGATACGTTTGCCGCATTGAAATCTTGATACACTATACTGAACTGCGGGGTATAAGCCGGTGTTTCGAGAGGAAGGATTAGATGACGGTTGTATTGAGGGCGACTTACCGTGCGAAGGCTTGACAGGCTCGGAAGTCGAGCTAGCCTCGGGATATGTGTCGAGAAACTCGAGGACTACTCCGTTCGTCCAGCCGAAGCCATCCTGAACGTCGTACTCACCACCGCCGCCGAACTTGCCTGGTTCCGTCGCGTCGTACTGCAAATAACAGAAGATATGGGTTCAGCTTTATATCAGTGGTAATATTTTCTTGTATAACAAAAAAATATGTATTTCCCGTCAGGTATATAAGCCGGGATCGCAGACTGGACATCATTTATGTTATAGGTATATACCACCTATATAGCTATATTATCGTATACAATAAATAAACAGCGAGAATTACGCGCGGAAAGCATCGAGATACGAGAAAACATGTCCTCGCACGCCACTGCAAAGGGTTAAAGCAAATTGGAATTTAGTGCTGGTTGTCGGTCTGCCGCGAGTGATTTATTCTCGCCTCTGGCTTTTTGCGAGGCACGTGCGTGACAAAGGGAAAAGCGCAGACAGCGAACCGAAATAAAAACTAAACTAAAATCTTTCTCCATCAGGAGCCGAGCTTTCAGTTGCGTTTGATTAAAGGGTCAAGGCATAACACTTTATTCCAGGAAAAAAAGGCTTTGTTATTGCTATATACTTCAATGTCGCGGCCTCTCGATTTGAACGGCACTATATTCAGCTCATCCATTATCGTAATGGCTCTCTATTATCGAAAGCGCTTTTTAATTCCCGCAATCTCCATGACTGTCTAATTAATCAGTTGGATTTGCGAGAGAGAAATTTTCTCGGGTAAAAACATTCCCGCCTCTCTGCTTTTTTTTCCTTGAAAAACTTTTTTAAAAATTTTTCGACGCTGGAATCTCCCAAAGACATCATTAAATTTCTCTCTCGTTCGACTTCTCGGCGTAAATTCAGCATTAGTTCAAACAATATAACGCAGGGTTTATTACAATTTCTGCGATCGACTTTCCAGATTGATTGAAAAACCATCAGTGGCTTTCCAATTAAATACCAATTTTACCTCACTCTCGAGTTGATATTACATTTCAATGCTCCGCGCGTCGTATACAGCGGGTTATTGAAAAACTGCCAAGAGTATATGGCTCTCGATAATATCCAAACTTTCGTTATTAATCTCGTATCCACATGTCGGATATTCGTTGGTGTAGGTAATTCACGATTTCCGTACAAACAAAGAACGCAAGCTCCATTACTCTGTTCAACTGTACATACGAGCTTGCAACTGCAAAGCGAAAAAAAAAGCGCGCAACAGCGGGTCCGTCCATATAAAGCATCTTTGCGTATCAACGACGCAGAAGCCATTACACAGCGACAAAATAGCCAGCGGCGCGTTGACGGAGAAAAAAAAACTGTGAGCGCAAGTCATACGGTGCAATTTCGCGAAAAGTTTTCACTCGACCTCGTGACGCCAAGTCGAGCTCGTATAACGCGTGAGCTTTTGCATGTGTGTGTATATAGGTGTTATTATACGCACATATGCTTATTGCGCGCGTTCCAAGTTCCCAGATGGAGGGACACGCGCGTGAGGAGGAAATTTACGATCGGCTGTATAAGCCGTGCTTGTGCGCGAAAAAATGAGATCGAACGCGATGCGGAATTGCGATCGTTATCGCGTATGAGAGCTTTTTCTCTCTTTCTTTTTGTATAACACTCGGCTGCTGATGATACCATTGTGTGTATGTGTATGACTTTCGTTATACGTGACGTCGCGGTTTTTTACGACATCGATCGGTCAGTGAGTGCCATTGTCTCTAAATACCGCATTGAAAATCATTCTCTCAACTGTCGGTTAATCTTCGCGTATGCTTGGATTATTCGAGCGTGAAAAGCACCGTCGAGTCTCGTTCTCTTTTTTCCGCTCTAATATTCACTCAGACTCACGAGTGTAAAACCCACCCGACCAACGCGCTCGTTGTCATAAATCATCGCGAGCACATAACGCGTCCTCTTAAAAGAGCATATAACAGAGATCCCGCAAGTGCATAGCTTGGCTATATATGTGTGTGTGTTTATATATATATATAGCTTGGCCGCGAGGAAACACCCTCCGATTTTACGAGAGAAATCAGAGACCGTACGGATTCACTCTCGTGACGCTCATCCGAATTCTTCCGGAGTATATAAATAGTCGCGCATTGGCATAGGGAAAAAAAAAACAGCCGCGTGTTATTGGCTGACTCGACGTTATACGGCTAGCTGCGCTTAACGATCGTGTGTCTGCCGACGACACTGATCGGCTCGTCTAGCGTATACTTTATCCTGGGATTTAATTAGACGATCGCTCTGAGATTTCTGATACTGAAGTTTAATCACGTTACGTAAAAGAGACGACAGGCGCGTATTATTAGAGAAGCAATTTTTTCAACCGTCTAACTGCTTGATGTGTACATTGCTGTAACGACGGTAGCGATTATCATTTAGATTGTTGCCTGCGGCTTTTCCGGTAAACTATATATATATAACACACACACACACACACACACACACAGGAGTTATAGTAGCCGACGCGTGCATCATACCGATATATAAGTCCATCGTTCAAACTATGCCTCCTCTAAATAGTTTAGCAACAACTCGTCGATGTTTTACCCCAACTTGCCTCATCAGCCGAGCTGCCACTTAGCGAATTCGCCTTCCAAGTTTGCTCCCGCGTAATCAGTAGAAGAATCTCACCCTCGTCCCTAATAACTCGAGCTTGCCAATTTGCGGATCTGCACGTCTCTCTGCTAACAGCGGATTAACAAGGCTTACGTAATGCGCGCAAGACGCGCGAGCAGAAAAACACAGCAGTGGGGATATGACGCGTTGCAAGTTTACCGTCTTGAATCCTGCAGACGAGCTGCCTCTATACATATATACACACCTATAGATATCTATACACTATCCAGTATCCGTTTCATCAGCCATTGTTCAGCCTGTCGGATGACTGAGCGTTTGTTGCATGTCAACCGACTACCGGCTGTTTTGGAATTATCACCTTGCACCCCATGCGTGTGTCACTGAATATTCTCCTCTGATATCCTCTATACCAGGGCATATACGTGTGCTTACCAACTTGCGCCCAAGTCGAGATTAGAATTACCGAGAGAGAGAGAGCCGGAAATTGAGATTCTCCGCGGTGAGTGCCTTTGACGAAGACAGCATAATATAGTAGAGCGGAGCTTTCATCTTTTGCGAAAGCGCACGCGACTTCTATCTCCCGCGCGCTGGCTAACGAGCATTAAATTCCCCCTAGCGGTTACCTCTGGCGTCCTCTGATTCTCTCCTGGAGAAATTTCGCGGGAAGCTAATCGAGAAAAGCTTGTCTTTCTCGTGCGCTTTCGTTAGCATTTATTTTGGGAGTCACACTGTGACGAGTTCTGCGAATTCGCCACGTAAATAAGTGACGAGAGGAGGAATGCATAATCCGCAAGCTTTGCTTGATTCGCGGAACAATAATGAGCTTTCGTTGTCGAGAGCGCGAGTTAGCAAACATCGTTAAAAGTTGGAAATTTGGCGTGTTTTGTAGAAATGGTTGATATCGTACAATAGTCAAATAATTTCATTGTTCAACGAGGAATAGAAATTAATGCCACCCGCGTTTATAATATACGTTATATTCTGTATTAATTTGAATTTAGAACCCTTACTTTATACGATGACACAAAGTCAAAGGAATAATCTCCACGTCACCATATGAATTTTCATGAATGATTAATGAATACACCAAACTTGATGAATTTAATCTTCATAATCTTCATTACGGTAATGCATCGTAGCAAATTCGTGGGAGTTTTAAATAAGATGGCGACGCCCTACCTACGCGTTACATATGAAGTGTATGGAGTAGGTTAGAATAATGTTGAAATAAGAAGTTTAAGCGCGAGAAAAATGGTATCAGAACTCTATAGATATTGTAGGCAATCGCACGCTAATGCCGTAGATGATTTTCTGTGCTGTGACAAAATTCTGTAGGTGTGTTTCGTACAATTTAGAGTTCGCCACACACTGAATAAAAGGGAGCCAATGTTTTGGGCGATATGTAATGATTCGCGAATAAAACAATTAATGCGGATGATAAAAAGCCCTAAGACACCTTTATTTTTAATTAAATTGATAAAAAGTGACACATCCCATGTTAAAAGAATGCAAAGTAGTATAGCGGTAGGACGACGCCATGTTTTTTACTTCTCTCAGTGTCGCAGGCTTATTTTAAACTCCCAATACATCCATCCATTCATAAAATAAACACAATAGAACATTATCCAAACCTACTTCAACTGCCCATCAGCAGAACAGAGTATACTTCGCACTATCTAGTTCAAACACGTTCTTTATACTCCATTCCGTCAAAGTAGCTCCGCGCATAGAACGAGGCACTTGTAGTTCCCGAGTTTCGCTGCCTAATCCAATTGAAGAATTTAAATTGAATTGGAAAGGGCGCGAAACATGAGAGCGGCACGCCAGTTTGAATTTTCTAAAGAGTTGCGAGTAGAGAGCCGGTGAAAAAGTTAAGCTCCGTGTGTATACATATACGTATACGCCGCAGGCTCTAAGGGTGAAATGTTAAAGGAGCTTTCCAGGGGTATACGAAGCCTGGCAAATTGGCATAAAGTTCCGCGGATGAACGCGGAATTCGGGATCAAATTCTCTCGGGCTGTATATATGCATCCGCTTTGTGGTTTGCAATACGTTAGCTTGTTGATAAATTTCTATATTAGAACGAGAAAAGCTCGAACAATCGAGCGAAAGCTTTACCGGATAATTCTGCACAAAATCATCAGCCGGAAGTAAACGTGCGAGAGAATGGTGCTCTTGATGTCCTTCCCGAGCTTATACGTATGGGCTGCGAGTATAGCGGCACCGGATGCGCGTCTCCCAAGGCGCGCGCGTAAATAACACTCTCGGTATAGTGTCGCGGTGGCAACGCGGCAACTTAAATACCTGATTTGAATAGTAATTGCTACTCTGAGAGATCTTGGCTCGATGCCGCAATCTGGGTCAATTTCGTACCTATTGTGTAGCGTCAGCGATTGCGGCTTTGTCGTGTATGTCGTCGCGAGCTTGCAAAGAATATAATGAAGTGTAATATACTCGTGCAGCGCAAATGGAAAGGCCGAAGCCGTGGGATCGTAAATTTAATATTCATGCGGATGCAGGGACGGGATTTTAAGTGCCGGCGTATGGCTACACCAACGTCGTACTCGATAATGCGTTTAAATTTGCGGACAGGCTTACGAGAGAGTATAAAGAGCGAGGAAAAATTGGGTTACACACGCCGACGTAAAAACTTTATGTAAACCCTCCTCCGCGAGTTTATATAAAAGTGAAAAAAGAGAGCTTGCAAGCGCGTTTCAATTACGAGCGAATCGCACGCGCGCGCGCACAAGGAAGATGAAAGCTTTTTCGGATAAATCGGACACCGTAATTTTTTAACACGTTGCTCTGTGCTCTTACGTTCTCCCAGTCGTATGTAACAGGTGCCTCGTGGTTAAACTAACGATCCCACGCTATCGCGTGCGAAACAGCCCGCAGCCTTTGCGCGAGTCGTATTTTAACCCGAAGAACACTTGCTCCTGCAGTAATCCTCTGGAAATTTCTTACCTCAGTTGGGTATAGTTTATAACAGTTGTTACATCTGCAGTCAGTTCGCGTGAACAATTATATACCATACGATAATATATATCGATATCGCAAAAAAGCTCTGAAATTTTTTAATTTCATCGGGTCCTCGCGCTCATCGTAAAAACTGATCAATCGCCCATTTTATACCGTTCGATTCGAGCAATAAAATCTCCCTCTCTCTTCGGAACATTACCGCGTGGCGCACTTAAGGAGGTCCGAAAGTCAATTCAAAAGTAACTAATTTGCTTATAACAAACAATAAAAGCAAAATTATGAAAAACTAGGACATCATTGCCCTCCGTTATATAATTATCTACCATTTTACAAAGTTTGACACTTATAAAATGGTAGATAATTACGTAACGGAGGGCAATCATGTCCTAGTTTTTCATAATTTTGCTTTTATTGTTTGTTATAAGCAAATTAGTTACTTTTGCCGTCTGCTATTTTGTGGCGCGAAATCTAGATTTGAATTGACTTTCGGACCCCTTAATTTGTTCCTTTCCTTCCCGATACATATACCTATGTATTATGCGCCACCGAGATGGGACTAAGAATCGCACGATATTCTCAGATCGCTTTTTCCCTCTTGCTTATTCCGGTTTTGATATACACGCACGCGGTCGCTACTCGCATATAAAGAAAATCCGCGTAGAAGGAAGTTCGGGCAAATCAGATATACTATACGTGCGGAAGAGGAGGAGGAGGAGAAGGAAAAAAGTCGAGGATGAACTCGCTCTTTTCCGCCCTAATAGAGAATATCTTTCGCGAAAGTTCGCGCCAACTTCTTCGGGAGATCAAACGATGCTCTCTGTCTCTCTCTCTCTCTCTCTCTTGATTCCTCTATCTTTTTGCATTAGGTATATAGGTACGTGTGTGTGTGCTTTAGTAATGACAGTTGGGCAAAAGTTTGGCAAATGGGAGAAAGAGAGCAAACTAATGTATATAGAGAAGAGAGCGCGAGAACGAGCGCGCCTGGTATATATAGTTTCTTTTATCGCTGCTGTTTTCCAACTTTTTGCGCGATAATTTTTCATTTGCTAATAAGTTCCAACGCGCGCGCGAAACTTGAAAAATCTCGCGTCATTCGTATACAGCGCGCAGAGTACTCACAGAAGTATAGTTCGCTTATTATAATGCAGCGTTTAATTCGTGTGATATACTCTTTTTCTTGGAAGTGACTCGCGGATATACATTCCGAGAGAGAGAGGGATGAGAGTTTCGAAAAAGCTGATGCCGGTATGTGATCGCGGAGGGTTAGTTGCTAAAAATACGCCGCTGGCATGATAAATTCGAGCGGGTATATAAGGTGTCGGCTGATTTATCTCTCGCGGAATATATATTCGGAGGATATAATAATATTCGATGCCGTGATTTATGCGAGTAGGCGACCCGCGCACTGTATGCATAATGCTGCTTTGCTCTCGTGGATTTGCGCGCGAAAATCAAAGCATTGTCGCGTGTTTGAAAGAGAAAAAATGTAAGACGGAGTTTTCTCGGAATTTACTTGTAGGAAAACACACGATTCGATGAGTTTTCTCGGTAAAGCGCCTGTGCTCTTTTCTCTATATACGAGGAAAAGGGGATACCTATATGAAATATATTTCTAATTTTTATAGAGAAATGCTCGAGCGCGCTTTTCAATTACGCAAAACCTTCCACTCGTATAGTAGAGCTATATATGTAATTCAAAGTTTCCCGCAAATGCAATTCGCGCTAACTTTTATACGTTTTAAATTTAATTCCTCTCAAGCTCGGAATTTTCGAAATCAAATAATTCCGACCATCACAAATACCGAGAATTACAAACAAGAGGGCTTGTAATTCAACTCGGCTAGTTACGTCAAAATTAATTGGAACGTTTAAAACCAAATCCTTTCCCAGAATTACATGAATGTAATGATACAACGATTGATCGAGTGTGCATTTATACCCAGTGGTAATTTACTAAGTACTTAGCTGCAGCGCGTAAATTATTTCCACTTTCTGCTCGCGGAAATTGGATTCATCTTTTGGCGATGTATATATGTACCTATATCCTACACGCGCAACTCACTCTTGCATTAATAGATATATGAATAATAAATAACTATATATTCTCGCAGCGTTGACGGGCTTCTGATGCAATCGAATTCGGGAAACCAAGCAAAGCATCAAATTAGAGAAATTTCATGTATATCCTGTGTGAAAGCTCGTGGGCAGACGTGAATATATAATAATTAAATAGCCTCTATTTCAGAAACATCGACGAAAAGTTGGTGTATAGTTCGAAGTGCTTCAAAGTTCCGAAAATCGATCGGACGAAATAATTAGCAAAGACGGACAGTACACGAACGTCGGACTTTCAAAGAGGATAGCTGCTGTGCTCACGTGAAAAAGAAGAGAAGAATGTCTGCGTCTACGACCCTCTCGTTTCATTCAAGCGATCGACTCGCTTGTACCGGAAAGAGAAAGAGGAATGGAAAAAAAAGGGAATTTTCCGACCTTTCAGCGCGCACTCGTTACAAGTTCCGCTGGAATTCGAAACGTGTATAGCTGAAAGGTTGTATCAAGGTCCAAAACGACGAGGCATAGGATCAGTTGGGAGACACATTGATCGATCGCGCGACCATCCATTGTATATCTTCTTCGGAAAAGTTCGAATCACGTCCGCGTCATACGTGGCAGCAGAGCGATCGATGGCTTTCCATCGATTATTCGACCTACACGTCCGATTGTTTCGTTGATTGATTCGTTGTTTCAAAGAGACGAGTGCGCACCGTTTGTGGCTAAAACCGAGACACGTTACCCAACACCGATTGATGTGTTTGAATTCTAATTAGTATAGTGTAGGCAAAATATTTGAAGTTTGTATTTGGCGCCATTACTCGATCGCCGCCGAGCGGCGCTGACAGTCGCCGACGCGAGCGCCACTCTAGCCGATTTCGCGCTCGCATTCTTCTCTGACGTAGTGACAGGACCTAGCTGATCCGCAGTGACGAGTCGTTTGGAAATTTTTTTGTTCGAACAAAGCGTTGACCTCCAGTGTCAACAGTGATACGATACCTGCGGATTTTCGTGACCATATAACGTGTGCGTTGATTTGTGTGTGCACCGAAATGTATCGCGAGGTGATTTGTATAGTGAGGAACGTTGTCCAAGTGCGAAATTCGACGTCTTGTTCCAGGGCGAGTGTTTACGCGGCAACTTATAGCTTTCGTTGCTCGTCGTCACATTGTTGGTTGCCCTGAGACATCGGGGTGCGCTGTCAGCTGTGCTCAAGTTGAGGGCCATCTTCAACGCTCCCCGATCCCAGCGTTAACAACGGCCTTTGTGCGACGCTGCTACGGGCGGACCTTCTCGGAATCAGCGATCTCTACTGGCGACGCCACGTCACGCAATTTGTCTCGGTGAATTGCGCGGCCTACACGGCCATAAAGGTAAGGGTCTGGCTATAGGTTATGTATTTCTGATATCGCGAAACATAAAAGTTGTATAAACTCATTTTGCGTTTAGTAGTAGGTATGTTAAGGCAATGGCGAGTCGCTAAGTATTTCAATCAGTGTTGTGATAAATGCTTGTATTGAATTAATTTTCATACGGGACGGCTTTTTCCTCTAATCTGTGAGGGTTTTTATGCCGAAGCAAGCGTCGTCGTTGCTCAACCCTTCCTGTAGTAGAACTCACATCGAGTCATATAAATCGTAGAAATATATTCAGATTGAATAGTATTTTTTGGAAAAGCGAATAGGAAAGAGCGAGATTGCGATTGTCTGACGATTCAATGTGTGCTCTAACCGGATATTCCAATCAAACTTAACCATACGCTTCTATAACAGTTTCTCGAATTTTCGGGGAACTAAGTATTCCGGCGAGCATCGAGTCACACTCAGATCAGACAGACCACCGAATGTTCGAAACAAAAAACACGTCTGGGTGTGTGTAAACCCAAAGTTAAAAATAAATCAATCAATTGTCGAGCGAAATCGTAGGAAACCGGAAACAATGCCTTAAGCTCGGCAGCGCGATGCCGAGCGCGACGATTCTCTTCGACTACAGCAATTTCAGCAAAGGAAGTCGAAAGTCAGGAGAGGCCGATTCGCGCGGCTGCCAATCGATCGCCGGCGCGGAATAATTAATCCGAGAGAAACGCCGATGAACGACTTCTTCCTGGGGAATAAAACGCGCCCGTCGATGTCTGTCTAAATGAGTCTTCGCCTCGAGGGCAAACGCCTACGACTGCAGAACAATCCAGCCGTATGAAAGGAAAGCTCGAAAGGAAAGCTTGCGAGAACAAAAGTCGGGGTGTCGGCTAAGTGATGAATGAAAAAAGCCCGATAGCGGATGGTGGATCGTTATTTCGCGCATCGAGTATCGACGATCCGCTTAGTCCATAATCGATCTTCGACTGATCGAATCGAGAGAGAGAGAGAGAGAGAGAGAGAGAGAGAGAGAGAGAGAGAGAGAGAGAGAGAGCGCACTGGATAAGGCAATATTGGCTTGGTTTTCAATTTGCATGACGATGACGTCGAGAGAACGGCATTTGAATTATGCAAAAGCAAGAGGAGAATAATTTCAGACGTCGTGTCGACGATTGAAACACTAATTTCAATCGCGAGAGTGCGCAGATTTTTACAAGCTTCACGTCTTGGCGACTGCCAACTTTTCTTTCGCGCCGCTGAAATCTCAAGTACATGCCAAATCGTGAGCTCTCAAATTAAAAGCTTCTCATCCGCGAGAGAGGCCTTGGCTTTTTTTTCGAGTTTGTCAAACTGTATTAGCTCGGAGCTGTTTCTTAAAGTCCCGTGGGCGTGGGAGGCTGGATCACTTGCATAATGAATATTCTTGAAGTTAATTGAAAACTTTACTCTGACGTTATTTCTATAACTGCGGAGCTTTACAAGCTCTTACAAAAGTCGCGCGCACGCCCCTATTTTACGATACGCTGAACATTATATTCTCGCGACATCAAAGAGCAATTCTACCGATTTTCCTGCACTACGGAAATTATTTGTCAACTACGCTGCAGCGAAACTTTCAATGTATATATCGCGAAAAATTTTGCTTTGATGCACGTACCCGTCGCTCCATGGGATCTGAATTTAATAAACGACAAAACTTTTGCCTCCGTACGGTGTTCACACTGCGGCAGTCACTGCAAAAAACTAGCTGTGCAATTGAAAAAATATGGCAGAAATGCAAATCAAACAGTCCTCTCTCCTCCACCTTCAAAAGCGCCCAAGCTCGCGTTCACAATACTCGTTTCCATGTCTGCAGTCGTCAGCTTGAATTAGCTTGTTACGCTGAAGAAAGGGCTACACACACACACAGGTATGCACGAGTCACAAAGACGTCTCTCAAGTTCGCACACACATGTATAATAGAGCAAGAGAGGTCCGATGGATATATACGTCGTGTGGCAGTCCGAGAATCTGGGTTAATAAGCACTTTGAGCAGTCGCAGAGCAATTACACACAGCAAACGGGTCATTCGCTTGATTTATATTGCCTTATCCGGTGAGACTGCGCGGCGAGTTCGTTTGCAGATCTTTTCCCGCGCCGTGTGCCGCGCGGCTAAATTAAAATTGACCGAGGTTGGAAGAGAAAAAGTAGACTTTCGGATAACCCGGCTGATGCTTGGATACCTTGGGCGCAGATGGCCTACGGGAAAGAGAGAACTGTTTGCGAAGGGTGTTTAATTAGAGTGGGATCGTGTTTAGCAAGAATTTTAATTAAACTCAAACTTTCTCACGCTGTCGGCAGGATTTCCATCTTTTTTCGCCACGTTCATCACTCGAGAGGCACTTTCATTACGAATTATTAATTTTTTTCAACGCGCAATTTGCATCTTTCTGACAAAAATAAAAATCGTTCGATTTCCCCGTCGTCAACGTGTTGATTATATCCCTTTGTCACGTTATCGGAGGAGAGAAAAAATCGGCCAATTACAGCCCAGCAAAGTTCATCATCGGCAACGTCGTATTATCGACTTCCCGTTAAACACGTCACCGGCAACTATACACCCGCGTAGAGCAACCCAGTTTACACTTCGGAGGGTATCGAATTTATTACACTAATTTCGCGTTCGCGCTGCCGTGGTATAACGTAATTCTCGCGTGGGCTATGTAAAACTCGTTACCTAAAGTTAAATTAATAACTCGCCTTTGGTTTGTTAAAATTAAGCTCTGATGTATATTATGACTCGAGGAACTCTCGACGTTTTCCATTCGCGCACACCTCATCAATTTCGTCCCCGTCAAACGTGCGCAAAGTCCCTGTGACCCACATATCGCCATTCACACACACACATCAACTTGCAGCGATACGGGGGCGAAAAGGAAAGAGCGCTGGCAAAAAAGCAACGACTCACGCTCTCGTCATTGGCTTTTTTCGCTCGTCCCCCGTATAAATTAATCAAACTGCTGCTGCTGCCTTCGTCGCACTTTTTTCCCTCGGCCCATTAAGTCAGCCCGCGAAACTAAATAATCCTTCGGCTCTCGGCGTTTTTACGCTCCGGCTTAACTCAGCCTATCCGTAGGAGGAAAACACCGGCGTATTAGCGAGCGACACATCCAGCTAACGGGCCAAATCTCCTGCGACTCGTCGACGGAGCGATGCCTCGGCATTTGTTTTCTCGACGAGCGGAGAGAGTAGGGGAACGGAAAAGCCCGTAAGTAGAAAAGTCCGCGCTTGGTCCGACCGACTCTCTGTCTCTGTTATACGGCTCATACACCTGAACCGATTTTTGCTGCTGATGCTGCTGCTGCTGTTTTTTCGCTCTCTTTTTTCTCCAGGCCAGCTTTGTATTACAAGCGGATTTTTTCCATACGGCTTTGCCGTGTGTGAGAATAGGATTTTCAAATAATACGTGGAAACGCGTAACGAACTCTTTTTTTCAAAGGAACTACAATCTACGCAATTTTCAGCGTAAAAATTCATGCTGAGCTCGTTAAATTTTCAACGGACTAATCAGCGCGCGTAGATTTTTCCTTCCTAAAAAATTTCAGAGCTTTCAAAAGTCAGCTTATTTTTCATCAAGTTTTACGAACTATTTTTTCAAGAATTAACAAGCTTTCCTGCGCGCATATATATACGTGTATATAAACAGTTTATGAACATTCGCGAGCTCAGTCAGCAAGTCAAAGTTTGTTTTCAACAAACCTAGCGCGAGCTACTTTTAAAAAATTTCGCGCAATCTGTCAGCCGAAAAATCATCCTCGTCTCGCTGTAGTTATATAACGTCGCGCGAGACAGCTCGGTTAACTAAAATCTAGCCCTTGAAAGAGAGAGAGAGAGAGAGAGAGAGAGAGAGAGAGAGAGAGAGAGAGAGAGAGAGAAATTGCATCCATCAGACTACGTGAACAGCGTCGAGTAAGTAATTTTCCCGCGACAGCATTGAATCAGGAAAATATTACAAAGGCGAAAAAGGAGCGTACAGCCGCGTGCAATTTATTTGCATATTTCTCTAGGGCGAATTCTGCAAGCTCACCGAGCAATCTCGAGCGAATAGCTTTGCCGAGAGACGAAAAATACACACATACATACACACCATGCATCATCACTGTTTCTTTGTGCTGACTCAGCATTTCCTTAGAGAACCGACTT
This sequence comes from Pteromalus puparum, assembly GCA_012977825.3. Lineage (NCBI taxonomy): Eukaryota > Metazoa > Arthropoda > Insecta > Hymenoptera > Pteromalidae > Pteromalus > Pteromalus puparum. The sequence continues at coordinate 40,213,671 of CM053169.1, read as the reverse complement.
TATTTTGATGTATACTATCTCTCCCGGTATTTTTCATTCTTATACAGTATCGCTATCGGGTATGGCTATTATTTTTCCAAAATTGCGTCAAAGTTCCAACTCGATTTGTGAAATGCTTGTAAATAAACATCACTAATCACCTACGAGGAAAGCTCAACAACAGTACTGTACACGAAGCCAATCAACGTGCTCAAGTAGATGAAAGATTGGAAAAGCTATAATTGACACTCGTCGCACTTATACTGACCTTTTCGTACATCTTGTCGGTACGATTGAAACCGATGTAGTTAGACTTGAGCCAGGTAGCAGCCAGGTTCCTGGCGGTCTCCACAGCCGGTCCGTAATTCGTCAGTCTCAGTCCCTGTACGATAATCGACTGCAGCGGTGGCCAGGCGTTCGGGAAGTCCCACTGCTGGCTGCTATTGTCCAGCGAGGCTGGAGTACCACCTGCGACACAGAAAATAATACGTACATGTATAATACGGCCGAGTATAAGGAGTAGCTAAGAAACAAGGCTATCGGAGAGCTGAAGACCGAAGAAGAGGAAGTCGACTCTTTTTTCCGGCGGCTTTCGAGACGCTTAGCTCTAATGAAAAAACTCGAGCCGGCACACAGCGCCGGATATATTTGAGGACGAAGTGCAGGCATTTTTCATAAGTAATGCATCGTCGCGATGAGCCCCTGTCGAATTTCTTCGTATAGCCACTCTTATAATATCCGGAGGGCATCGCTACGTAATATAAAGCTTCCTCTCTTTTTTTCCCCCGCCAGCCGGATAAGCGAGAGAGCCTTGATTAAGATTGGGTTACCATTAGCTTAATGAGGTGCGCGTACAGCGAATTTTGTATATATACTTTTTTCGGCTTTCATCAGGGGCTCTGCTCCTTTCGCGAAATTCGAGGACAATCTTCCTTTGTATATACACCCGTGAAGTTATATGCAAACTACGCGGAACGTATTTTCACCTGATATGCTTAAACAGCTCGGGTGTAAAACGTATATACGCTCTGGGATTTCGTTATATTTGCAGGAAATGCGAATCTAATTAAAAACCTGTTTTTTCCCGCACGTACTCGTAACGGCTCGGAATGTTCTCTATTTTCACACGCGGAGGGGAAAAAATATCCGCGCAAACTAATTATACAAAGCTCCGAAAATAAAAGGCTTTGCGCGCGTAACGAAGACCAGCAGCGTGTTTTCGCCGCATCCCCTCTCGCGGCGCTCCGATATCCCCTCGTCGTCGCGAACGCAGAAATTACGAATGCAAATGGCATTCACTTTTCTCTCCCGTCCTCTTGTTGCCGAAAAAAGGTACAGGACGTATGCTGCGGAAAACAAACGAACTATAGCGGCATGTGCAACACATTTAGCCGACGAAAAAAAAAGACCGCGGCTTAATCAAAGCCGCCTCTGATGTGTGTGAGACGGTATATACACAGAAGGTTGTCCGTCGCGGAACATCCGTTCATAAATACAAGCCGTTGTTCCGCCACACGAAGCGGTCAATTTATCGCGACGTCTCGAGTGCGAGTAGACGCGCGGTTACTCTCGACCCTCGAGTATGTTATGTGTATAACACACCTCCGGCTTTCCCGAGAGTGACACACGCGAGTGCTCGCGACAAGATGATTTAGACGTCCGGTTATTTCTGGAGGCGTCGAGAGAGGAAGTGCGGTTCTAGGTACACATTATACGCCTCGTTGCTTTGATTTTTTCCTTGAGCTTCTCGCTTATAACAATAACCGAGTAGATTCGTACAGGTCATTTTTATTTTCTCTTCGATTTTCTCTGTCCGCGCGGTGGAGTTGGGGAAATTAATTAAACGCGCGAAAGTTTCGGCGAACAATGGAAGCCCTCGACGGTGAAATCGACCTCTTACTTACTTCCTGCGCCAAGTGCTGTATACCCACTTACTTCGTAACTTTTGTATATAGGTACGCTGTCGAAAGAATTAGATCCGGAGAGTCGATCTTTCATCCGGAGGCTGATATGCCATTACGATAACTCTCTACAGGAGGCGATCATCGATAACGGATAAATAGAAGAATTACATCATCGGCCGACGTTGTGTAATATCGTAAAAAAAAGCGCGAGCGCGCGAGATCGAGGTAAGATCTCGTTATATGAAATTATAAACTTCACCTTTATCGCAGAAACAGTTAAGGAGCGGAGGCTGAAGAGAGAAATGATTTCTATTTTTCCATTGGATCACGTGGCATGAAAGCTATCGATATTAATACCATATCTATGTATATACACACACACACACATATCTATTTCACTCGAAATAGCTTCTCCGTCTTTTACGATTCCGCGCAAGCTCGTGTCATTTTACGAGAGCCGATCCGCGCGAGAAGCCGTATATATATATAGTATACGAAGGTGCATTTATACGCGTCCGTGTATTAGGTAAAGCATCGTTTGGCAAGAGATATAAGCAAAAAACTTTTTATAAGGATGCATTTAATAACTGGCTCGGGCCATCTTGCACCGAATGGCTCTGCTCTTCATTAACGTTCCGTCTCTCTTTTCCGCGCTTCCTCTTTCCCCCGAGTCCTTCGCGACTCGTTCGTGGTTTATATAAGAGCGAGGGCGTTTCACGCAGACGTAATTATTGTTGTTATATATATTTTTCTTTTTTAAAAAAGCTTGTAATTAAAAATGTTCGCCCTTCTCAAGTATACGTTTGCGAAAGTATATATACGTTTTATCACACACTATATACTCGCTCCAATTCGCAGAGCGAGCGTTCTAAACGGCGAAAGTGCAAAGCTATATATTTTCGATCTCCTCCATTTCGCGTGTCTCGCCATATCGTTTCATCCCTCGTTGGCTTGGAGGAAAAAACAACAAAGATCTCGCGAGAAGCATCGGTACACAGATAGGCGAGCGATATACGAGTGAAGAACGTATAGCGCTGTATAGTTGGCGACCCTACTTAAGCCGCGAAGGTTTACACTTGGCGGATTTTTAGAGAGCCCGTGTGTCGGAAAGTTTTACGCCCTCTGTAAAGGGTTTAACATCAGCGCGTAAAGACAGGAACGACGTCGCGTTGCTAGGCTTTGTTTGATATTTTACGCCAGTTTGATTAGTTCCGCGCGCTTGATTTCACGCGCGCATCCAGCTGCAGAGTCTAGGCAAATGACGCGCGAGCGAGTAAAAATCACTGGATTTACATGTTATCGCGCGGGCATAACGAACTTCCGGTGGGCTTTGATTTTTGAATTTTGCATGCGTCCTGCCCGCGCGGTATAGTCATGCGTATGGAGAGTAAATCCCGCGGGACACGTCGCTCGGAAAAAAGTAGTCGGAATTCAGAGAAAAATTATCTCGACAATTAAGTACCCTGAAAAAAATTATTCAAGCGAGTATAAAGGAGCTGGTAATACTCGAGGCGCGTAAACTGGGTCAGATTTCATAAGGCTATTTTTAGCGCTCGTGTATATACAGGGTTGTACAGTGAAAAAAGGACCGAAATAACTCGCTACAGTCATCGCGTCGGTCATCATCGCGACACGCGTACTTCAAAATGTTATCATTTAAAAGTCGTTGGGAAAAAAAGCGAATTACGCCGTTGGCAGGCTGCGGTTATATACGAATCGAATTTCGCGGCTCGATTTTTTCTCTCGCCTTGTCAGTTTATTTTTCCCCGACAGGCTAACGAGTCGGAATTGGAAACTGGTCTTTTTAATACTCGTTCCATGCATATTTGATTTTTATCAGCGAACGCGAGAGTAATTTAACGCCGGGGTAGGAGTAGGCTTTTACGCGCAACGCCGTTGTTATGGTATTATACTGAAAGCAAACTCTATATATGATGAAATATTTGCGAAAAAAGAAAAAAAAATATGCAAATTGCTCTCGAGCCGGAGTCGCACAAAGAACATAAAACAATTATACTCTCCCCGGGCGTAAAACGCTTTTACGCCTCCGCTGCCGATATACGCGTCCAAAGCGAAGCATTACCCTCATTAAAACTGAGATCGATCTGTCTATATAGGTAATCCCACGCGTGGCGCATCCTTTCAAGCGTCTACCCACGGGCAAATAACAACCCGGCGTGTCGAGCTTTTATCGGATCTTTTTATTACGCTTGCGCGCAATTGCATATATATCGCGAGCTATACGTATTGTCTCGGCAGAAGAAAGGCCGCGCGTCGAAGTGGACGCGCGACAAAGAGCTTGCATCAGTGGGGAAGAGTAGCTATATACATGCAACAGTAGCTCGTTTTGTGATACTGCGGCACAATGCATATTTTAACGCCTCAGCACTGCTGAGTTTCATTGGCTTGGAGATGGTTGTCGGAGACACTCTCTCTCACTTTCGCTTGGATTTTGGCCGGAATAGCTAATGCAAGCTGGAAAAGAGCTGGTGGTTGTCGTTCTGGTCTATGTCAAATTGTCTGGTATTGTATGTACGACGGAAGGAGAGTTTTGGAATGTCAGCGGTTGCGTGTTTTGTTTTTCACGTACACGCCCATTAGTTGAATTAAGTAACAGTTTGAAATCTTTTGAAAGAGCCCGGTGTGATTAATCAAAGGGGACTTGATGAACGAGCGCTGTCGACTGCATTATTAATCATGATGATACGTGTAAAACTCTCTTGTATACGCATCCACCCCTCTGTGGACATTAATTATTTCAAATACACTGCGCGTCGTTGGTCGTGGCTAACTGTAACATGATTAATTTATAGCAGTCAAGTGTCTTAAAAATCTGCTACAATCTAGCCATAGTGTAATTATTAAAAATTGTACTTTCTACTATTTTAATTTAAAAACAGCTAAAATAGCATGTAAGTTGAAGAGTCGCCTCTATTTTGCACAAAGATTGGTAGCAATATTTGACTCAGGCAGTTATAGCATGGGCGGCCCGAGACTGTTTTGTCATAGGTGGTACACCGCTATATGTACATTCTGATCGCAGATTGTCACGAGGAAAATGGGAAGCTAGAGAGTACGACGACTTACTTTGCATTATCGCACACATATATCTTTTTAACGAATAAGCCTTTGTTCGCGCAGTCGTTTGAAAATGATTGATAAAAAATTCAAGTATATAGTCGTACTTGCGTAGAAGTCCTATCGATCACGGAAATGGTTTAATCCAGCTCTAAAGGGCATTGTGTGATGTAACGAGAGCATCCATTTTGCGAATGAAGCCGTACCAAAATCGCTCTCTATAATAAGGGTTCCGCTACCCACACACATCCCCGGGGTGAAAGCTCTATATTACGGTAACTTCAATTTTTGTACACGATAAATGGCTTCGGAGCTGAAATTTGCGAGTAATATGAGAGCAATCGCGTTCTGCGGCGTATTGTGCGCTGTTGGTCGGATTTTACTGGCGTTCGACAAAAAGTTGCAATTTCCGAACACCTCTATTTATTGTATTTTTTTAACGACAACGAATCGGTGCTTTTACAACTGCGCGCGCGTTTAAAAATCAGATAAACCATACCAACGCGGTTACGCGCAATCAAGTAATTACGAATATCGCGCGGATATTTAAACGAAGAGGTGTAATTGTATCAACCCCTCGAGTAATCCATTATTCACCCTCACACGTGATATTTTCTCGTAATGCAAGCTTTCCACGCGATAACGAACTGTGTAGTATTTACACATTGCTACATTGCCTGTGTATCATCTATCTCTCTCCCTCCCTGTTTACCCACAGCTCACTTCATCGTATACACGCGTACACATTTGTTCATTTGCGAATCGCAGCACTGAAAACTCAGCCGTTACTTAACGGTGAGTCCTGGCTTTTCATTCTCCGGGAGTAATGTCAATATGTGATCTTCAAATGCAAGCCCAGAGCGCTTTTGTGCTTTGATTCGGATACCCCTCACGTCTCTTTTTTGACCCGTACATGCCAGCACTATTGAAATAGAACTGACAAAAAAAAAGATGCATTTTCAAACCCTTTGTTACACGAGAACGTGGTTCGCAAAAAAAAAGCAATTAACAATAGCATGCAAAAAGGGACTCAAATGGGAGTCTGTACTCAATTAGTCAAAAATATAAAAGTTAAAAAAAAAAAAAATCCAACGTACAGCGAATTAAAACAAAAGATTCTCACGACCACGCATTGCCTTTTATTTACCGAAGCCGAATTCAATTGGTCCTGCAGATCAAACAGATATTCGGGATGAACGCTTCCGTACACGAGGACACAAGCCCACAGAGAAGGCATCGCGAGCAAGTAATTCGACTACAGCTATTACTCATCCGTATTGGCCGCAACTGTTTGGTCGCGAGCTATATTGCCTGATGATGCATAGGTACCTACGATATGCGGGTACGGCACCGCATATATAGGATTCCATAGATACAGCGAAGAAATCCGATATAAAACTGAAGCATCCGAGCCTCGGATTCAATTACCTCGAGAGACTGAGAGAGCCGTGCACTAGCTGCTACTCCGAACAAACACGGATAATGGATAGTTGGCTGTAAACACAGTATTCACGCGCGTCGGCGCAAACAGCGCCGACAACAACGCGACGCCTCGCGTAATCGCGTTTCGCGTCCTTATTTGCCACACTCTCCGTCGCTGACGCTCTCCGTCTCTCGAAAGATCAGGAAACATCAGTCTCGAAGATATAGACCTTCAGGTGTACACCGTTCCATTGAATTACCCTTGGCTGATGCGCGCGCGCGCGCGCGCAGACCGTTTACTTCGGGGACGTGGAGCGAGCACTTCGGGGAAATGGCCGGTACCGAAAAGAGCGACTGTTGCGTGTCTGTCGTCTGTGAGAGAAAGCCGAGTACAAGTCTCAAGGGATACTCTGGATTTTCTCGAGCCCGAGACACAACGATACGGATGTCGCCGGCTTTTTTTTTTTTTTGCTTATAATCGATAGCTTTTTTGCAAAGGCCGTTTGTATTATAGATGCGGTGTGTGGATCGTATATAGTACTCGCGGCTGGAAAATAAGTAGAACGAGACGAGTATAAGAATCAATTCGAAGCGCATCTTCCTTACATTTCCCTTGGGAAAAGCTGAGAATAAACGCGACGCGCCAGACGGCTCGAATCTCGTGGGGGCACGAGACGGCTAATATACAGAGGTTAATAGCTCGACTGCTGGTGAAAAATTAATGATCGGGAATCATTGATCTATTTTTACCTCTCGCATGTGCACGTGTGTCTGTATACAACGCAGTTTCAAAGCGTCGGGTATACTTTTCAAACTAATGCCAATCGCATAGTTCTCATATAAAATTGACTCTATGACGCGAGATAAAACATTATAATGACGTGCGGATCCGGAAAATGTTAGAACTTCGTAAAATCGAGAGAGTGAGACAGTTGCTCGAGCATATAAAGCTCGGCATTATACGGAGTTTATAGTTTCTATCGTTTGCCCAGATGACACCCCTGCGATATCGATATTAAAATCTAAATTTCCTCCTTACGCGAGCGATTTTATGCGCTTATAAAATGCACCTGTTATAATATATTCCCGAGTCGAGGCTATACAGGGAGGCTCTCGTGACTAGTAGAGCGAGCGTAATTTACAGCTTGTAAGCAATAAATCCACACGTTCTCCCCGGGGTTCCTTGTGTATATAATATACATGTATGGAAAACGCGGATCATTGCAATTAATTTACGACCCCGAAAGGCGCGCTGCTCTCGACGATTGTCTTCGTTTGTATTATTACGATTATATAGGTGGAATTGAATTCCGATCGATTTATCGCACAATAATCCCGGGAGAGAGACAATGCGTGCAACTTTCTACCGGTGTTTCGCAAAGATTCGAACTCTGGAGTACTTATAAATGAAAAAGCGATGCTGCCCTAGCTGCGCGGAATTTACGAACTGGGGTGAATTTTAAACGATCGACCTGAATTCCGAGCTTTTTTAACCCATTTTCCTGTACCCGTTGCTAATTGGGTCTCCTCCCGTGATTGTATTTCCTCGATGCATTATTCACACTATACTGCATGTGCGTGTCTGTATACTTAAAAATGTAAAACGACCATCAGAGAGTCGTATTCGAATTATCGAGGGCGATTTAGACGCCCGTCCACGTTTTCATTATTTCGTCCCACGAGAGCGCGCTCCAAACAATAGCCGGGCATAAATTCACTCCAGGGAGAAAACCAAAGAAATCTCGCTCCCACAGTCCCGGCACGTATAGAGGAGACGCGATTCTTTGCGAGAAAACTTATAAAATGCCTTAATTGCGCTCGCGAGCCGTCTACTCGGCTCGATTAGAAATTTTTAATGCATATACAAAAAGTACTTATCACGCAAGCTTAAATGTTTATAAAAATTAAGCAACAAACGTCTATACAACTCACCAGCAAAATCGGTGATGCCGTTGGCCCGAAGATACTGCACAGCTCGAAGTCCGTAATCGGCCGCGTGTCCCCAGATGTAGCTTCGTGTGTAGAGGGGTGTCAGATTCGACGGGTAGAAAATTTTACGAGGCCTCTGGTGCTTCATGTCGTAGTCGTACCAGGTGCCGTCCTCCTCGTGCCACATCAGTTGTCGGATGGCTTCGCGGTACTCCTTGGCGACGCCCAAGTACTGCTTCATTTTCTGCGAAGAAGATCGGATCGTGTACATGAGAAAGAAAAAAAAATACTGCTGGCATTTCGCCGATCTGAAATCTCCCCCCGCTCGATCGATGCTATAATGATAAATAGCGCTGAAAATCCCCGCATAGATAAAACGAAAAAGCCATCTCTCGGACGCGACGGGCCTCTGATATCGCGGCCGATAAATCCCGAAATGAAGGAAGGGTCAAACGCTTTCGTTTCTTTCTCTATACTATACGTAATTGCGAATGGACATAGAATCGTATATATACGTGTATAGTGAAGAAAGTCGACGCGCGACAAATCCCACCGTCGCGCCTGTATACTGCACTCGAGAAAGAAAAATAATGGAGGCGAGGAGAAGGAAGATTTACGAGCGATCCTCTCGCCCTGTGTATAAGTCCTAGACACACGCTCTTCTCTGCAGTGGGGGTTAATAGTCGCTTTGCGCGCGACAAAAACGCTGCTTGTCGCTTGGCGCATAAAAAAGTGGGACATCCAGTTTTATACAGGGGGAGATTCCAAAATTTATATACGAATTTAAGAAATGCTTCTACCGTCTGGTTCGAGATAGGGGAGGTTGGCTAAAATTAGATCACGACCGGATTTGAATAATTATTGCTCTCATACTAGTAACGAATAGATATCGTGAAGGGAGGGAGGGGGGAAGGAGGAGTCTTGGATTCAATAATTACACGCGTAGACACGCGTTCCCGTTATGTTACAAGCAAAAGTACGAGGCATATTCCCATCTCTCCTGGGATAAGAGACTACATCATTTTCCTCGGTTCCCGCAGCCCCTCCCTGCGTAAGGAGATATTCGGATAAGAGACTCATCGCCGCCGCGACAGCAGATTCTCTCATCGATTTTTCGGCTCGTAATAGCGCAGTTATAGGTCCGGCGCACGTGTACATAATATTATCAGCGGAAACGTTGGGGCCAAATCAAAGCCGGCCGATCATTAAGAGACGCGAGGATTTATCGCGCGTACGTTGTTATCTACACACAAACGTTCTTCTCCTATAGTCTCCGTAGGTCGATATGTGGTGTTCCCTGTCCAGCAAGTTTGGGAAACGTGACAGCGTGTGTTGCACTCGGATTTCATAAGAAAGAGAATTAATCTGTTCGGCGGCGCTCGATTCAATTTCGCACATAACCGACGGTGCGATACTCTTCTGACTTCTGGATTCTGATTACGTTAGCGAAGAAATTATTGCGGCGGGGGGAGAGATAATTGAAAGATAAAATTCGCCGCTCTTGAGCGACTGCAAATCACGTCGAATGATCTTATTACGCCGGGCTGATTTGCTCTCGGCTGGGCCGCCGAGAAACGTATTTAACCGTGAAACTTTTCTTCGATTGCTCGCACACAGACGTGTGTGTGTGTGTGGGTGGGTGACATGTGGGCGATCGGGATTCCCCGTCAAAAAGAAAAAGCAAACTCTCTTCTCGACGTGTCTCTGTATACATAATTATATACCTGACGCGGGACGACGCGTTACATACGGGAAAATAATGAAGAGCTTTCGCTTCGATCCACAGCTGCCACTCGACGACTGCGCGACTGTCTGCAAACATTCGCTGGAGATAACTTCGTTTCGGCTCATTTTTCTTCGACTGATTAAAGCCGTGTATGTACACCCAAGGCATATACACAGACGCGATGGCCGTCGGCGCGGAAAAAAGGGGATAATGTTTGGCCCATGTCGAGAGAAACAAACAACTTTCTTCGGATAATAAATGATGAGTTTTTTTGCGCCTCGACTCTCCTATATATTCGCAGTCTATTTACGCGGTTCCTCGTCTTTTTTCAACGTCTTTCCCTCGTTGCGGCCTATTATCATATGAAAAATGACGCGTCCCCCTGGACTTTTATGGCTCTCTTAAAATTATACACCGAGTCCTTATAATTTCCTCCCACGAATATCCCGAGACTCACGCGCGTAATAACGGTGCATCTGCCGTGAAAATTTCAGAAAAATCGCATTTCGCCGGGTTGGCAGGACGATCGAACGGAACGGGAGTAACAGCTTTTTCTCGGAAAGAAAGATCGTCCATTGTACGCCGCAGGACAGCTGACAAATCCCTTACCGCGAAGTTGTTCTTCTTGCGGAAGAAGCGAGCGAGGATTCTGGCGTTGCGCTCGAGGAAGGCGTTGAGATCGACTGGAAGGATATTCTCGGTGGTGATGTCTTGGAGATCGAGCGATGGCTCACCGTTCGCGGCGATGAACCAACGAGCGGAAAAGTCCCAGCCACTTTCAGCTCCAGCTTTCACGTTGTTGTAGAAATCGCGTTTCTTCGCCGGGTCGGTTATGTTCTCAGCTAGAATGTAGTCTTCTCTGAAAGGTGAATAACGATACAATCAGTCGTGACTTATTGGTCGATCGAGTGGAAATAAAGTTTTCGTATTTCGAATCTTGTTATCGGCCTCTCGTTAATAATTAAAAATTTCCTTTCGTACCGACGTTGAACGGCATAATTCCAAGTTTTAAGTAGAACAAGTCGAATACGATAAGACACGAGCAGTTCTCGTTTTGTCAAGCTTTCAGCGGCAGCTTGTACGTTTCGCTATTGGCTTACGGTATATTAAAAAGAATATATTCCATTAAAACATTTCAGATATTCTATTTCTACGCGAACAGCGAACGTCTGTTGTATTTCACTCGGATATGCATATTGTTTTTTCATCAAAGCGTCAATAACATGTCGACCTAGAATAGTCTGAGAGCGAAGAAAAGATGCCATTAGCGGGGACTTACCGGTAACTTTCAGGCCGAGGTCCCTCGCTGTTGGTGACGTATCGGGCCATTTTGTATTCGCGGCCGTTTTTCACAACCTTGACAGATTTATAACGCTGCCAGAAGTTGAATTCCTTCTCCAGAGTCGGCAAGCTCTCCTCGACGAAGTTCCAGTCCTTCGTAACTTCGTAATACTTGTCGACCTGCGAGTCGTTATAATATAGTAAAAGCTCATTAGCGCGGGTGTTGCGTAGAGAGCTTTCGCGTTGCGAAAAAAAAACAAATTTTAATTTCTCACCATGGGTATCAGCAGAGGCGGTTGGCTCCTCATCAGGTAATAGACTCGACCGCCATTGGGTATAAAACCGTAAGTCTTGACCATCGAGAGAAAGTTGTCGATGATGCCTTTCGAGGTCTCGCGCATGTCGTGCAAGAGCAGACCCTCCAGTACCCAGTAGCTATCCCAGTAGTAGAACTCTGAAATTTTCGACGCGCAGTTATAAAAAATAGGTCCTGATTTTGGCCTTCATTGTCAGAAGAGTTCGTCAGGCTGTTTTCCAACTCGGAAATTAAAACCTTTGAAGCATGCATTCAACTGATTCGAGATTTCAATTAGCTGGGGGAGAAAAAAAATTCGTCACCGCGCGCGGACGAGTCGCCCGAATACTAATTACCCTCAGGACTTTCAGCTGCGCGTGTGGGAGTTGGCCAACTATATGTATAGATATGGAAGGATTGTTTCACGTACATGGCGCCGCGTCGGATAAAAAGCTCATCATCCCAGCACGTCCGGGCGTACATAAATTATTCCGTGGAATCAGCGTGAGAGAGAATACACGGGTTTGACACTCCTCTGACAAATAGTCTTATATCTCCCTCTCTGGCCGACAATTAAAATAAAAGATGCATCGTCGATTATTCGACCTCGGCTTTTTTTTTCCCAGACGCCCAGAGAGCGAAATCAATTTATCTTCCGAAGCGAAAAAAAGGGCGGAATCTCAAGGCCGAATATAAACGTGGGTGGATGTGTGTGAGTGTGTACCTTTGAATCGTCCGCCCGGAATAATGAAGGTGTTGTTGACGTAAATCAGACTGTGCCTCTTGGGATTGTCTCTGACGTCTGTGGTCATGCGCCTGGCCAGTCCTTTCCAGACCTCGTTGAGGTCGGCTGCCCACTGGCGATAACGTGGATCTCTGATACGTTGGAGTATCGCCGGCTTTGGATTCCAGTCGGTCAGTGTCACGTTCAGCAATTCGTTCGCTTCGAGGAAATTCGCATCCACGAATTCCCGCACCTGTTCCTTGCTCGGATTCTTATTCGTGGCGTTCATCAGCGCTTCGAAGCTGCAAACGAACGCAACGTGAATCTCTCTTGCAGACTGCAAGCTTTTTTTCTATCGATTTGTACACGGTAAGAAATCCGCGGCCAATAAAAGCGAGAGAGCTGAGTGCAAAACCGTGTCGGCTTCCTTTTTTTACCAGCTACGCGTTCCATTGTATACGCGCAACTGAATTAAAAAGCACTGTATATATGACAAAACGAAAAAGAAATTAATCCTAGTTATATACTCACTTCGAGAGCGTCACTTCCTCGTCGTGCTTCTGATAGAGGTCGACGAAGGTCTTGCTGTCTTTGTACAGGGCTGCCAACTGGACGGTCCTCAGCAGATCGCCTTGGCAGTAGACGGGACTGGAACACAGACGAACAAGAAGTTCAGTTTTCGAGTATGCACACGAGCTTGCGGCGCGTAAGTCTCTCAACCGCACTCGTTATACTGTATAGGCGCTTGTATAGTTTATGAACCGCAAAGTCTCGACGTAATCGCCTTACACTATACAACTTTGGATTTGTTTATAAAGTACTTGACGAGCGCGAGCTTTGCCAAGCGTTGCCGAGCATTGTTGTTCTATCTTCAAGGAAGATGTACGTCGTCGCGTCAAACTTGTATTTTTAAGGCACGTAGGTAATTCATAAAAGACAAAAGACGAACTAGTTCACCGAGAATTTTACGCGGCACTTTTTCTTTCGTATAAAAATGCAAACTTTCGTCTCGAGCGAGATGGCATGATAAACGGAGTTTAGGGCGCTTCGAGTGAGACTATGGCTATCGATTTTTATACTGCCGTTTGAAGAGCGCCGAAGCTTTTCCCTTTCTAATGAAAAGGCTATTTACTTCTCTAAATTCGACGTATCTCTTTCGAATGTAAATCCGATTGCTCTGAGAGTCTATATACGTATAATAGTTCAATTAATTCTCCTCAATGCTCCGCTGATCCGATTTAGACAGATTTGGCTGTCGATCGTTCGTATTGTTATCAGTGAAATCTCTAGCACGAATAGCATCAGGTACAATTGACACGTTAATCCCGCACAGCTCACCCAGAGAAATTATAAATTCTCGCGTCAGTGCGTTCGATGTTATCGTGACGCGAATATAGCGCGTGTAAGCGATTCGCTAAATGAAAGTTTATCGCGGTCGCCCGACGAAATCATGAAGCGATTTCGCCAACGACTACGGCGCCACTCAAGCGGCCCATTCGCGTCGAGGACGACGAGCTTGTACCGACAGAAATTCCGTATAGTATATCCTGGCGTTTATTCGGTCATTTCCACCCTATTCTCGGAGCGAAAAAAAGAGAGAGAGAGAGAGAGAGAGAGAGAGAGGAATCGCGACAGGAAAATATAAGCGAACGCGCGGCCAGCCGGAACAAAACAATTTCATCAATCAGCGCGCGCGAGAGAGACTTTTCAGAGAGGAAAGTATATAAATCCGAGAGAAGGTCGTTATGCGCAGTAGTAAAGGGGAGAGCCACGTGAATGAATCGCTCAACGGGCAGATCTCAAGGCGTATGCGTATATTCTTTTTTTTTCCTTCTCGAGGAATTGATTTTACAGCGGAATTAGATTGAAATTTATACGGAAGAGCTTTTCATTCACATTGAAATGTCGAGCTCGCCTTCGTTCTCCAACTTCGCCTAGTGTTTACGCAACAACGCAGAATTATTTCAACTTTCAGCAGAGTTGCTGGGATTGCGGTGTCACCCCTGACACGATCGAAAACACACACCGCGCGCGAGCTTGCAAGCTCCTGAGATTTACCGCATCCTTCGTGGTACACCTCGCTGTGCGCACGTGTGCAGCATCCGAATGACAAGATAGAAGGAAGAAGAAGAGCAGAGTCTACTGCGTCGCGAAGGGACAACGAGGCACTCATTGTGTTTTTCTTGTATCCGGCTTCCGCAAGCACACAAGTAGCTCGAATGATTGATGGAGCTTGCGTATACCGTCGAGTGTAGGCATTTTATGGAGCATCGTCTGCTGCGTCTATAGCCGAGAGAAGAGCAGCATCTCTCTGTGATTAATGTCGCTCGCGACGAGTGGATAGGTGGCCTATACACCAGCCACCTATGCATAAATTATCCAGACGATCGTCGTCGAGGCGTCGTAAATTCCGAGGTGTGTTTGCGCCGTAGCTCCAAGTGGACCCACATGCGCTCACGTCGGTTCAAGGATTTTTCCCCTCGCGCGGGTGATTATCGCCGTCGGGAGAATGAGGCCGAATGGAAAAAGATTGAGATTGAGCATTTTGCCGTTGATATTGCTTTTTGTGAGTATCGAGAGAAAGAGTCACCGAATAACTTCTTGATGGTGCTTTCGAGACGTCTACGACGCCACCTGAGATACTTTCCTAATAACTGAATAACTTATGTGCAAATGCATCGTGTAAGCACAGCAACTAGAATAATCGAGCAACAAGCTTGCAGCCAAGGGGGAGTTATGATTAAACGATCTTCGATAATTGCCATAAACGCGCGACCTCATTCCAAGCATCGATATGCAGAATTCGTGCGAACGAAGTTGGGCATTTCAGCGTATGGTTTTCAATCAAATTTGCATTACTCATTGATATTAATGGAGCTGGGTTTCCAATAATTGCATAAACAATGCGTAATTTGATGCTCGAAACTGAAGTTATATTATTATATTCAAAATTCCCGCGTAATACTTGCAAAGCTCACTTGAAAATCGAACCAGCGTGCACTTCAGAACTTACAACGTAATATACCATGACCCGCCGTATTAAAGTTCAGTTGAAAGCATATCCGCGTGCTGTAAGTAGTTAGCGATCATAAAACATTCCATTTCTCCTGAAGCAGCGCATGGTATAATAACGCAAACAAGAAAAATCCCAATTATGAAAAATTTACAACGTACGGCTTATCTAATATTATACACGCAGAAGCAGCAGCAGCAGGAGCGAACTAATAAACCGTCATCAGTGCGACCAAAGGCGAACATTTCAGCGTATGGTTTTCAATCAAATCTGGATTACACTTGTTAATATTAATGCGGTTCCCAATAATTGCATAACCCATGCATAATTTGATTCTCGAAACTGAAGTTATATTATTTAAATTCGAAATTCCCGCGTAATACTCAGAACTTGCAACGTAATATACATGACCCCGCTATACGAAAATTCAATTAAAAGCATGTCCGCCCGCGCGTTGCAGTTGGCAATCGTAAAATATAATTCCATTTCTCTCGAAGTAGCGCCTGACATAATAACGCAAACGAGAAAAATCCCAATTATGAAAACTTAACAATGTACGGCGTGTTCATCTAATATTATACGCAGATGTAGCAATAGCAGCAGCGAAATAATAAACCGTCAGAGCGCAGTACAAACATATAATGTAGATTTGTCCCTTTACGTCTGCGCCTCCGGGAAATGAGGAGGAAAATAAAAATTCATTTTATATTCGCTATCCTCCCATAGCTCTCTCGTGCACTCGCGCGAGCAACTCGAGTCATTTATAAACTGCATTTATATTCGCTCTCTCGCTCTGTCTTCCGCTTTTTCCTTTCCTATCTCAGAGATACGACGACGAGGACGACTCTTTATCTCTGCGGTGAATTTAAAAGCAATGCCCGTGAGCGAACGAATTTCCACGAAGTCGAATACGCAGAAATTAAAACGCATTTCCTCGTAATGGGCTTGGCTTTTTATTCAGAGGGCGACTTTGCGGCATCTCTCATTCGGCCTGAGGCAAGTATCTTCCGTGAGCAAGACCTTGCAAGTATCTTCTTTGCTTTGCGTTTCTCTCTCTCTTTTTCTCTCGGGCCAGTGTGAAAGCGACGATAATATACCTTAGCAATAAGAAACATCAAAGGGTGAGCGTTTTATTCTAGAAAATTGAAAAACTCTCGGGGTCTTCAATTTAATTTTAATATACTTACCCGAGGATCCAAAAGAAGAACGAAAGTCTCTTCTGAACAAAGGGCAAACTTATCGCTCTCGATGCGCACGTAATAAGGTACTCGGTATATATAAGGTACAGACCCTAAATCGAGGGAATACACACATAAATTTAATCCAGCGGAAAATGAGAGCGAATTTGAAATTTTTTCGCACCGCAAGCAATATCCCCCCAGCAGCGCTGCATCTGTAGAGCCAAGAGAGTTTATAGAGATTTATCGGACACGCGCGCGGCGCGCAACTTTATATAGGACGCGAAGCAAATTACGTTTCGAAGGTGAGAGCGTCTGATCCGTCGCGGCAAATCCGCAGTTATCCACTTCTGCTTCGTCGCTCTTTCTCTTCTTCTTCTTCTTCTTCTTCTTCTCCTCCTCCTCCTCCTCGTCTCGATCGTTTTTCTTGCTGCAGCGCGCGGTAAATGCTGCTGTACTCGAGGTATCGGAAAAAATTGCCCCTCGATCCTACAGCCGCGCTCTTTTATTCTGCTCGAAGAAATATGCGGATTTTTCTCGCCGCTAGACGGTTGTAAATATTGCCGGCTTCGCTGTGCCAGGTAATAGAGGCGTTTAACGCTGGAATGTCCTTTTCAAGCTTTTAGTTTCATCCTTTCCAAATTTCGCAGCATCGCTCTCATTCGAATTAATCAGCGCGAGTGGAATGGACTTTGGTTTTTTGTTACCGTAATTCTGTGAAACTTGTGCTATTATATTAAACGCAAAAACCATCAGAGAGTCTAATAAAACATCTAAGTCCTCTCGGCTTATCGCCGAGTCTCGGGAAAAACGAGGTCAGAGTTTGCATGATAATATATTACAGGAGAGCGACTGTGTGTATCTGTATTTTATACCCGGAAACGGATGGATCAAGCTACGTGTTATTAGTGTTGACACGTGTCTATTTTGCGCGCGTACAGTGTAAATTGATCAAGTTTGCGGGAATTTCCTCATGAGAGTATACACGTATCAATGCAGAGCATATAATTTACCCACGGGTGCAAACAATCTACAGCGAGATGTGTGAGCGATAAAAATAAAATTCCGATCTTTTGCTTTTCGCAAAAATCTGACTTTATCTTGCTACAGCACGATTCGCTATGTTACAAAGCATTCGCACACAAAGATTTATCTCGCATAAATCTCTCGTTTTGGCCCACGTTAATAGCAGCAGAAGGCTTGGAACAAAAGAAGAATAAATAAAAGCACTCGGCTGAGCTTCTGAGCGACGATTCTCGAACGCACAAACAATAAAACATAAAACGAAGTCGATAACGATGCGAAATACTGTTATAAAAAAATATCCTAACGAGTAATAGTATATTGTGCAACTATAGAGGGGAAAATTGACTTTTTCTAGCGAGGGTGATGTTTGTTGAACACCGTACTTTTTTTGATAAGGGCATGAATAGACCCTTTTTTAAGAATGCAGAAGGAATAGAACATTGAGAACTCTTTGACGCATAGTATATTTTAAACTTTTTATTCAAATTTTCAAAATTTTCAAAAAGTTTTAATTCCCGTAGCGAGAGGGAAAATTTTCTCTCCCGCTGCTAAAAAATACTCGATTTTCTATTCATTTTACATGCATGAAAAAGGTTTTTTTTTTCGTGCACGTATCATAAAAAATCCTTTGCACGCTCTCGGACGAATTCGTTTTAAGAATATAGTTTTGCCGAAAAAACACCTGCGAGGATGGCATCGAAAGATCGACTTTAACGACGGCAATGTAATAAGAAATCCTCTAACCCTACGATTCCGCCGCACCTACATTATTAATAAACACCGCTCAGCCCCCGATACACGGGATCGAGGCGCGGAAAGCAGGAAATTCCAGCTAGTACTCGCACCAGCGGTGATTCACCGCGCGGAAGTCAAACTAAAAGCTGTCCCTATAGTATACAGCCATACTCTCCCGTGAGAACGCACTGCCGCGCCTCCTCGTATAAAAAGCGCTATATAGCGAACCCCGAAGAAAGAGGAAACTAGCCTGTGTGCATCGGCACGATTTCGTCGAAAAAAAAAGAAAAGGAGAACGAGGCTATCTGTATAAATGCGGCCTGCGCGAGCCGTAAAATCCCTTTTCCGCGGCAGAATTTTAACGACACGGCCGGACTCGCGAAATAGCCAGGGCTCGAGAGAGTGTGTATACTCTTTTTAAGGACACGGGAAGAAATCTGTCGTGCGAGTGTGCGAATACTGAATTACGCGCGGTTGTATAGTGTATACGTTTAAGCGTAATGACGACGATGAAGTTTCGCTCATTTACGTAGAGGAAGAGATGACTTAATCGTTTTTTTAATCGTTAGCTCAGCGGCGCTTCTCAAGCTCAAGGAAGGGAGATGTAATATAGTACGTCTTAATTATGCGCCGGGAAGTAAGTTTGATGAGATTGTGCAAGTCGTGGCTGGGGAAGAAAGAAGGTGCGCTTTTAATCAGCGAATCATTCCGCCTTACGGGATTAACCTTACACTCACTGCTTCGCTGTGGACCATTTTTTTTTTTTTTTTTTTTTTAATCGATTTGCCCTTGAACCCTGGTAAAAGTCTTCCCGGGTTTCCGAGTAGAAACCAGCGATATTTTCTACTTAAAAACAATATTTTGATAATAACATATTATATTTCAAGAAAATCGTTTTCGAGATAATAATCATAGTTTCAAAAATTAAAATATCATCAATAATTAAATATTAATATATAATGCCCCCATTTGATAAATTATCGGCAAATTTCTACCAGGGAATCATCGCGTTTTGATAGAAAATCACACACGTGACGCTATATAACGAGACTGTCGACTGCACAATAGCTGTGTATAATACAAGCGCAAAATCGTATTTCCGCCAGCCTGAAAAATGTCTCTCCCTCCGTCGGGCTCCAATAATCTCGCTCCACAGATGGAAAGAAAGAAAAAATTCCGAGAGAAACCCGTAGCTGCGGATTCCCGGAAACAGGCATAAAGACCACCAAAAAGAATTCGCAGTAACGCTTTTATTCTTCCCGTTATACACCTGTACCAGCCATCTTTCAACGCAGGCCTATTGTCTGCGATTTCCATAAGGAAGAAGAGCTCGAAACGAGGCCTTTTTATTATCATCGTCGCGTAATCCGGTCAGGGAAAAAAAGCTCGACATAGTCGTGCGTATATATGTATACGTAGCGCGCGCACTGCACGCGGAGCGTTATCTAATCGGGTAAGCCTTCCGCACTCATGCGTGCGAGTACCGGAGCGAATTCGGTATTGTGACGAGATAAGCGTGAGCGCGAGTTTGTATCCGATAAATCGGAGAAATTGATGAGGCGTCGATGATCTTCGATAGCAGAGAAGAGGTGTGTTTTGTGATTATCTATATATATTGCGGAGATTCGACTGGCGATAAATAAAGATTCTCATCCGCGATTCTTGAGAGGTTGTTCGCCTTTTCGACCTCCAAAATTTATTTGCCTTTCGAAAGCTCGCCGTGAACAATAAAGAAGCGTTGAAGAAACTTTTCCCTCTGCGTAGTCATTGTTATGGCAGACACCTGCAGCGAGTGTAGAGCGAAAATAATTTCCGAAATTAAGCCCCGCTATAAAAACACAGCAAACGCGCGTGGCTGAAAACAGCAATAAACGAGCAGTCGAGACGCGTGTGTATATACACGGGATCATCGGCAAACAAATTCAGATTTCTCCAGAATGATCGAATGCGTCACGAGCGAACGCTCTTTTTTACCACAAAGACACACGTCCAAACAATCAGTGCACGGGATAATCGTCGGTATTTGTAAAAGTTATAGAAAAAGAGAACGAATCGATAGCGATACGGCGCCACACACAGACCGATAAAAAGCCCGATGACCCACTGCCACGGAAGAGCGAGCGACTCGTGTATTTACCTCCGCAAGACACACTCTGTCTAGCGAAGAACGAGCCAAGGGCGCCCAGCATTGTTCGTGGCGCAAAGTTACGCGCCAGCTATAACACAACTCATCGCTGCGCGGCTGTGTGCGCGAGCGCAAAAGCACCCGAGGGAGATAATGTATAACCGCGCGTAAGCACATTTTACCGCGAGTTTTCAAAGTAAAATGCATTAGAATTAAGTCGTTCGCGAGAGAGAAAGAGAGAGAGAGAGAGAGAGAGAGAAAGCGCGCACAATGGGAGCTGCAGCTCGCTATATCTATATGCATGGAAAGTGCGCGTCTATTGGCCGAAACGAAGATAATATCCTCTGTGTGTATATATACAGAGCGAAGTAACTTTCGCTAACTTGGTGATTCTTGAGAATTTCATTAATTAACTGTTAGCTGCATCATACGGACGATTTGGAAAGTTGTCGAGGGAACTTTTTGTATGCCTGGTATCTGCCCTTGCGTGTCTATATTATACACACCTTCAGAGGCGGGCACATAGAACGTTAGAACTTTAACGAGAGAATCTACAAGGAATATCGGCTATGCTCGCGTTTTGTTATTATTTCCGTCAAAACTTTCCGATATAATATTGTATTACAACGTTTATTATGCGCCGCGCGATAACTTTCAACAATGCGGACGCTTCAATTACGCTGTACGAGTGCGCAAGTATGTACATAGTAAACAGCAAAGAAGGCCGAAAACCGAGATTGCCGCCGAAAACTCGTTTAGCTCGTATACCTACAGTTTCGAGGCGGCGTTTTTAAATTAGGCTGCTATCTACGCAATAACCGTCGGCTAATTAGAAACGTGACAAACACACAGAGAGCTTATATTTTCTCTCGTAGGTGCAATTTCTATCTTCAATTGCGAGCTCAAAGTGTAAACTATAACCAAAACGCGAAGCGCCCAATGAGATTCTCTATTTTTTTTCCGAGCTTTATACTCGCGTGTCTGTGTGTACGGACCCACGCATATATTTACGCCTGTGCAGCTCGTTCAAATAAAGCCCGCGCGTGTAGCGTTGCTGTATGAACTTCTCCTCTGTTTACGCTGAAGAGAGATTTTTCGTGATGGGATATATTGTACATACTGATATGTCCATCAAACTTATATTTCATTTGCCTAATTGGATTTCTTTTCAATCAAATTCTCTCTGTGTGCTTTTAGAATTCATCTCGTTTTGTTTCCTGTTTCATTTTCTTTTTATACATTATACTTCAGTTTTAATAACTTTAATAACAAAATTTTAAAGTGTAGAACGTAATGAATCAAAAAATGGATGATTTTGTTTGATCTGAATAATTCCGGCAAATTCGAAAACACACCGGAATATTTTAAAATTAAACAAGGTCGTTGATTATCCGATTTGTTCGTTTGCGGAGAAAATTGGATTTTGCCGGAAAAGCATTCCCGAGAGAGATTCTGCTGCAGCGAAATCGTTATCATAAAAATATTATGCAGGACTGCAACTGCACCGGTCACGATAAGCAATAAAATATCAAGTTTCATTCCAATCTATTGTTGATGAGTGTCGAGCTAGATTAAAAATTGAAAATCGCTCGCTGCAGTTTCCTTGCAAATAATTGAAATGAAAATATAAAAAAAAGATACAAGCATGTAAATTGCACACGAGCTGCTATAACTCTACACACAATTATCGCAGCGCGCTATCAACGGTAATATTTCATGAGCGCAGCGCTCACTCATCACAAAAAGCGAGCTACAGCTTATTTTCGCGTAGCTGTTTTTTTTTTCGAAAATATTATCTTTATACTCGTACAGAAACACACTCCATTCTACGAGCAACATATTTTTACAGCTCTGTTTTTTTCTCAATATATAGGGATCAAAATAATGTAAACACGTGCGATTTGCGGGTGGTCGTTTAATCTGGATCTCCGAAACATAGACAAATTTAAAAAAAAAAGTACAACTCGACAAACGCAAGAACTATGCAAGCCACGCGTTTACAGTTAATCTTCAGATAGCACTATCTGCACCAACGTATCAGAATCGCTATAGGTATACACATAGTTCTCTATTACCGGCAAGCGCTCGTTAACGCTCGTTTGAGGTATGTCATGTTTATGTTCGCCTTTCACCGCACCACAACGCGAGCACGATTTCCGGAAGCTATTGCATTGTGTGTATAGGTATCTATATAAAGTATAAATGCAGAAAATTCTCTCACCTTTCACACAGGTCCAGAACCTCCCCAGAGTCCACTTCCTCATCCTTGACTAAGAATCGAGCGTTGGCACCGATTGCCAGCGACAGTAGCACCAACAGGAGCTTCATCGTCCCCATAACGACACTGGCTTCACCAGAGCACAATGGATATTGAAAAAGTATACACGCGGAGAGCAACAACGCGCGTCTGAATGACAGCCGAGCACGTTGAAAAATGCGCTGCGGTGTGTGTAATGTCTATATCCTCACATACACGGAGACAGAGAGAGAGAGAGGGACAGCGGCGTGTCGTCGTTCGGTATGCGACTTGACCGAGACCGGACATCTCCGCGCGATATTATATATAGAGCCGGCTACATACCCGGGACGGAATTGATAACGAGAAACGACAGCGCCATTGGTCGACGACCTTAGTTTGACTCCCCCGCCAGTTGTAAACTCTCTCTCTCTCTCTCTCTCTCTCTCTCTCTCTCTCTCTCTCCAGCGCGCAATTGTTGTGTGCGCGCGGGGAGAGACGATTGTGCGCGTCGACGGCATATGCAAAAATTCACGCCGTGCTATCGCCGGATTCAGGCGAGTCTCGCCACCGGGTTTTTCCGGTCGTTTTTATTTTTTTACCTGCTTTAACGAATATTCTGGTAATTAATCAGTACGAGCTTTTTATTGTTACTCGATCGTGTTTTCTCATAATGAGAGCGCAATGTTGAAATGTGTCAGTGGGTCGTTATTCGCTAGATAATCGATTCGCGTGTCATTATCAACATTTCCGAACGAGTTTGACTCGCAAAGTAAATTTTAACGTGCCAACGGTCATCGTATTAATGCCAATACTGCAATCGATTCGAAGAATCTCCGCAGTTACGAGAGCGCGGTTAATTAATCTCTCTCGCGATTACGGCTGCGAGATCGTATCGATGCGATGAGATCAGAGTGTGTATAAGTGCTGTTATGTCAATCTCACTTTTTTGCTCGTTGCATCAGTCAATAAACAAAGCGAAACAAGCAAGTATAGTCTTTTCGAAGCATTTCATCTAAGAACTTTACAGGCAAACCTGGAAAGCACATCGTACGTCCTATTGAAAGTACGGTCTGACTCGTCGCCGAGTCATGTTATAAGTTCTATTAACTTCCGGCGACACATTGTAAAGGCTAATCTGGCTATGGTGTGCAAAGTTAAACTGGGGCGAAATTTCGAAGCGAACCCAAAGCTGTCGTCGATTCGGCTAACGTGAGCGGGTAACTGGAATTCTAAGAGGGAGCGATTGCGACAAAATGTATCGCCGAGCTTCCTTCGCCGATTGCATAATTATACGCATTAGTGTCGTCGCACGCGTGGAATTTATGAGCCGACTCGCGTCCGCGCACTGATTGTAACGACTTTTTTTTTCGAGGCTCTGAATTCCCTCTTTTGTTATTTCCGCTATACTAGCTATTTGATTTTCCTGTAACGGCCCTGAACGAATAAAACGCCTCGACTATTACACCCTTTCGAAACATCAGCATTTGATGGACCGTCGCGTTCCACGTGTAATATACTCCTGACAAATCGAATTTGATTCGCACAGTGACTACAGAATTACCTAGAAGCCGTATCGACGTGGAAAAAGAAAACTACAACGAAAGCTCGCAACTGTTAACAAGACTTTCATTAGCCGCACCGACACACACCAGTCAATCCGCTCTCTCGCGCGAGCTTATTTCGCGCGACGCGAAAGAAAACTGCATCAGCCGGCCACCCTGTAATCCCCGTAATTCCTCTTTCTCGTTAAGCTCTTCTCTTCCTCTACTTTTACCAACCATCTCTCTCTTATCTCATTGGTATGCGACACGAGAGACGACTCGAATTAGCCCGATCTCGAGCTTCGTGCGCGCTATAGCTTTGTAATAAGCCGCAACTTTCACGCAGCGAATTCAATTAATCTGTTTCCGATTAGTTGCATGTTTTCCGGAAATTTACTTCGACGCACAGCTCGCGTAAACTCCGTCCCCCTTTCCGCTTATAGTCCGGACGAGATTCGATCATGATGGATTAATGCGGAGATTAATTATGTCTGCTATAGAACGCCGGTGAAGATGACCGTTTCGCGCGCGGCATCTGCTCGGTTTATGAAATTCGGCTACTTTCTGGCTTTGCGGATATCGGTTGTTATTAACTTTTTTCTCTCTTCTCCGAGTGAGCACTAGTAGCACTACTATACTGCTCTCGGGTGACGCGTTGAGCTGGATTTGATGAGAGAGAACGTTATATACAGTCTTCGCATGGGCGCTTTTGGCGAAAATGACCAAAGTGCATTATACTGCTATCATCGTTAAACACCGGTATTTATTCTTCGCTTTTAATAGATATTATATTTGCGGGCTCGTAAACGTAATGGCGAATGATCGATGCGAGCGCGTCATCAATTTTATTGCTCTCGGTGTTATAACCGATCCGAGCCGTGCTTATGATTCCGCGAAAAGCGATAATAGAAAAATACGAACATTCTCTTTTTCGGTTAAAGGAGCCTTTGTCGGATTCGAGCGCAGTAGAATTTAAGTTCTTCAGCACTAGCCAAAGTGCACACTAGCTCGCTGATAAAAATTTAAGTGTATAGCAGGCTTATATTTAAAACTACGCAATATAATAGGCCTCAAATGTCAGTTCCGTAACCTGTCTCCAACACGGATTTCAATCTAAAAGGTCGATGCAGATAAAAGTACGACATGTAAAAAAAATTCCATCATATATAGTATGAACTATAGACCTATTACAATATATTTTTCATGGTTTTGGGATTAAAATTAATTATTTAATATTAAAGCTGGGTGCTTACTCTTTGACGCCAGTTTTTCCATTAAAAAGGTACCCTCTACATTACCTTATGTTAAAAGCGTTCTAGTGTGTCATATAGCGCCGCCTATCGGTAGAATTTCAAACTATATACTACTATTTATGAAATCCAACCGTAGCATGGTTCCAAAATTCAAAATTGTGGAAGTGAGAGCTGATTTTTCATCAGAAATTTCGAAAAAAAGCACAACCTGTCAGTTCCGTAACGCTAGTAAACTACTACTTAGCAACAATGTATTTAAACATATAGGGCGTTTTTCTCGAGTAAATAGTAAGTATTTTCGAATATATGTGCAAAGAATTGTTTATAATAATTACGCTAGGCTATGCGAGCTGATAAACGCCTAAATGTCAATTCCGTAACCGTCAGTTCCGTAACACATAATACAGTAAGTATCATTAATACATTAATAATGTCCTAATCATTGCTTTTTTAGTATTTAAATGGCTCCAGTTACAAGGAAACGTCTAATAAGAGTCTAATTTTTTTCAAATAATTCGTCATTTAACGATATTGCGATCTTCGTGAATAAACGAACAGGCGGTCAAATATTGAGTGAATATACACATATATATATATATATATATATATATATATATATATATATATAGATAGATAGATAGATATGTATATCTTAGACGATTTAATTTTTTTTTTACCAAGTTAAATTAAAATTTACTGGAGTTTTATTAGCGCGAATTACAAAAATGTCAGTTCCGTAACCTAGTCAAATATGGATTCTTCACATAACTTGTTATAAAAGTTATATGTTGTGGTTTAGCTTTAGGGACTTGTTTTGTATGTAATTCCAGTTAGAATGACCGTCCGATAAGTTAAAAATAGTCGATTTTAGTATAGAACATTTTTGTGCCCGTTTTGAGCCAGTTACGGCAGAATCACCCATATACGAATAGTATACAGGCTGTCTGCTTATACCGCAGTACAAGCATGCTAACCGTACTCACACATACAGAAGTATACGACGCGTATAATACAGGCTGTCTGCTATGCTATACAGCAGAATAGTAGATCCAGAGCCACAGCATAGATACCACCACACAGTCTCAGTGAATGTTAAAAATGAGCATGGTACACTGACTCAATTATTGTTGATTAAGTTTAAATTATAAAAAGTGTCATCTATGTGCTCGAACTCACCAATGATGAAGATTGATAAATGACTTGCACAGATATTTCCATCATATCAGTATGCGAGCCAGTTACTGTTAGTGTCCAAATCTGCCATTATCATGCTAAATCTATAATATTGAAGTTCGATGTCTGTTCTTTTGCGGAGAGACTTGTTAAATTATTTAAAAACAGACTGCGATAACAGTTTTTACTTAACTGTCTTAGTTCGGCTTTTCACTTTGAACTTTATGGCTTTGACATCAAAATTTACAGGTAAGTCTATACATAAAACTCAAATTCATATCAGCTAGAAGGATTTCAACTTAATATATTGTTTTAACATGCTAATACAAATTAACATGTAAAATTTCAGCCCTCTACGAATGATGGATTATAAATGAGAGCAAAAACAAAATTGTAAAACAAGTAATCGGAATCAGTAAGAATTTTGTTTTTGCTCTCTCATTTATAAAATGGAAACATCTGTGCAAGTCACTTATCAAACTTCATCATTGGTGACTTTGAGCACATAAATGACACTTTACACAGTATTTGCACTTAAACAACACAAAGTCAGTATGTACAGCATGCTTGTACATACTTTCACATATGAGTGTAAACATGTATAGGGTTAGGTTGCCACTCTTAATCCGTAGTTTAAACAAATTATATTTATCCTTCCAAAAACATTCTAGCTGCATTAATACGGTTTACCCAGCATTTTTAACTAATTTAAATGCTAAAAACAGTAACAAACGTCCGTTTGTTACTATTTTCTATTTTTTACTTCACTAGCCAGTTCTTGCGCAGTGAAGTACTTAAAAATCTGAAGAAAATGGCGCGTCCCCTGGGCACTCACTACTGATGGAACTAGCTAGTTCCTTCCGAACTGGGTATGGACTGCCCAAAAACTGCTGATCATTTCTACCAGAGTCCCTGTATACGCGTAAGTATTATTTGTGCACGTGCCGTGTATATAATTTATTTTTCCTTGATGACTCATCGTTTGCTATATAGTTTTTCACACCAAAAATATATTTAGTAAAAATTGATACTAAACTGTATTTGCAACTATTCCGTTAAAAAAGTTTTACAAGACTACAGCGCAGAATCGGTAAGCGCGCGTCACTGTCGTCTGTGTATCTATACAACGTATATTCCTTCGCGATATTTGTTCAAGACATTAGACACGAGCGTGCGGTCGACGTATCGATCTCTTATTCTCGTGAGCCCGAAAAGAAGACATGCTTCGCGCGCGCGTGTAGTGGCTGCAATCGAATGAAGACCGAAAAGGTCTCATTGTTCGAGTCTGTCACTCGGATTCTGATGAAATGGATTCAGGCGATTGGTGTCAGATGCGTAAAGGTTTCGAAAGAGACGAGTGATATAGTCACGCGAAATCTGCATGATTATTGCGAGGAGGGGAGATGATCGTCTATATGGATGGGTTATTTTTGGCCTCTTGACGTAAAAATGACAACCTATTGTTTTGGCACATGTTCAATCGGATAATCGAGCGGCTTAATTACACTGCCTCTGTTTGAATAGTTGAACCAATTGGTGTACCTGATAAGGCTATGATTCGACGCGCGGCATCTACGAGACGCGAACATCTGGAATTGGTGTTTGCATTGGCTAATTAAATATTTGGGCTATAGACTACATGATTCGATGTAGTATATTGAGTTAATTTAATTAGCATCTGGT
This sequence comes from Pteromalus puparum, assembly GCA_012977825.3. Taxonomy (NCBI): domain Eukaryota; kingdom Metazoa; phylum Arthropoda; class Insecta; order Hymenoptera; family Pteromalidae; genus Pteromalus; species Pteromalus puparum. The sequence goes on along the minus strand of CM053169.1, from coordinate 40,185,367 downwards.
TTTAGATAAAACTGCGTCTCGATCAAATATTGGAACAATTCATTGTTTTACAATTTTAATTCAATCCAATTATTCGCATTTTCTGGACTTGCCGTACGTCACATCCGCGAAATATTTCTGCGTATTTCCCGCGAGTGAATCGCAAATGAAAATACAGGCGTTTCCTCTCTTGTTTCCATTTTATTTTTCTCCGACTTTAACAAACGCAGATTGAAATACCGAGAACGTTTTGTGGAAACATCATGCGTTCACTCTCTTCTCTCGAATAATATTGTCAATAACAACAAGCCTGTTCAACGGGATAACAATCGCACGGATATATAACGCAAACAGATTCGCTCTCTCGTGATTTCAAAAGTCACGAGCACTATATGGACAGTATATGGACGTACCATTTATTTGTATAGTAGTAAAGTAGACCTCGTGCCGTTTATCCTATAACAACGGAGACTAGTATATCGCTCTGGGCAAAACAGCCGAAGCTATATATGTATATCGATGAATGAAATGATACCGTTTGACATCTGCATCGATTTGCAGAGGAAGATCCATCAGGACATCAGTTGATCTTTACGAGTCGAACGACGCAGAGTCATTCGAAAAGTAGTGTGCGCGAGTGTTGATTTATAAAGGCGCGAGAAAAGTATACTGGTGCGCGTTGCTCGGAAATACGTCAAAAACAGACGGCGCATCAGAACTCACGTATTGACGTATATAGTTGTAGGTAGTCTCGAAGGTCGGGGAAAAGCGCTCTCGCCGATACAAAAGGCGGAATAAAGGAACAGTCGATATTTCAGTTTCCAGCGTCTCGTGATATATTGCTGACAAAATCTCCTTTTTTTGCGGGGCTTTTATATTATTTTGATTCGATGCACATCGGTGCTCTCGGCGATGTATGTAACGAGTCCTGGAATTTCGAATACTCTTTTCAATTTTTCAGTCGAATGAATAGTCTACTTTGATTTAGCAACGTGAATTTTGATGACTATTAATCGTTGCTTCCCGCGCTGCAGTTATAGCATAAGTGGCCGAAGCAGTAGGCCGAAACAAGACAGTTTTAGCATTGATAGCCCACCATCACTATTATCTAGAATCGGAGCGCGTATTGTTATGAAGGAAATAGAAAAGTGCCTATTCGTCACCTATTTTTACCTGCCACAGATACAGAGAGTTCAGGCAGTGACGAAGGTGCCGCTATAGAGCCAGTCCAATAAATCTGCTTTGTTTTGGCAATTGATATCGCTCTAGCCATCCACGCGCAGTTCATTGTCAAAAACTGGTCTCATTCAATTGTACAACCCAACCGTTTCCTAGACAAAGTTGTGCCATCACATCCTCTGAAAAACACGAGGAAAAACAGCATGAAAACTCAAGATAAAACCGAATACCAATATGCACCCGGATACGTCCTCCTCGCCTTATCGTCTCTAAAATCAACGACTATACGGTGCATCGTCTTCCCACTGCGCAAATATGCGCGCATCCTCGACATTCCTCATCCACAGAAATTCCGAATATCCTCTGGCGCGTCTTTCTCTCAGCGCGAAATAACTCCAAAGCGTTCCGAAGATGCTCGATATAGGCTGTGCGGGGGCATTATCGAGAGACACGAAATCGATACGCGCTTCCAATAATTTTAGGGATGATGGCCTTTAACGCTCTTTCTTAATCTTGTGATTGTATACTTGAGTTATTTTTCCCCATTTTTCGCATAATCTATACTTGATGGGAGTAGGAATTACACTTTTATTGAGGGATTATTTCTCGTGGTATAATGGTTCGCGCTTCAATTGTTGTTTGGCGCATAATCTGTGGTTGAATTATGCAGCATAATAATCATGATAATATAGATGATGTGTACATAGGACTTTCGTGTAAATATGTATATTTAAATACAGATAATTATATATTTGAAATAATTGGCATACGCAAATTAGAGCTCTCGACGTATGAAGGCTGGCAAATGTTATCGGAGTGAAATATTTCGCTGACTAAACTCCTGATGCTATTCGAATGCTATGCGAAGTTTCGCTATCGATTTACTTGTTCCGAGAAGCGGTTTATCGCTCTTCCGGTTCGTTACTGGAAAAAAATTAAGTCCGCAAAGAATTAGTGCTTCTGCGTGATCCGGTAAATAAGAGCCGTAACTGAAATTTTGTGGAAACATAGCGGTAGGTAAAAATCGTGCTGTTCTGCGGATGCGGGCGTATGATTGCTCGAGTAAATAGAAGAAACTGCTTACAAAGTGAAAAATCGCTGCCAAGTCCTTGGCAATTAGCTTCCTCCTATTCCGTTTTTTGTTATATTGTTTTAAATGTAATAGTAGATTGTGCTCGCCACACGAGTTGCACTTACTACTTTTCCATGAGTGGGAGGTATAATGCATTTTGGTGCATGCATTTTTGCGCATCAACTAGCCGTGGATTATTCGTTATTTGACGCACGTCAATGACAATGTATTATAGTCATTATTAATTATATTAGCATCACAAATGTACTAAAGAAAAAGTAAGGAAAATCTACGATGTGCATGCTGCCGAGAGCAGCTGTTTGATGTCCCAAGGATTAGTGCGCTTGGAAAATTTTTTGCGCGCGCATCATCCAAAATTTGTAACCTTTATTATATTTATTGTAAGTTGTTTAAAATAAGTAAAATTTATAAATTTCACATAATGAGGGCCAGTATTGGTGTTACCATCAGGATGATAACACGAAAACTCTGGCTGTAAGCACCAACATTTTTATTTTTTAACATTTAAAATTTTTTTTATTTAAATTAAATGAATGAAAGACAAAAATTTTGGTGCTCACAGCCGTGTTATCATCCTGATGGTAACACCAGTACTGGCCCTCATTATATGAAATTTATAAATTTTACTTATTTTAAACAACTTACAATAAATATAATAANAGCATTTTATCTCTTATAAACGCATATTTATAACCATCAGCTTTAATAAAAATATTAAGCTGAAATCACCTGATAATCAGCTGACGTTTTGAAGCTCATTTCAGTACTCCCACAGTCGCCTTTTAGAGCCTCGTAATCGTTTTCAGTATTCCCACAGTCGCCTTTTTGACCCTCGTAATTATTCTGTACATACCCACAGTTGCCTTTTAGTACCTCGTAATCGTTTTCTGTATTCCTACAGTCGCCTTTGGGACTCTATAGTTTTTTTTTATAAGCCTTTAATAGCCTTACTGACATTTGTGAATGTTTTCTCTATTTCCACAGTAGCCTTTTTGACCTTTGCAATCGTTTTCTATACTCCCATAATCACCTTTTAACATTTTAAAGCTCATTTCCGTACTCCCACAGTCGCCTTCTACTTCTAAACCTCTCACTCTGCCTATTTAATGCATTAGTAAACTATCCACCACTTACTTTGACACCCCACCCATATTTTATCTTATATACCTCCCTACTGCAAAATCTCACATGAGATCACCGGAGGTGAAGCCTGGGAGTTGCTCGACCAAGCGGGTAGGGATTCTCCTGGGAGATTTCCCTCGACCGGAGGGTCCGCCCGGGGAGAAATCCACCAGACGTTAGAATAGCTCCTGGGAGACAGGTCTCACCGGAGATCCGCTCATCATATCATTATAAAAAGCAAAAATATTTTTTCAAAAATCGAAAAATGACCATGAAATGGTCATAAAATAGTCCAAATATTATCAAGATCGATCACGTGGTTCCAGAATTATAACGGTGTACGCACGCACGCACACACGCGCGCACAAACACACATACATAGCCATCCGCACGGACATTTTCTAAAAACGTATGATTCGTACTCCAAACACCTCCAAATGCGTTTCTACGAAGTATTAGCGAAACTGAAAATTTTACTATTACAAAGCTTCCTCTTAGGAGGAAGCAATTATGGATAATCATGTAAGTATTGCACGCTTGATGTAGTTTTCATCCTATTTTTATAACTCTGCGATCCAGAAAAAAAAAATGAACCAATTTCTAAAACCAGAGCGTCGTGCGTCCTATTTTGAATAAGACAAGTTTGTATACACACGAAAAATATGAATAATTATACACACGTTAGTGAGAAAACGTGAAGAACTCGATTTCTTTGTTCTTCGTATTGTACAAGTATGCCACATATAGAGTTTTTATTAAAATCCTGGAAAGCTTATTCAAAGAGTAAATAATGACTTTTTAAAGCTAGATTCCCGAGCGGGCAAGTGGGTGTTTTTATAGAACGTTTGAAAAATAAATAAAGACTTTTTTATCTGCGATTCACGAGTGTAGGCGAGACGGTAAACAGTACCGCTGTGACGGGCTACATTTTATTTCATAATGCACGAATAGAAAGATAATCAAGCCGATAGCAGCCGTTATCGGGAACCTTGATTCACGAGCGCGATTCTTTTCTAGTTGTAGATCAGCGAAACGCAATAAGTGACGCAAGGTCGTCTGAGCGGCGTGTCCGCAACTTTGCTACTAATGATTTCATATCGGAAATGAACGCTTTGGCGCAGTTGTAACTAATGAAGCTTGGAGGGCGAGATAATAATCGGCGAGATTGCCGATCAATATTATTATATTTGATATCCTATAGTTCCAAAGTATAATAATGCGGTAGCAACTCAGACCTTTGTAGAATTTTCATGAGGTCGCGTGATCGATTAAGCGACGGAGATATGGAACTAAAAGTATTTCGTTGTAATTATCAATGCTCCTGCTTTTGTGCTTTTCAATGGGGAGATGCTAGATATCTTCCCTTTTCGACCACTAATTCATAAGCAGATGTATACAAGATTAGCGTTAATAAATAAAGGATTTTTTATGTTCTCTATAAACGCGACGTATGTAAGCTCGGCGCGCTTCGAACACACAAAAACAGAAACCTCGACATTTCGGGGGACGGATGCGACATAAATATGTCGAGAGATTGAAGATTAAATCCTATTTTTAATAATTGTCTTTAATGACTGGAATTTTTAGGGGAAAATAAGAGTTAAATTGTGTTCAACTGAGGATTCTCACGAACACTGTAAATGCCATCCTACTATAAAAAAGCCATGGTAATCATTCTATTCGCTATCTGATTTGTTGTTTGTTTGACTGCGGAATGTTTGCGTATGTTTGGATTCCTAACCTCAAAAATTGAAAATTGAGAAAATATGATAATTAGGGGTGTACCTATTTCGTTAAATTGTCGTGAGATAATCTCGATCTTTTTAAATCAATTTCAAACTTACTTCTGTACTAAACAATTTTATTTTAAAAATATCGTTGCATGTCTATAAATTAAACTTAATTCTAGTGTATGTATAACATATGTACATGAGACCGCTAGAGTTATGTCAATTACGAAAACAAAGCAGTTTTGGACTGACCTTCTCGACACTGACTCTCTTGAACTCTCCGTGTCTCTGACAGGTAAAAATAGGTGGCGCATGAATACTTTTCTATTCCCCTCATAACAACATGCGCGCCGAGTCCAGATATAGCATCAGTGTGCCACTATAGTGACAACACCACCTTGTTCGGTCTGCTGCTTCGGCCACTCATGTTATAACGCACTCAAAGCGCGTTTAAAGTCTTTGGTTTAGTATTTTTTTTGGCAAATATTTAAAAACTAATACAAGCCTCAAATTCAATTTTTCATTTCTAATACAGTGTGTCATTTATTTAAATCGCCGCATTTACATTTTTTAAATTCGACGCAGAAGCATCAAACTACGTTTAGCTTCAAAATATTGATTCATGAATACACTGCATAATACAAACGCTTATATACACACCCGACTTTTACTAACACAACATGTCGAGCATTTTTAATAATCCACGTGATAAATACGCGTCGCGCAGTGTTCCAAGCAAAAATTCAAAAGCCCCTCGACACCTACATTACGTAAACCATCTCCTCCAAACAAGCTGGTACACACAGCCACATTAGTTCGAATTCGACGAATCGAGCATCCCCGCGCGTGTCATAAGCAAACGAGGCTTATTACACGAACCGCTACATAGTGCAAATGGATCGGCCACAGTTAGCTAGTGCAAGTTTACTGACAGATCCCACGGTCACAGAGCCTTACGGATGTAAAGGATCTCCACTCGATTGCGGTAGATTAGTGCTTCCGATCTTCTCTCCTGTGACCTCGCATCCGCATCCGAGAGAGCGCGCGGACGCCAGAGCAAATTTCCATACTGCATAAATTAATTACTCATTTCAGAGGCGCTCGTCTCCCCACGGATTTGCATGAAATTAAGGAAGAGCCTTTGGAAAAAGCTGAAAGAGGAGGGTCGTCTCTCGCATATAGTCGTCGCTATAAAGTCGATAGGAAAATTAGCGAGTCGTGTACAGTCGATCAGAGCCAGCAGAGTTTCTGATGCTCGTAATTGCTCGATCGACGCGTACAGACGTCAGTCAATTACAGGCCGCAGGATATTCGCGTACGTGCTTCCGCTGGCTAATGCCCAGTGAGATGTACAGGGTGTGGAACTCGTAGAGCCAACCTTTTCTCCCTCGTGCCTTGGATTCGATTTGCATCGGAAATTCCTCACTTGATAAGCGCGACGAGATTTTTTTAAAGTCGATTTACTCCGCGTGTCTCAATTCAGTTAATCGTAACGCGCAGTTTCAGCGCGTTGATGCAGTAGCAGTACTACAGTAATAAGGACGTATTTTTCTCCCATCTTATGTGATCCACTACAGTGACACGGAATTCGGCGAATTTCCCGACGGCTGCATTTTCCCATTTTCCCTCTGTCCATATATCTCTCTGGGAATTTAATTAATATCTAAACTTCTAGAGCGAGCTGTCATATATTATATAGTAACGAATTCACCTTCGACAAATACGAGGAAACTTCATTTAATTTCGATATTTCGCGAAAACAACGACGACACGAACACGATAAAACACGTGTTAGCAAAAAAACTGAAAACACATTACGTAATGAAATAGATACGTTTAACGACTGGAGAAAAACTTTTCATTACAAGCTTTTACGAGTTGTCAGCGCTCAGTTACGTAAGGAACGCAATCGAGTGTAATTAAGATTTTAAGTCGGAGAAAAATTGCTCGCGATAAAAATTTCATAACGATCGCTTTTCTTCTCTGAGCAAGAGTATCTAGGCTGAAAGTCGATATACACGCTATATAACTCCTTGAAGGAAGTATATATAAGTGGCACGGCTTATAAAACCACGCCGTCGGACGCCAGAGCGTCTTTTGTATTCAATGTCAGTCCGAGCTTGAAATAAAAAATCGATCCTCTCGCAATACGCGATATTGCGCGCGGGATTTAAAAATAATAAGAGGCCGTTCCTCGTAAAGTGCAAGAGTCTCGGAACGGCAGCAGCGCTTTAAGAAATCTCCTCGAGAGAGAAAGAGAGAAGATTCTTTTTTGTCTCTTCAGTGATTATATTATTATGTCGACGTGTATCGATTAGCACATGGTAAGCAATTTCGAGCTTTACGAGTCTTATGTATATCATATCGCTATGAGCTTGTGATGCCTCGCGCGGAATATGCAGAGAGAGAGAGAGAGAGAGAGAGAGAGAGAGAGAGAGAGAGAGAGAGAGAGAGAGAGAGCAAACGAGCTTTGACATGTCTGCTCGAGGTACAGTAATTTGTCGTCGAATGAGTCGTCGAGTAAATACGGAGTAATCATCCGGACCAATAAACAGGCTGGTGTACGTATCGTAGCACGTAAGTAATATTTAGAAATCTAAAGGAGAGCCTCTCGCGAAAAATTAAATCACCTAAATATTCCGAGAGAAGAGTTCGAAGAAGTTTCAGATATAGCCTGCACGAGAAGCGAAGATAAGAGTCTCTTCCTCTCTCGCGAGAGATTAAGGCATATTCCCATTCGTCGAGAGTTCGGAGCATCTATCCAAGAGCATAATGAAGGAAATGCTTAATAAGGGGGCCGAGGATCGCTAAGCTTATAACTGTGTACAGCACAAGATCGCGCCCGGCGAAAAAAAAGGCTGAGAGTCGGTTCAGGCCGCACAAAGCCAGAACGGAATGAGAGAGAGAGAGAGAGAGAGAGAGAGAAGAAACGCGCGTGCCGTAGAGCGGCGGCTCAGTCACCTTTCTTTGTAGTAGCAGCTCTCCTCCCCCTTTTTTTATCATCGTGGAATTGCGCGACAATAGCGAATCGGGGTCGGTTGTAGAATCGGGATTCCACTCTCGCAGCTCTTCCCACGCGCGCGCGCGCGCGCAGCCTTGCCGAATGCAGTAGCACAAAGCCAAGCCTGCTATCATTTTCCACATTGTGGAGCGGCCTGGTTCTCTCTCTCTCCTCTCACTCTCTCCGCTCTTCGTGATTTAAAGGAGAACTGCTGCGCGAGCCCTTCAAGAATAAGAAATAGAGAGAGAGGGCTAATGGCCTGCGGTGCTTTGACGGAGCGCGAGGCTACACGCTTTCGCCAATAATTTCTCCAATTTGATAGTAAGGCTGCATTATTTACGAGGCATTAGAACTGGCCCCTTCGGCTCGACGCTTCCTCCTTCTTCTTTTGTCGGTAGGGATCTGCTGCTGCTGTGTATACAAGGAAGATTTTCACTAATTCATACGAGGTGAGCTTTCGCTCTGCGCGCTTACGTCCTGACAATAGAGAGTCTGCTTGAGTAAGCCAGTTTCTCTGTGCGCCTCACACGAAGCAATATATATAATGCTTATTATTAATATACGTACGACAAAGCATAGCGGCGATGGTTTATTTATAGTCGTCAGTTCGTCCCTGCATTTTATCAGCCGAGTCATATCTGGCGCTAAAAGTAGAAGAGGAAAAGTCAGCTTCTAGAACACGGCGATATAATGTAATCCAGTTCAATTAGACTAACAATAGACACATCGCATAAAACATACTCAAAACTAGATTTTTTTCGGATCTGGAACAACGAAAGCTGATAACCCGATTTTCTCGACTCATTTTCCTGCAGTGCACGCATAATCACAGGCAATATCACGATTCACAAGGTCAGTATATATACGAATGCAGTGTTGTATAGAAGCCTCGACATAATGCGCGAATTCGCGCGCGCAGCAATTAATGCCTCGAACTAATACCCTTCTGCCGTCGTCGTTAAGTACCTCGAAAATGCGCTCTACCGTTGCTCCGACGCATTCAGTAATAATGACGCTTAATGGTCAGGCGGACTTAGTGGAGAGACAACGGAAACCGAGCAGCATTTTCCGAGGAACAGCTGCATTATGAAGAGAAACACGGGAAAACTGAACTGGTGAACTGCGCACAGAAAGTCGGCTATTTTCTACACGGAATAAACAATGTCGTGTATAACTTTGCCGTTGTAAATTATGTGTACGCGATCAAGTCTGAATAATTCGCTGCAGCCGATAGCATTGAAAAGTTACGCTCGCGTTCGATTGAACTCTGACTGAAATTTCATTAATATTTAAAGCGGATTTCGCCCAGTTTCTCTTTATCCGCAGGATTGCTGCGCTAATTTGGGTATACCCTGCACTACGTACTCGAATTATTGAAAAACATTTTAATTAGTCCAGTTGCTGAAAATTTAATTAAGTATTTATACTAGTTATGCCAATAAAGTTTGCGCAAATAATTAAGCTGCGATGACCTACTGGACTTCGCAAGACGTGCCCAGTGAAGCAAATAAAAGTCAATGCGAAAAATCAAGCTAGATATGCGCCTCACTAACAATTCAAGCTGGGTGTATAGGATGTCTCTTCTGATTACTAGTTCGTGCGTTATCTCTCGTATAATATGCTAGTAGCTTAAAAGTTTGTTTTGATGCGCATTTCATTTATACATACGGGCGCAGAGTTCAATTCGACGAGAACGCTTTTCCAACGAAAAATAAGACTCTCACTGTGTTTGTAGAGGGTAGCGACTTTAGGCGACGGCACACATGTATACATACGAACATTAAAATTAAGTTTAGTTTAGACTCGCAATAGTGTGTTTTAAATAAAAATGTTCAGTACATACGTAAGTTTCAAATTTTGATCTAAAATAAAGGTCGATCGAGATTCTCGCGACAATATAACAAAACACACCCCTTGTTATCATATTTTCTCAATTTTCACTTTTTGAGATTAGGAATCCAAACATACGCAGACATTGCGCGGTAAAACGAACGGCCAATCAGAGGACGAATAGAATGATCACCATGTCTTTTTTAGAGTATGATGATGATGATATGAACACTGCGTCGCAGCGACGAATTAGACATTATTGTTTTACAAATTCAATCAGTCAGAATTGTACTGTGCAAACATTGTTGAGAAGTGGGTATTCCATACTGCAAACGTAAAAAACGTACCACGAAATCGATTACGTACAAATTTTACATTTTCAACCTTTTCTCTTTCTGCACTCCAATCGATATTAATATGCGAAAGCTTTTACCATTTTCAATTTCCCGCTGAATGTGTATTCAAAAAAAAGCAATAGTACGTCGGAATGAAGTGACTGAAAATTTTTCATTCAAATATCCAGACAATTTATATCGCAAATATATTCGATTCCGCTATAGATTGTTTCCTTTACCATTTTGTTTACCATTGTTTATTTCAGAATATCGAATGTCGCGACGATCAAAAGACATAATTTTTTTCATCACTTTGTCGAGGGATCGGAGTATATCTAGTTATTGTATTTTCCTTCAACGATTCCCGGAACGCTGCGCATGACAAATTCAAAGACAGGTATATATAGCCTACAGAGGTTCACAAATGCAAGCAACGCGAAGCCGAGCTTTCCACAAATCGTTCAATCTCCTTCGAAAACGGGAGCTTAACGCGCGACAATAACGACCATATCTCGCACGCCGTGAAAAGCGCTCATCCGCGACGCGTCGCCAAGAGTATTAACAGCCAGTTTAGCGGGATGTGACTGCGCATACGTTAGTTTCCGCGGTCGAGTCGCAAAGACTCATCTCCCAGTCTCTCCCTCTCGTGGGAGCTGCGCTGACGTCCTTCGAGAGATGCGTGTATTATTCCGGGCGTTGCGAGAGCAATTCAATTAAAAAGAAGATTATTTTTTAAATGCTTCACAGTTCCACCTTTTTTAATTTTCATTCCCGGTGGCGTGACTTCAGAACCGTTCGCTTTGATGAAAAGTCTAGAGTCGAGGATCGCGAACTTTTATCGAATTAAGGAACTTTCACGGAATCCTTCGTGAAAGCTCGCGCCTGAAAATAATTATTATAGCATCAAAAGCATCTGGTCGAATGAGTGTTTATGAAAGAGAAGCAATCAATGGCACAGCCATCATTGTATCTGGCAGACGCGCGAGAAAATAGAGAATATGCAAGAAAGCGCGGTGCTATAAGTAAAAATAATTTGAAAAGCCCGCGCCCATTAACCATTATAAAAGCGCGCTGGGAGAGGAATATCAGCGGGTGGTTGCACGGACTCTCGACTTTCTACTATCATCTCCGACCTCGTTTTTTTTTTTTTTTTTTTTTCCCCTCTTAATTAAAGAATGAATGGTNCTACTGCTATATAGGTAAGGCTTGCTGCTATTCTTTCTTCTTTCTCACACACACGCATACTCGTACGCGCAGAGCCAACAGCACTATAAACTTTAATCAGCGGAATTTTATTACCAGAAGTACTTCATAAACTCGCATTGTGCGCGAGGAGCCCCCCTCCTCGCAGGTTATATCCATAAAAGCTCGAGATGAAAAAGTCCGAAATGAAGTCTCCATCGCCCGGAGCAGTGACTCTCTCTCTCTCTCTCTCTCTCTCTCTCTCTCTCTCTCTCTCTCTCTCTCTCTCTCTCTCTCTCTCTCTATCTCACTCTCTATATCTCGCAACTAAGTGCACAACATTTTCATAACAATAACAAAACTGCTCCGGCGAGAGGCATCAGGGTAATGACGGGCGTTAATCATAGCGCATGTCCTGGAACGGATCATCGTCATCGCTCTCGCAAATTATCACGAGCTTTGCATACAGCGCCGAGGGCTATGTAACGATCACGACAGCTTGATATACCTGTCGGTGCGACGGAAGCTCTGATGCTGAGAGTAACGAGCGAGAGCTGTTGGGAAACGTCGTTATATCGACTCTTTTGTGTACTATACTGCACACACTCTCCTGTATCTTTCTTCGGTATAGATACACGTGCTTTTCGGGGTGGAGACTTTTGATAGTATCTTCTCACCGATCTGTGTGCGGAGAACGTGTATCCAGTGGATATATTATCACCCGAGGGGGTGTTTTGGGTTTGTTCTTTCGAAAGCTTGATAGCAAAACTCGGAGAGAGTTGCGAAATAAGCGCTTGTTATTTTGAATTCGCGACGACGACGATTTTGGCTTGAGAAGTGCGAACGTAGACGAGGAAAATTATTCGAGCGGTAAGAAAATTGTTCCGGGCTATATTCCGCGCAGCTATACGTACGTTGCATCTGATAAATCGAGGTCGAATAAGATTGAAGTACACCGTAAATCAAATTCCACTGGAAAGTATCACTTTCTCGAATTGATGCGAATACATGAATATATCTTTGAATCCATCTCTTATTGCTGTATATACAAGCGGGTAACGGAATATTCTTAAAACGAGAATTGTGTATTTTTAAAATTTCAATCAATAACAATGCTCACTGATGCTTATTTTCCATATCTGTTTCAAGATCAACTTTTATTGAAAGCGCATTACACTTGAACAATTCTATCGAATTTTCTTTTCTCGACGCGCAATGTATATTTACGTGCGCATACTTTTATTCAAAGATATCACGTCTTACATTAGGATTCGCGACACGTTTCATTGATATGATATTTTCGATCCGTTTCTTTGCCACGAGCTGGTGAACATTTTAAAACAGCATCTTTCTCAACTACATGCGTGCATCAGCATTTTAACAAGGAGAAAATTTATCTTTGCACAAATCTCTTATCGACTCTTTGGTATCTCATAATCGGATGGTAAAATTTGCAGTTAAAAGATTTTCTCATTAGAACCGCCCATCGTCGGGAACGCTTAAAAAATCCTCTCTTGTGGATAATGACAGAGGTGTCGTCGGAGGCGAATTTTTACGAAAATGAAATTTAGTATTATTTTATATATTCGCCCAGTTTTCCTCGTATAATTAAAAGTGCTCCTCGCAAATTGCGAAAGTAGGAATAAGAGTATCGAGACTTTATCGAGAGTCTCGAAAAATTTCGAAATACGTAATTATTACAGTTTTTGAAAATGATTATTATTATCTTATCTTGTTCAAATTGAATGAATATGCGAGATTAGGTAGAAGCGTTTAAAATAACTAAAAAATGCGATATTCAATTTGTAATGATTTGTCAAAAATGCACGATACATGCAAATCGTGCAAAGGAAGAATAAATCTGGCATATCAATCAAGTTATACTTTCGACGAAGTATACGGAGCAAAACGTAGTTTAAAACCCGTTGTTTTCGAGGAAACAACTTATAATTCAGATGCGACTTTCATTAGTTTTTTTTTGTGTTCAAAAGCGTGCTTCAAGCGTGAGATTTCTCTTTATTAACGCACTTTGTGGAAAATGCCTGAAAGGGAGATTTATGATTTCCTACTTTAAAAAAGACATGGTAATCATTCTATTCGTCCTTTGATTGGCTGTTTGTTTTACTACCGCGCAATATCTGCGTATGTTTGAATTCCTAGTCATAAAAAGTAAAAATTAATAAAATACTCTAACAAGGGCTGTATTTCGTTATACTGTCGCGGAAATCAATTGAAATTTAAAGCTTGATTAGTAACCAAACATTTTTATTGTAAAAACACGTGTGGACCGCTAGAGCGATATCAATTACCAAAACAAAAAGCAGTTTTGGACTGGCCTTAATTCTTATCACCGCCTAAACTCTCTGTGTCTATAGCAGGTGACTATAGGTGGCGCATAGGTACTTTTCCATATCCCTCATAACGATATGCGCTTCGAGTCTAGATATATCGGTGTACCACCGATGCTAAAACTGCCTTGTTTGGTCTGCTGCTTCGGCCGCTTATACTGTAACTATAACTGCGCGCGAAGCGCGTCTGAAGCGAAAAGGTTGTCGGTTCATACAATTTTTTTGTGAAATATTCTATATTATATCCAAACTATTTACGCAATTATAAGTGGATAAATCATGTAATTTTATAAACCCTTCCGAACTATACTCAAATATTTTACAAGAAAATATGCTTGCTGGTTTATAGGAAAATTGATATCTTAAAAAAATTACATTCATGTGAATCGTCGAAAACTATTCGGAGAACGAATCTCTCATCTCTATTCGATGCAATCACGTTAAACAATTATCAATTCACTTCTTCATCAGCGTAATAACGGATAATTATCACTTCCACGTCGTCGATAGAGGAACAATTCGCCAATCCAATTCAAGTAGCGTGCTGCATCTCAGTAGCGCATAATTATCTCCCTGAGCCGGCTCAGCATCAGGTTTTCGCGTACTCCAAGGCGATATTCTGTTTTAATCCCAAGCCGTAACAAACAGTATAGCAGCGCAGCTGGTTATAGAGGAAGAATTAAACGAGCAGCGAAACGACTCGGACGCTTAGAAATTGGACTGGGTGTGGACTGGGAAAAGGAAGCGAGAGACACAAACAAAAAGCGCGCGCGAGAAAGAGAGAACGTTTAGGGTATATATCTATATGTACGCACACACACACACACACACTCGAGTCGAATGGGTGTGTCTGCGGGAGTCGTCTCTCCTAATTTCAGAGGGCTTTCGCGGAGGGGGGGCTTAGAAGACTGTGTGTGCGAAGCCAGTTCCCGTTGATTACTCGCCGCCGTTCGTGCCCGCAGCATTGTTTTGAGCTTGCGAGGCTTTTTCTTCCTCTCCTCGAGTGTTCCATTCTGTTACATCCGGCTTTTTTTACGCGCACCCGCCGCTATTATTGATTTCACTCGATGATGACTTTCGGCCTTTTTATTACCGTGGAGGCCTTTGTCGCCTGAGAGAAGTGGCCGATATGATCGACTTTGTGGAGAGAAAACCCGCTGCGCGACGATGATCCAGTCGACGCTTTTCACGACGAATTTCGTGCGGTTATTGATTGGCGTCGTAAAAGAGGCTTAATAAATGATCGACGAAAGTGTTTTAGTAGGGCATATCAATTCTCACATTGTCTATGAATAACGCTTTGTCTGGGACGATGTGTCAGAGCTTTTTATTTTATACATAAGGCGCGTTTTATCTCGATTCCCTCTAAAACCGTGTGCTAAATATTCAGTACCCGAGAGTGTACGCAAGCACTCATCTGTATACCCGATTCTCACGCAGATATGCTTCTCTGACGCTAAAGGTGATCCCGTGTTCTTGTCTTGTTGGACGTCACTTAAGTTAAGTCTATATCGTACCTAATACTTTCTGACGCCTGTGACCTACTATGTACCGATGTAGTGCAGCAAATATAGCACCTCTGAGCTAAGAAAACATCTTACGAACGCTGGTGCTTGCGTCGAGAGAGAGCAAACGTTGATCGAACAACTAACGTCGAGCCAAGCGCAGCGGAAATTCGTTATTCCTGCCGATATACAGCCGCCGCAAGATAAACAAGAACTACAGTAAGCGCGTGATAACGTTGCGCCGAGAAAGGCAATATCCGACCGCATGTCGATGTTGTACCTTTAAGAGAGCGAAAGGACAATAGTATATAGACAGCGTAGTGAGAGGAATCGAGAAGATCTACGGATGAGTTTCGCGCAGTTTGAATTCTGTTCGACGCCCGGTACGTCTATCGGTATACGCAGGCTCATTTCTCGATCGAGACCGTTCGAGTGTTCTATTTACGCTGCTTTTGCCTGTGATGTTGTACCTATACGCCTCGAGCGTAGTCGCATATTTTTTTTTTACGTTAGGGAGAAGCGACGTTTGCTTACACGCGCTGCACTTCGATCTACCCTATTGTGCAGCAGCTTGAAAGAAGCAATATTCTAATGGAGAGTTTTCTTTTTCGGCGATAAAGTGAGCAAGAGATGGCTCCGCAGGAATATCACACTGACAGGATATAGCACATAATGGGATTTCGATAATATAGTATAACGACAAGAACAAGTCGGCAGAGCTGACTTGTGCTTTCTATATCGGGATTGGAGCGAAAGTAAATATGAAAACGATTCAGGATATACCCCGTTATATTTTTACCGCATCCGCGCGCTCGCGCGGGTAAAAAATTCAAACCGGATTCAAATTGAAGAAATTTGAATACGACTTTAATATGCGCGCGCGGAAAATATCCAAGCGCATATACCCATAAGAGATTCAATATATCCAGAGGGAAATTAAAAAACTGAAGCCACGAATTTCGATACACCAGCGTATAACGAAAAATCGTCGCGATTTCAGCCTTTATCAACGCTCAAGAGGTCGCGATCGATATGATCGTCACAAGAAAGAACTCGCCCCACGGACACCATTCTTATTAGTGCACGCAGTACCCACGCGCGTGTTCTACGCTCGTAGCCATCAGCCTTCCTCCCTCTATTTCTTCTATATTTTTTCGTGCGCAGCCAGCGAAGAGATTGATAAATATTTATGCCTCGCAATTGTGTGTCAACACGACGCCATACGGAATCGTCCGCGTATATATATATATATATATATATATATATATATGTATATATATATATATATATACACACACAAGGACTACAGCTGCGCCCACAGAGATGAGCGAAGGCCGGGGCTATGGTGAATTATTCAAATCGACGCGTTCGCCCAAAGATGGCCCTTACATGCGCTGCTGTCCGCGACTTCCCGGTGCGACTCACGCATACACACACACGTATTCGACGTCCTTCTTTCGTTACCATATATGCATGAGGATCCAAGTGGAGCCGTCTTGTCGAGAGGAAAGAGAAAAGTAGCTTCTTCTGAGTTTCTTTCTTTTCTTTTTTTTCTGCTTCACTGCTAAGGAGAAAGCAGCCGTCTGACCGTACGCCGATCTTACCACTGCTGCCTCTACATCAGAGAGTCTAGCGGGATGGGGGAGCTGGAAAATTTTATCCTCGTATATGCTTGGATGGAAGTTTTTTTACGGTTGATTCCGCTGCTTTTTTTATGCACGAGTTCTCCGAGTGTATTGTTTTCTACGGTATCAAGAGGTTAAGATGAATTTAATTTAGAGCGGAAAAAATGATGGCTCTCTATAAGGCGATGTTGTTTGCTTTTGCTTTCTCCTAGAGGAAGCTTTGTAATAGTAAAATTTTCAATTTCGCTAAAACTTCATAGAAACATGTTTTGAGATGTTTGAAGTTCGAATTACGTGTTTTTAGAAAATGTCCGTATGGATGTGTGTGTGTGTATGTATGTATACCGTAATATTTCTGAAACTACTTTGTCAATATCAATAAAGTTTAACATGCATATCTATTTTTGGATTCTGAATTCGGGAAAAACAGTTCTTTTTTTATTTTCTTAACTATTTTTTTTTATGGCCATTTTTTGATTTTTGAAAAACACTATTTTGCGTTTTTTTTCAATCATCCCACTGTTACGATATTTTATTCATTGGATCAATAAATTTTATTGAAGGAAGCTACGTGCCAATGAATTGGCAGCAGTTTTTTTTACGTTGTGTACCCTTGGCAGTGACCTTCGCAGTTTTGGGTAATTCCATTAGATTTAAGGTACCGGTGACTCCTGTCTGCTACTGTTTTAATAAGACGCGTCAGTCTTTGAATGATGGCCTTATTTTCGAGCCAATCGATCTTCGCGTCCCACTCGACGTTAAAATTTTAATAAATCGGTTTTTCTAAGACACCACTTGTGTCCTTGTATAGAAAAAAAACTGTAGTATTATTGTTTTGAGAACGGCTAACATGACTGCGAAAGTAGTAATTGCACGCATTAGTCAGACGCTCGTTGCAATTCACTACTCATAAAGCTCCCTGCATCCATACTAACCGAATTCGTCAACGATTTCCTTCTCCGACGAAGACTATGTGCGTATAACCTAAGCCAAAGATTGCTATGCATGCCGACGCACGAATTTCAAATATCAAACGCTTGTGTACAGTAAATATACACACACGGCATCAGTAAAACGAGGCTTCGTACGTGTTCTCATAAAGCTCGGTTATAAAATTTTTATTTTGTAGATCCGTGTTTTTGGATTTCCGCGACACACGTCCTTCCGTGTGTGCAACTGTCGACAGCGGTTTATACGCTTTTTACCACCGGTCTGAAGTGTAGGAAAAATTTACGCTCGCTAAATGAATGGAACATTTGCTCGAGAGTTTCGTGTAAACTGCACGAAGATTGAATACACGAAATATGCAATGGAAAAAGCACACGTTTTAACATTATTATAATGATGTAATCACCCGATTCTTTGGTCACGATTCAGTTAAGCCTCTGAAAACATCCTCTCGCAAAGCTGAACCCACAAACCCTTCGCAAAGGTATATGACGAGCAAATTACCCCCTAAAGCACACAGTAGACATAGTCTCCTCTCTTATAATCCGACCTTAACCCGCAACCGCGCCCCTATATATACATGTATGTATACATATATGTACGAAGAAACAAAAATGCAGACACGCGCTTGGCTCGTAAAAATTCGCAATACATTAATAAAATTCTCACAGCCCTCTCTGCAGACACACGCGCGCGCGCGCGCGCATATAAATATGCCTTCCCTCGAATGCGGACGACGCGGATATGGCTCTGTCTCTCTTTCGACCCACGCCTAGCTCTTCTGCCATACGTATACGTGTCGCGCATTATTATATTCCTTCTCTCGCATAGAGAGTAGACCAAAAGGATCGGAAGACGAAAGAGAGACAGCACACGTGTGAGCCGACATGGAATTCACCTCTTCTCTCTTTCTCTTTTACTGTAAATCCGCTTTAGCACTAGGCAAAGATGCTTTTCGCATTTTGAATTAATACATCTTTGCGTCTGATGTATATGTGATTCGCAGCTGAGGTTTTTCTTGTTATTTTATTTATTCAGCTCAAGCTTCTCGAGAGCTTTACAAGGGCAGCCGACACACAATAGACCGTATATAATCCCCAGTGTTGTATATAGTTACAAGATTTAACGTTATACAATACAATCGATATGCAGTCACACGGCTTGTTTGAATATGGTAAGTGTAGCCGGAGCTCGAAGAAATTTCGCCGATCGAAGAGATTACTCTCCCTCTATAGGGAATTTATACAACAAGCCGCCAGCGGCATTAGCATGACTCATTTACGTTTATCGTCGCGATCAAGGATTTCATTCTCTCGGGATAATATCGTAAAGATTTAATCGAGCAAAGGCGTAGCCGCACGTTGTGCACGTGTCGGAAGCAGTTTATCTTGACAGACTGTCCTGGCGTAAAAATTAAACATTAATATATCTCTCTCTAGCTCACTGCGGGTTACACACGCGCCTAAGGCCATAAAGACTTTTGCTATGCAAATATCGGAATAGTCTTGCGCAACTCCGGCATACTCGTATACATCCTTTTCGCTTCTGGCGTATCTGGCGCGACACTCTGAATCGTCTAATAATTCTAATCTTATATATGAAAGTGCGTTTGGCGCTAGCAGACCAAGAGGAAGAAATTAACATAAATACAAAGCCGAGTTTGCTGCTGCTTCTGCTGTCGTTGTTATCTCAGTGTGTTTATTTCATGCTTGCCGTAGAAGATTGAGTGTATAAATTTTTATACCGTTTGCGCAAGCTTTCGATTATAAACGCAGAACTCGTACTGCTCTCGCGCTGTTTGTACAGGGCAGAATTTCATCAAATGCTTTATTGATACGTCTCGGTTGTTGACAAAATAAACAGAATGACAAAACAAATTCACGAATTTAAGGAGGTTCATACGATACTCGTGCGCGTAGGTGATCATCACGCTCGTGCGAAAATCACCTACTTCGCGCACTCGTATCGTAATATACTATTATTAATATCTCGTCTCAAAGGTATCCAAATAACTCAAAATTTTGCATAAGCTTTTTATTTAGACTATATCTACGTGTGTAAATTTTTTCCTTCGAATCTGTTTGTTATTTCTAAATCAAATAAACCTCCTTAAAACGCGATAGATATTAAACCACAAAAGCTCGAGCTTAAAGCTTGAATAAAATCGCGCAACGTGTGTGAAAAATTTCTGCTCCTGGGCGTGAATTACATTTAAATCAGCGTATACTTAAAGTCTACTTTCGCAAGAGCAAGCTCGAAAAGCATAAATTCCCAGCCAGACTGACCGCATAATGCCTCTATTCCTCTCTAGAAAGAGAGGACTCACAAAAACTCGTGGCTGCGAGCAAAAAAAAAGCTCGACAAACCGCAAACGAGTCTCGCAGGCGAGCTTGCACACATGCGGAGAAAGAGAGAAAAAAGCTACGAGGCTCATAAAAAGGAGTCAAGCCGCGAACTTTGGCCCAGAGCGCGCTTAACGTCCGCGCGTATATACAGCCCTGTGTACGCACATACACATATAAGAGTCTCGAGATGTTTACGATTTTCTTCACGACGACGAGACTAGTCGCCTGTAATAGCAGGCTTTTTCGTAAATTACGAAAATTCTCTCGCTCGGCCCCGCAAGCACAACACACACACACATACACATATACAGACGCGGAATTGAATAGCCGCGATTGCGTGAAATTGATTTTTCCGCTTGACTATATACACAACTCGAGCATTGGAGATTCGGGAAACGACGGCTTTATATATTCCACGCGGGCAATTTTCCTCGGACTTTCCTCTCGGCGGCGGATTCGGGACTGAGAGTATAGAGAAGACGTGCCCCGTATGCGCAAGAATTACCTACACCTATATTCTTGATTATCTAGAAACGGCGATCTCGCGAGACAGTATGACGGGATTATATCGGACTGGGTATGTATATCGATGCGCGCACGCGCCGAATTCTGTCCTGGAGAGAGATAAGCGAGGAGCAAATGTAAAGGGAGAGAAACGATATGTGAGGTGAGATGGACGGATAAAGGCGTCGTTCGGGTGTGATAGGGAGATGTCTTGTGATTTCTCGAGAGTTTCTTTTGTGCTCGGTCTGAGACAAAATTTTACTAGATGATAGAATCGCAATAACGCGATCGAGTTTGACCTTTATGCCTTATTACGTTTCAATCGACGCGATATTTCTAGAAAATTTAATATCCAATGCTTTTGGCCTTTCTTGGGGTGACCTACTTAGCTCATTTTTCGGAATGACGAATGTATTAAAAACACCGGGCTGCACATTTCAGCCAACTTCTCAATTGTCCTTCGTTATAGAAGACGCAGTTATAGCATGAGCGGCCAAAGCAGCAGACCGAACAAGGCAGTTTTTGCATATCTAGACTCGGCAGCAATATTGTTATGAAGGTAATGGAAAAGTGCTTATGCGCCATCTATTGTCACCTGCCACAGACACGGAGAGTTTAGGCGGTGATAAGAAGGTTTAGTCCAAAACTGCTTTGTTTTGGTAATCGAGATCGCTCTAATGGTCCACACATACGCATGATACATTAAAATTAAGCTAAATCTATAGACTTTGAATTTTGGTGAAAATATAACGAAATACAACCCTTGTTATAATATTTTCTCAATTTTTACTTTTCGAGATTAGAAATTCAAACATATACGCACACATATCCCGGTAAAGCAAACAACCAATCAGAAGACGAATAAAATGATTTCCCATGTCTTTTTTAAAATAGGATTGCATTTCATTTCAATGTTAGTATATAACAAAACGTTTTATAATCTAATCAAGCAAATGATCGCAAGCGCAAATTTTTTTACCGAGAACTTTTTTCGAAAGCATATAATGTACATACTTATTCTCCTATTCCCCTTATCCATTAATCTTTCGGAGTGTATAAACGAAAAAAAGCGCGTTGGTTACCATCATTCGTTTATACGATAGCGGCGAAATTCCGATATCGAGTCTCGCGAAACTTACTTGGCAAAATATATGCGCCGTGGCGATAAGGCCGCCGCAACTTTTTCCATCCGAACCTCCAAAAAAAAAAAAAAAAAAAAAAAAAGAGAGATAAAAGACGAGCAAGTACATATCAGAGTGAAGTATTTCTCGAGCGAATTTTCAACCGTAGAATTCCAAGCTACACGTTTCCGAGAGCACAAGAAAGCGAAGACCGCAAATTACAAGGAACATCTTTCCCATTACTGTCGGCGCCAATTGAATTCCCTGCTGATAGCTGAGAGAGGGTTCTTGCGGAGCTAGCATCAGCCCGCAGCTAATGTAGCCTGCAAGTCCTTCCGCAGTAGTGAAAGCTCGCACACACATACACACACACATGTGCGTTAATCTTCCTTAATCCCCAAGTTACTCCCGGCTACACGTCTAGCATCTATAAATTTTGCTTTTTAAGTAGAAAAGTCATGCTTACCGCCGGCCATTCTCGGTGCTGAGCCGCTTTTTCATTACTATAATTTCTGTTTTCTTCCTCGCTTTATGCGACTTATTCTGTTTCCGCTTCGCGGCAGTATAATAACGTGAATCACGCTGAGCTTAAGAGAAAAAGTTTCTTGTTTTGAAAACGTACATCATCGAGTGCAGCGCTGTGTGCTCGGTTGTGCTGTTTTAAACATTAATAAAACTTCCGCACGTACAGCTAAGATAATTATGCAAATATAGGGCGTCGTCTTTTCCTTTCCAGCTTGTCGCATTTGCTTTCCGCGCTCGAATCCAAGAGAGTTCAAAAAGAAAGTCCCTCTTCTTGGGCGACGCTCTATCGTCGCTTTTCCCAGCTCTGTGTCTTCGCGCGCAGAAGTGATACTCGAAGTTTCGTGCCTCTCTCCCTCATCACCGAATGTGTAAGTATTAGAAAAAAAGAAGGAGAGTGGAGAATTGGTGACAATGACTTGGGATTGACGAGCTACATGAGCATAATCTCTTCTTTTAGGGAAATGAGGTTGCGCTCGTGGAGGAGGCTGGAGAGACAGTTTTTCGCTGAGATTTGTATTTTTGGTTGACGATGTATCGAGCCCAAAGTTCAAGCTTGTAACTTGTCGGTAGAAAAAAAAGAGAATAGAGTTTGTGCATATTTACCGGAACGACGAGATATTATTTCCCCGGCAAACTCCGATCCTCAAACGGATTCGGCGAGCTGCTGTGGATATTATACGAGAGTATAAGAGATCCTCATTTCGTATTTTTCTGGGAAGCTATACGGCATTTTTTCCCCGGCGGAATGGCTTTCCAACTATTTTTCTCATCTATTTTGCTATCCTGACTAAAACCCTTTTATCGGCAACGATCAGCCTCGTATAATCCCGTATATTGTAGCCGCGCGAAAGCACAAAAAACAAAGGTTCTATACCCACAGACACGATCGTTTTTCCATATCGAAACGTATAAATATTTGCCCATCAAGAAAAAAAAAACAAACTAAGTACAGTTTGGTTACCAAATGCTGTAGTTCGTACCTATACACATGCACACGGACTCTCGTTAAACTCGCTAACTACTGCGGCGCGCATATCTCGACCGCTTGAAATACACAAGGAACGTGCCAGCCATATAAGTACCGTAGCGCAATTTGTTTATATCGAGCTCGTCAATTTTTCCTATACCATTGCACCTTTGGTCAGCTTAGATTTCTCTCTTTTTTTTTCTCCATCGTTAGCGAGTGATTTACGCGCGGTCGAATCTAGAGTCCACTTGCTCGAAGGAGTCGCTTATACGGAATAGCGATGCCGTTATTTACAGACGGGTTAACTTCAGAGTCGCTGCACCTTGCGGACGATTAATGCAAGCAACTTTCGCGCAGTCCTCTGATGACTGTTTGCCTCGTTCTTCGCTCAAATTTAGTTTCGCTAATAGATAAGCGATTCTTACGAATCGGGGTGAAAATTTAATTCACGTGGCAGCTATTTTTTCGAGTGTTAACAATGCGCTATTTTAATGAATCAATGATAACGACGTCGTATATACCTCTCTCTGGGAGTAATTAATTATACAAGAGTTGGCATGATATGCAGACTCATATTGGCGCACTTTAAATACACATAATTATCAATTAAATATATATCATCACTGTTTTCCGACAGACAATTAAAAATAATAAATTAATGAAAGCGTTAATTCTTTCAATCAAAGCTTTGTGTTTTCCGCGTGACGAATTAAATATGATCGCCATTGCCGATTGGAGTAACTGTGAAATATTGATTAAAGCATACAAAAATTAATAATCACAAATATTATGTCCTTCGGTCATTTATCCATTATCTAAGTGAAAATAAATGTTCTGGTCCACAAAGAAATAATTAGGACTGAGCTTCAGGCAGCAATTCATTAGTGTTGATTATAAGCTAAACCCCCTAGAGCCGCGCTTTCCCGAACGTAAAAGTCTCATTAAGTTGAACAATTCATAACCCTCATAAATTAAAATTACGGCGTATCGTCTTCTCTACAGGTCTCACTTCAAACACGAGGGATGCAAAAACAGGGAATTAATACGTCGAACACTCAAATTACACCCACTCAAATTGTCGCGCAATGTTTGTGCAGGGTAATCAACAATAAACTGTATTCATATAGCGTAAAACGATTCGTAAACAACCATCCCGTAGTTGATATCAAAATTATACAAATATAACACAGTCACCGAACGAAAACATCGAATATTGGTTTTACTGCGCAAACATGACCGATTTCTGCAATCCTCGACAGAACTGTATTTTTCATCAAGATTTTAAACTCGTCGCTGGCACGAAATCGAATATTGAATAAGAACGTGAGTCTTTTGGCAATGACCGATATGTGTCGCTATATGAATGGCAAACATTCGCGCCTTCCGGTATATTTTCGACGTTTCAATTTTCCCCTATAATCCAAACCACGCCTTCTGCCACGTTCGCCGTCTCTCGAATAAATCAATCGAATAAACACGCTTTCCTGATCCGTTTATTCGTCTACTAGCTCTTGATAAATTCAACATTTAATTATCATCATCTCGCTACAAATCCCCAGACTAAAGATTAGATTTTCCAGGAGGCATATATAGAGGCCAGACGTTAACAAACAGAAACTGGAAACCCACCCCTTATCGCGTGGATAAATTGTCACTGACGTTTTCGTTATAATCATATTCCATTACCTTCGATATTGTGTCTCTACTAATTGCATATGTATGTATACTGTGGTGATACGTACCCGTGCGCAAAGTAGCGGCTTATCCTCATTGATTAAAGCCTTGTGCGATGATAATGAATGTCGGGGCGCGCAACGGAGGCGTCGCCTCTTAAATCTCTCGACAAGCGCACACAGCTGCGCTTTGTAACTGATTTTGCTGCGCGTTTCAGATTAATTGCTGGACGCGTCGTCGTTGTCGTCGCGAAAAAGGAGCTACGCGTATGCTACGTAATCAATTTGAAAAAAAATCTAGTTAAGCGAGCGCGCTAATTTTATGCTAAATTAAAGACATTAAAGCTAGATTAAGTTTTTTTTTTATTCACGCGCATTCATTGACCTGATTGGATTATTCGAAAAAAAAAAATCTCGTGCGAACGCACACTTCGCATACCGTTCGTTGGTGCGCAAATATTTGCGAATAAAGGAGAAAGGCAGTTAAATTTGAAAAAAAGATATGCAGCATATCGTATGTACAGCGGAATGCCGATGGCAAAAAAATTCCAAACCAAAGAATTCACCGAATAAACATTGAAACAAAAAGTTGAAATAAACTAACAACAGAGATTTGATAGTATTTAGAAATAAATTTATTACAGCAGTTCATCTCAAGTTTTTTTTTAAAAAAAAAAAGGATGAAACATCTCGTAAGTTTTGACACTATACAACTATAAATCGTATAAGCGTTGACGTCTCCTGCGCGTATCATCAGCCGCACACTTAGTCCCACACACACACACACACACACACACACACACACACACACGTCCTATATGTGTATATATATATATATATATATATATATATATATATATATATACGTAAAGAGCAGGTCCTGGGCGTATACAGTGTTCGCATTGAATCATCAAAGGACATTCGCGGCAGCGTCCCGCGCGCGAGTTTAACGACGCGTTATCACACACATCAACAACACTTGACACTGTCCACAAGCGCGGCGCTTTCTCGCTCAGCCTCTGCTGATGTGCCGTGTGGCGCACTGTGGGAGCCGTGTTTACACCACGAGCACGTGCTCTTCTTTCTTCGCTCTTCACGACTCGATGATCCGCGCGCTTTGTCCTTGGCTACTCGTGTTGTCGGCTGGCACCACTTCGTCGTCGCTCTCGTCGTCCACGACTAGGGTCGTCGTTCGGCAACTGAAAGCAGAAGAGCAAACGCCGTTTGTGCGACGAATTTCTTATGAGACAGGCTTTTTTACGTTCTCTCTTTCTTGATTATTTTTTTTAAGTTTTATAATACACATATACGGTACACCCCTGCTTTTGCGGTGGATAACCCAAAATCGATTCGACCCTCTTATCGCACCCACGACCTTTTTTTTCTCTTATTTCGTTCTTTTTTTTTTCTTGTCGGCTATTGGGGCGCGATTTATGTAAGCGCGTGCGGGGCGTTTTTCGCGGGAACTTTGATATCAAAATCTATACTTTTTGTTTATTCGAAGTTATTGAAATTAATTGATGGACAACTTTTGCGCTTTCGTTCGAATAATGATAATTCGACGTAGGTATACCAATAGAAATATACATAAATCAATCGCGCTCGTTTCGATTTTTCTCACTGAATAGGAACTTTTTCAAAGTTCGCCGGTATAGACGCACGTTTATTGAGCGAACGAAGAAACATAATAAGAACTTATTGAGCAACGTTTTCTCGAAAGGGCACAAAAGAGACGGCAATACGCATAATGTATATTCCAATCTCGAGCATTTCAATTTTACTTTCTCGTTTGAAAATAATCAGACAGAAAATGCGTTCTGAATTGAAGTTCCCGCGAAAAAGCGAGTCATTAAAAAGCAAACACAGCAGGCTATTTGACCCGAAGTTCGGAGAAAGAAAATGAGCTTTGTTGTCAACTTCTCAAGCGCAACGAAAGGCTGTCCCTTTTAAAAAATTCTCCCCCGCACAACAGCCGAGCTTTTCTTTATAGGCGTTTCGTACCTTATTAATTCCTCGTCAAACCTGCCCGAGACACATTTCGCGCATAGAAGGCGTCGACAGCTTGATAAGTTTAATCTAAATTTAACCGCGACAGCGTTGAAATTTCGTCGTTTACTCTGTTCCTCGTCACCAAATCCTAACAAAGAAACGCCCTCGCGTACAAACGCTTTCTATCCAAATTTACACCGCAACGATAATTAAGCTAAGAATCACTCACGCAAATATCATTCAACAATGAATACAGGATCTACTTCGACGAGGAAAAAAAAGCGCAAATACCAGGGGTAAAAAAGAGCCATCTGCAATCGCCGAAAGGAGAAAATTACACAGCTATACGAGCGAGCGAGCGCTTTTCACGTCTGTAATTATCGAGCGGAGCTTTTAATGGAAAACTTCAATCGCTCGAGCGCAAATACGTCTCTCTATATCCTTCAACGACTCGCGTCACATAATCCGAGTGAGATATTCGAGGAGACAGGCCGATTTAATTTTCATTATCCGCGAGATTTCTCACTTCGTCATATATTCGACTGCGGGCGGATTGAATTAAGCACTGATATGCCGAGCTGTGTCTGTTTTTTGCCAACGGCTCGAGTTTTCGTAGCGTGAAAAATGTTGAGTCTAAAGCTTCTAAACGTATTAGGACACACTTGACCTATCGCTTTCTTCTTTGACTTTTTCGCGGTTGACGTATACAGAATTGCGAATAAGCTTTCCGGAGCTTTATCCACAGCTTTCGTGGCAATCTACGCGCACAGCCCTCGTAATACCCTTTTTGTCAGCTCACTCGCGTGTATACAGGCGCATATAAGCTCAGGTACACCGCATCAGGACTCGCTCGAATCTCGATAGCGACGCCCGCACATAATCCGAGATTAAAGCAGCTCTACGCGAACATTAGCATTATCAACGATTCCCAGACCATCCTCTCTCTATATATATACACACATATATGTACAGTAGCATACTCAGTCCGGTGCAGGCTATTGTACGTCGTACAATGCACGAGAGGCCCACTCGTTCTTTGCACATCTCTCTTGTGTACATAATTCGGTTTATTTACAGAGCAGCTCGTCGCTCTTTTCGAGATCAAGCGTCGCATTGCAGGTAGAGCGAGTAGACTGCGGATGAGGAGAGAAAAAGAAAACTAGACTGACCAAATATAATAAAGAAAGGGAGAAGAGGTGCAGCGAGAAGAAAAAACGGAATTACGAATGCGTAGGTAGTGTGCTTTACTCTCTCGCGCGTGAAAAGTCGAGCAAATTAGGACTGCAATTTCTCCGTTTGGACAAAGGTGCGAAATGATTCATGATCCGTAGTTAGCGATTCTTTTTCAGAGAGGGCCCGAGATAATTTTAGCCACGCTTTGTGTTGAAGTCTAGAGAGAGACATTCGGAAATAAAGGTCGGACATTTGATGGACTATGCCTGAGCCACTGTTTATACACTCTAATACTGCAGTTCCAGAGACTGACGTACACGTGCGACTCGTCAAAGTGTTGGAAAGCTTCATCATATCACCGGGCGAAAATTTACTGCGCTACCGATATTTTTTGATACTCGCGCTAGCGCCGGTCATTTTTATTGGCTCGTAAAGCAGTTAATCCTTGGTCAAAGATAAAAATAACGTCGGCGGCGTTCTGGTATATCGATCACAGCACGTCGTTGAAGAATTTCACGCTGTGCCGCTTTTTTTCTTTCAGCGAGAAATCGTCGACTCCGCAGAACTAACTTTGTGATCTGCGGCGCGGTGTCACTGCTGTATGAAGGGGGAAAAAAAAAGCTCGGCGAATTGGTAAACGAGTCAATTAGAGGTATATATAGCAATCGAGTCAAACGCTTGTGGGATATTGCTCTGTTTGAATTTCCTCTCTTTTTTTTCCGAACAGCCACGATATAATTGCCATTTGCACACCGGCGCTGATCGAGGGACGAGTGGTTTTTTATCGCTTCTTTTGATTCCGCAATAAAATATTCCAGAGAGAGCATAATTCCGATTGATATAAACGACGCGTTTGCATCGAAGAGAGGGAGACGACTCGAGTATTGGTGATTGAAAAAAGCGTCGACGATTTAACCTGACAAAAAAAGCAATTTCGAGGAAATCATAGATTGAACAGCGTTTTGTTGCTGAATCAAGCGCGAATAAATAAAAAGCTATACATAAGCGGAGCCACGATTTCGCGAAGCTCGAGGTCGAAATATATTCCGTATCCCGGCTGATCGAGGGCCGATAAAAGTTCGATAAATTACACGGTATCGACATGCTCCGCATCGGATATTCATCGCACGGCAAAAGCTCGCATCTCGCAAAAAGCCCGTGAAAGCTGGCCTTTTCCTCCGCCTTGATACGAACGAAAATATTATTCTCTCGGCCGTGTATACACACTATACATCAGAAGCACACGCGGCGGCGCATATGTAATCGACGAAGGGGGTATATATACGCAGCCCTTATTTCGCGACGGATCTAATTTAGTGCCAGTATAGGTTTTGCGTAAATCGAAAAGAAAGACACGTCGTAAAAACGTCTTTTTCGCGGAGAAAATGCACGTAGCTATATATACTGAAAGAGTCCGGAGGACGTAGTACGTATACAGCTTCAAACGAGCGAGCGGCTCGTATTACCTGCATTATGAGTTCTTAGAGCAGAGGACGAAGCACTCGTAACTTCTTACTCTCGCCAAATATGCCGTAAATGAGAAACTGCGGTTTTCTAGCTCTCGTTTCTTTTTTTTTTTTCGTTGCGCACACCTTGCACGGAATTGCACTTCTTCTTTTTCCGCTGTTGCAGATAGATGTATCCGCTTTATTCTAGGAGCATTATTGCTCGAAGGTCTTGAATTGCGAGGTGTATACTTTTTTTATGAATTTTGAAAAAGAGTTATAGGGTGAATATCGCATTGTGAGTGTACGGCGAAAGACGAGTGGAGCACAGACTAGTCTTTGGTTTGCAAATCTTTGTGTTTCGCGAAGCTAAGTGTTCCCAGAACTCGATCTTAATTCTCAGGAAGCTATATACAGCGAAGAATTTGCGAAATACGCTTTCGTTGGAGAAAACAAAGAGCTTCCTTATTACCATACTGTAGCTTTCCATCAGGCAACGAGTTGAAGAATGTGGCTGAAGATATTCAATTTCACCCTCATTAGAATTAGACGTAAAATACGTCATCGTCTTTGGGATTTTAATTTCGCTACTTTTCATCATCAACTTTTCCTCGTAAAAGATAAGTATATACAGCTCTTCCCGCGGTATACATAGTTCCTTTGAAATTCGCGGCGTATGTCTTTTCAGTTGCTATACTACGTGCGATGTAATAACTCTTACAAGGTAAAAAGCTCCTTTGATAAAATCGTAATAGGATTTCTGAACTTCAAACGTACTTCAGATATAAGCCGGAATTTGATTTCGAAAAGCAAGTATATAACGTGCATCGGAAAAAAAAGTCGAAGAAAATCGAAAAACTTACTTTATATACGTAACGTAAGTACCTACGTCTGACTACTCCGGGTTTTACTACTTATGAGAAAATAAGTTTAGTCGTATTCCAACTAAACGAAAAATCACGCGCATCAAAAATTGTTAGAGTAGACGGATGACAGGAACGCGCTTCTGACCGAAAATTCGATACCAGACGCATAATCCGAGCTTCGATAAAAGAAAAACACGTGGCTTAATAATCTAGAGTGGACATGACGTACAGGCCTAAGGAAACCGGAGCTCATGACAAAAAGCACTCCTCTATCCTCGACACCGACTCATCTGGCTTTGGGCGTCGTATCTATTATGTTATACTTCTCTGTCGACGCATCCAACATACACATCAGAGAGACACGCATGACAGCGACGAAGTAAAACATCATCTCGTCCCCTGCGCCAGACGTCTGGTTTAACCGTCATCGACGACAAAAAATTTTTTTCTCAACACATCGACGTTCCTTTTCACGGTCGAAGCAGAGAGAAAGATGGCCCCGTCCTAAACTTGGCTTTGTTTATACATGAAGTGGATCGATAATTCTCGCCTCGTCTCTGCTTCTTCTTCTTTGTTTTTTTTCTAGTATACCTACATTGCGAGCGTCGAGGGGTAAAAAACGTGTCGCTGCTTGTTTTATCGATAGGCGAGGTCTTGTTGTCTCTTCGAGGGGCCAAATTTCAGCGCCGATCGCCGATAAGGAGCAGCTGTGCGGCCACTTGCGACTCCGTGGGGTACCCCGCGCGTGAGACAAGTTTTTAATTTCAAGTTGGCGATCTTGTTCATATAAGCGAGTATCCCTTTGGGATTGTTGTTCGCTGAAAGTTTTATTGGGAAAATCTCGCTTAGGTGTGTTCCGTACAAAGAACAAAAATATTATTACTCCGTGGGAAAAAATATTGTATGGTTGTTATGACATGATAAAAATACGGGATATTCGATCCCTGGTCTATACGCTAGGTATAAGTACCGCCGACAGCGCCCTTTTTGTACTGTTTTTTGCGGTGAAAATTGGCACTTTTGGGACGGTAGTTTAATTTACTTTCGTAAATGCCAATAAATAAAGTATTATTTTAAAGAAGAAAGGTTTGATCTAGATTTTGTTGAACAAGACAGAGCAAATTCACGAAAGATTGCATATAAAACATAGTGAAAAATAATTTGTCCGTCCCAGTTTTGCCATTGTCTAGGTGGCGTTCGCGTTTTGCGTCAGAGATACTTACCTAGCGTATACGATCTGTTTTTTAGGTGTATTTTCGCATTTATTTTGCTTGCCATGCAGAAGAACGCTTATACTTTTGCATTCTTCAACGTGTTATCACGACCATCGAATTTTTTTTTGAATAAAATTCCGATTCTGCGGATCACAAAATGGAATGTTAGTTTATTTCGGAGGAACTTTGTTCAAATCAAATAGGCATTAGTACACTCTTATAAAATCGCTTCCTAAAATATTGTTAAAAAACACTTCAAAGACGACGACTTACTTCGAAATACACAATACGATCTGCAAATTGAACTCAAGCTGGATGCCCGAAAAGAGAAGAGAAATTAATCGAAAGTTTTCTGCCTCCTCGAGTATCTCTCATCTCTTCCTGTTCCAAAGTCAATCACGAAGTTCCCGGCAAATTCATGACGTTAGATCGGTTTGAGCTTCTGTGAAAAGCCTGCATCGAGCCAACTCCCGCGCGCGCGAAATTCAAGCGCACACAGGCGTATATAACGGCGATACACAGTCCGAGAGCGAACTAGACGCGAATACGGTCAGCGTCCAGCTACTCCGCTATAGCTTAATCTATCACTCATATACGTCAGCGAAATTCAATTGGTTCCGTAAGGGAGAGAGAGAGAGAGAGAGTCCACGACTGACTATAGGGTATATACATACATAGAACGTGTAGAACAGTGTGCGGCACACTCACCTACAATATGTCGCCTGAGCTGCCGGCTCTGGTGGTCTTGGTAAGCGGGCCAAGCCGATTATGCTGGTCTTGCCTGGACCTGCAGTAGATGATCTTGCGGAAGGCTTTTCGGAAGTTGTCGCTGAGGAAGGCGTAGAGTATTGGGTTGACGCAGCTGTTGGTATAGGCCAGCACGTGGCTGGCTATCTGAAGAGCTATCGTCGCCGAGGACAGAGGGTACATGTCCAGTGACTTGATCACCAGGATCACCTGTAGTTCGTAATTTTTTCCAATTACATTATCTCTTAACTAATCAATGAGTTCTGTGTACAAGTTTGAAACTCGCGCGATGTAAAGTTAGAATCAAGTAACATCGTTAGTCGAGTGACCAAAACCGGCGCCTCGTTTAAAAAGAGCAGTCGCTCGTATAAATCTTTGGAGTGCAAACACTTGGAAGCCGCGGTTTTTTCACGACTACTTAGTTTCCTCTCCTCGCAAAGGCAGGAGTATCGTCTCTGCGGCAACATCCTCATTAAAGTTTCTTTCGCGCTTGTGGCGCAACGAAAGCAATTAGCGCCGCGTTGCGACGCGCAAAAAACCGGACGTTTGTCTTGGCTAAGAAAATTACTCCGCGCTAAACTTTTATGTTCGCGCAACTATGGTAATAATAACGAAACAAAATTGTAAAAAGCTTCCCCGTACCTGAATAGGACACCAGGAAACAGCGAAGACACCAACGACGACGAGGACGAGTCGGGTGACCCTTTTCCTACCCCGACGACTCTCAGCGCTTACTCTTGCGCCTTTCCACAGCCTCAGTAACATACAAACGTAGAGGCCGCAGATGAGGGTCAGTGGTACAACGTAGCTCGCCAGGAAGAACGAGACCTGGAACAGTGGCCAATTGGCATCGGGCAGGATTCGACAGGCTATCTGCGGTGTCAACTCCAGCGGTGGCTCTTCGTCCTTAGACTCGTGCTGTTGGAGTTGCTGGCGATGCTGTTCGACGATACCTAGGTGCAGCGCACAGGCCTCGCTACGGTTCAGCATCTGGTTCTCGTCCCACTGTGGACAGATTTATATTGTTTTTATTGTAACGATTTTGATGTTTTAACATCACGTGATTCCTTTATTTATAAACGAACGAAAATTTTCAGACACCGATGTATTGATTCGATGAAACATGAATCGTTCGAACGAGCTTATATAGGTATATACGTGCACTCTATCTTCGCTCCTGACCGAAAAAGCTCCAGCTCTGTCAGAGTGCAGCTTTCCACGGTAAGAGAGATAGCCGAATAACACGCGGAATCCCTCTCGAAAAATAATCACACAGCGTTGCAGATATATTCGCCACCACTTTAATATCTAAATACCGCAGGCGCAGTCTCGTCTGACAAAAAAAGAAATCGCTCGGATTTTTTTCCCCCGCATTGTCACGTATATTATACGTTCGCGGAGGAAAAAAAAAAAAGAACGAGGTATTTTTTGCGGGCGAAATCGCCGTTGGACACCGCAGCAGGCACGTCGGAAAAAGAAATATTCCCGCGAGCTTTTGAAAGGTTTTATTGCGCCCCGTAAACTGTATCTCAAATGGCTCCCATTGTGACAAGCTGCGGATCGCATATGCGCATTTTTAAATTTCCATCAAATCTTTATTACGACTTCGTGCGTGTGTGTGTGCGGGTACAGGTGCATATAGGGGTAAAAAAGATCGAGGCGTGTGTACGTCATGAAAAGTAGCGATATTGTTTCTCCGCGGCGGCACGTCTTTTTGTTTCCCTTGGCTGAATTGCTCGAGTTATTGCAGACTCGACTGCATGTCGT
Source organism: Pteromalus puparum (assembly GCA_012977825.3). Lineage (NCBI taxonomy): Eukaryota > Metazoa > Arthropoda > Insecta > Hymenoptera > Pteromalidae > Pteromalus > Pteromalus puparum. The sequence goes on along the minus strand of CM053169.1, from coordinate 40,151,154 downwards.
TCACGATGATTATTCCCTCCGCGCGTAACTCGGCGATACGATTTAGTGCGATATGCCCTATATATGCTTTAGTTCGCAATTCGAGCGGATACAGTGCTGGTAATGCTCTAGTATATAGGTATGGTTATTTGTATTTGTGAAACAACATTTGAATGCAGGCTAGGATTATTTTTAAATGGATTTTTCCAGCATTGAAAGATAAAAGCGGGTTTGATAAACCCAAGTGCAGATGAATAGAGGATGCATTACAATTTTAAATCCTCTTGAAGCCATAAAAGATGTAAAATGCAAATAAACGCGTTGCTGACGAGCTTATATCGATGAAATACCGCTTTAATCTCTTAATCTTTTTTTTTCGAATTTAGTGAAAAATATATGTATGAATGTTTTTTCGCCTGTTATTCAATTAAAATATTTCAGAATAATTTCGCTCACCGCATAATTATCTAGACCGCGCTTCAACCGCTTAATATACGCGCTAATAATCTTTCATCGAATATTGAAATTTACGTGCAATTAGATGTCAATATATCCCTCAGGACTTTGATGAATCTATCAAAGACGCAATTGGCTCATAGTGAAATTACTTCGACAGTTCAAAGACGTGCTGCAACATCAAGTATTCTGTAATAAACTGACATTACGAAAGATATTCGCTCAATGATGTACCGATATTCTATACAAGAGAAATGCCAGCAAATAACAATAAAATCTCGCGTCCTTTTCTCTTCATTAGGAACGATCTTTGTATCGTCGCAAAATAATCCCGAGCGCGCAAGTCTAATGAAAAGAGACGGACAAAGCGAGAGCAAGGAATCATCGTTCTCGATACGCGATATTAAAAAAAAAAATCTTTATAGGTACACCAAAGTGCTCACCTCGCCGTGAATAATGAGAACAGGAATGGAGGAAGTCAGTATCACTATCCAGACGATCCAGATGGCAATGAATGCATGGCTCTCCGTCCGCACTGACATCGACGCTATCGGATGCACCACCGCCAGGTACCTGTAAACAAATTAATTATATATATTAAAATTCACGCGTCAAAAAACAAACTCTATCTCTTCGCTCATGTACACACGTGTCAGCGAATTAAAGTGGACGTCTAAACGCAGACACTCGCAGCGGAACTTGGAAATCCCATATCCGCTGCAGTAGCTCGTTTCAGATCTCCTCTAAAACTTTTCGAGCAAAGGCGTGCATACACATCCCGGCAACTCGTGATTTATATGCGTGAGCGTATATTGTCGAGCTTAAGTTGTCCCTTAATCGAGCCGACAGCTATCTGATCCTATGGATCGCCGTATAGATATATCTATATACGCCTGTTTTATTGGGCTTGTAGAGTCTCGAGGACACGAGGCAAACTGAATTTCAGGCTTGATTACTGTTTGCCTCAGTGTCGTATATAAATAATCCAGCACGCAGATGCATAAATCCTTTTCTTCTTTTTTTCCATCTCCATCGCCTTGATTATATCTCGAGATTTTATTGACACGCCTGAGCCATTTGTCGCGCGAGTCGTAAACTCGAGTGAGACAAAAATAATATTATTATTATTATATACTCGCAGCGGAATGGTAAAGTTAATTTTATCAACCCTTTGACGCACGAGCTTGAAAATCATATTGAATTGCGCGATCGAGAGACTATGATTAATTCTCGAGAGAGTTTTCGCATATATATATATATATATATATATATATATATATATATATATAAAACTCGTAAATCCGTACGGTCCACATGCGGCTCTCCTAAACCTCATGTCCAGACTGTCTCTCGATCGTCCGAGCGCGCATATAACTCCCTCATGCATATATTGCGCAATACGCTTCATTATATTCAGATTTCGGCAAAATCTGTCGTTTAATAAAAAAAGAAAAAGCTGCCGAAAGCTTCTGCCCGACCACTCACTACAGCGAAAGTCCGTTTTTGTCTCATTGCTCCGATTTATTCGGCCATTTTTCAGGGAGATTTATGTACCGTATATATGGGAGCTTCGCACGCTATAATAGAGGCCAGCTATACTGGCGAAAAAAAATTAAGCTCGATCAGAGATGATCACGAGGACAAAAATTCTCGCGCGTAGGTGTCCATACCTATCGTCGAATATAAAAAAACTATAGGGATTCAAGAAAAAAAATTATCCGCTGGATCGTGTCGAGTCTCATTTCATGCCCCTTAGGACTAAAAGGATCACAACGACAACGATGATGACAATGACGCGACAGCTCGCGTCTCCTTCCACTCAAAAAAATACTCAGCTCGTCTCTCTCTCTCTCTCTCTCTCTCTCTCTCTCTCTTGCGCGCGCGCGCGTACCCATTTCCCTGTATACACGCTACTGCACGGCTCTAAAAGTCGATCGGCGTAATGCACTCGCTGCACTCGCCGGATGAAAAGGAGAGGAGAAAAAAGCTCGGCGGAAACGAGAAATCCATTGGCTCATAACATTACTCCCTTTGTCACCGGTAAATTAGAACGACGAACTCCCAATACAGTCGCGGAACGATAGAAAGAGAGAAAAATCATCGATCGCTAGTATCGGCAAGTTTATACACCCACACGTATTAGGTAAATATATAGGTATGGCTCAAGTTTGGCCATTATGCTCGGTGACAATGCCTCTCATGCCAGCTTTCAATGCTCAACTGTATACGGATAAGAGGGAATGGCTTTCGTTGCCTCCGAGGCCAGACGCAGTGGGGAAAGACTCGCCTTTGATTTTCCTGGGAGATGGTAATGAGAGCACTGCTCTTTCGCGTTTTTTGCTCCCGCGAGCTTTTTACGCACCCACACATACATTCGAGCGTCTGATTATACAAAGGCCTTGTGTGTATATGGATATACCCGGCTCTCGCAAAACTAGAGCGGAGGTATTATTACTCACGACGCGTTTGCTTTTGAAAGAATTATACATTTTCAGCGCTGACGGACTCGACATCCGGTTTCGCACCCTCTATCGGATTGTTGGGTGACAGAGTAAGGTTTTTTTTCAGAAATAAAGAAGCTCATAGTTTACACGCGAGAACAGCTCTGTTATTTGCGCGGTTTCTCGAATAGCCTTTGTCGTCAGTAGAAACGCGAGGGTCTTTGAAATAGTGCACCCTCTTGCGATGCAAAAACGATATTCACAATTGTAATGGAATTGTAGCCACGAGCAAAGTATAGAGACTGAGTATGACAAAACAATCATGTATGTAAAAAGTAACGGCGGAGCCATGATTCTTTTTTTTTTTTCAAATTGATACATATCGAAAAAGCAGTTGGAAATTGAAAAGATTGCAGTTATTTAGCATGAATGGCCCAAACAGCTGGCCTAACAAAAGGCTATTCATAATATGGGCGACGGAGCGCTATATATGGACTGGGTACGCAGATAGCGATGAGGATAATTAAAAACACTGCATAGAAATTTGTTAATAAAAATTTTTTCTGCCAGCTTTGGATTACAAAGAGGTTCAATCATCAGAACATTCCTTTATCAATGACGAAATGCAATTTCATTGTTGTTTGTGCTTATTAAAATTAGCTTGTACGAGTAAGCCTTTGTACGAATTTCAACTATATTCTGCAATATGCGATGCTTTATTCATATCAGAAGAATATTACCTGATTGTGCATTTTCTGAGAACTCGTCCTAGTTCAATATAAGGTTGTAAATATTGGCAGCTTCAGAAAAAAAAGCATCCGATCGCCGAATCCAAGGCAGACTCTAGCTTCTGATACTTCGACAAGACTAGAAATGAAAAATCCAATGGCAATTTTTTACGCTCACGTTTCGAATGTCGCGCGAGCTCTATGTCTCATTTCGTTTTTACACCAGAGGCGAAAGTTCGATAATGCAGCAAGTTTTCATTGTTGAAAAATGATCCCTGTATAACGCAGATATTGAATATCAGATTCAAGTAACCCATTTCCGGATATTAGATTTTCAGCGGTGGCATCAGTTTTTGATGTTTACTCAGAAAATTTTCAATCAACGTAAGTAGCTCGTGAATAAAAAATCTCCGATGTAAAATGAGGGAAAATAAGATACATCACGGAGAGATGCTTCATAAACATGTAGATTTTTTTACGCGGCCAGGGGCGTAATTATACGAATAAAAAGAAGATATATAATTTTAAGAATATAATGAAAATGTAAATTTTTCTCATTACTCGGTTCACATAGTAGAGCGTCTATATCGAGTTACCTGCGCTATGCGGTGTTAAATATTTCGCAAAGGATTTAAGCGAATTTTCGCACTGGAATGAAATATATTGAAAGCAACTAATTCAAAGGCACCAGAACTGTTAATTTTCATCCTTCGACGACATCATAATTTCGTCTTTCAATCAACGTCCATCAGCCCTCAAAAGACCGCGTTAATCAAAGAAATTCATAAACAGAAGTCAAACAAGAACCAAGTAATCAAGGACTACAAAAGCTCGAAATTCAAAAAAAAAAAACCAAACAAACAATCTCACACCTCATTGATTCGATTCCCCCCTTCATATAAGAATCGAGAAAACAAACCCCCCATCAAACAGGCGCCTGCGAATAACAATCAGCGGCAGCTACGACCCTCCCCATATACTCCATAGCATTTAATAACGCACTAATGAATTGCCGTTTGAGAGAAAAAACCGTATATAGATTGTCGCGCGTTAGCTATATCACTCCGTCGTCGAGTGTAATCGATCACGAGGATCGGATGCGATGAGAAACAAAACAACAAAGGGACGAGAGTGAGAGAGAAAAAAAAATTTAATTTCGTACCGCACGACTGCGCAATCCCGTTTCACTGCACTTTCCCCCTGCGCGCGCGCATCTGGCCAATTGTTTCGCAATACCAGCTCAAAAGCCATTTCCATTTCGTATATAAATTCCGCATCTCTCTCCATACAGAGATATCCGGGCGCGTGTAAACAGGATTTCCCAACGTAGCCACTCAGCCTGACTGTATACATAAGCGGGAAAGCTTCGGCATATATAGGGGAAAAAAGCCAAGGCGTCTCATTGGGATTCCTTATTCGGCTAAAGACGTGCGCGCAGGAGTCTAAGTGGTATACAGAGGCTGATTGATGCGTATTTTTGCGGCTTGATCGAGGGACAGCCGCGCGCGTAATGGAGCCTCGTCCGTCTCTACTGAAACTTCTCTCCTTCAGTTGTAACAGAGGACAGTAGAATATTTTTTTTTCTCTCTCTCTCCCAGACAACATATATAAAGCACTGGATTTCCAAATGTAAGCGCCGTATTCTTAAGCGTGAAATTGACAATTTAGACAGAGTGAGTAGCGCGCGCAGCTCAGCGGAATGAGCGAGACTACGTCGTATTCCTCTCTCGCTATATATACGTGTCCGCACTTTAATGGTTTATGTAGACCAACGGCCCTCGAGGGCGCAATGGAGTATATATATATACTCTCGATCTTTTCTTCCCGAGTTTTTGTTCCGTTCGTTCGTTCTCGTATTATACTGCCGGGGCTATCGCGAGCGACTACTCCTTTCTTCTCTCCAGCAGCAGTAGCAGTATATATAGCGGAGGCTTGTAACCCCGCGAGTTTTATAGAAACGATCCCGGATTGGATTCTCACGCCCGGCTACAATTTGATCTCGGATTGCATTTGTTAAGAGCTCGATTCCTTCCTTTTCCAGCCAGTTCCGCGAGGTGCGCTTTTATCACCGGATACAGTATAGCAGTGGCGTACTGGCGTTGTTGTGTTCGCCGAAGGTATATAGATTTCTGATCCGCGAGCTATGACGACTGTGTTATTGGCTCTTGTAGTATATAGAACTCACTGGGTGAGGATAACCGCTTTTTCTCTCTCTTACTCTGCAGGCGACGTACAAATTTTCTCGCTATACGTGCGGAAAGTGTTTCTCTCGAGATCAGTCGGCAGCGATGGGTCTTTTCGTGTGTACGCTATAATCGACGATAATCGATTGAAGCAATAGCCGCTGGCGACGGCGGGAAATTCGAGTAGGGTAGAGGGAGAGAACTCTCGGGGAAATGTTATTGTAAGACGAGAAGCTCACGGAAAATACAATGTATATAGTAACGCCGAGAAGAATGTCCCTGTATCCTGTTAATAAAGCGAAACTGGATCTAAGTATAAAATAATGCTTAATTACGACTCGTCGATTCGCCAACTCTTTTGGAAAGTCGAATGTATAGAGTGATATAAAAAGAGGAGCAGGCTGCAGTGACGATCGGAAATAGCTCGCGATTCTTCGCGAACCGGTATAAATCACGACGACGCCGTATATAAAGCTGACGCGCAGAAATCCGCTTCGATTCTTTTTTTACTCTTTTCCGAATACGATATCGAGCGATATATATCCGTTTGTCATAATGCTGTTTATTAGCCGTGCGCGGATGGTTTACTAGGTACATTGTTGTCGAATCAAAACAACGCTGTGATAACAGGCTACGCAGTTTGATAGAGGAAAACAAGCATTAATTATTAAACGAGTTAGCGAGCGTAACTCCGAGTGGATAGAGCTGAACAAATGGGATCAATAATCTATTCACCTATACAGAATAATAAAGTTAGCGCTCGTAATAAATCGACAAGCCGGTAGGAAGTTTGTCGCGCGGCGGATCAACTTTCGGCGTTTATATACTCGGCAAATACGCATCAATCTCTCGTTGCGGTTCGTGATGTGTATAACTTGCCGAAACTCCATTAGCTAGCGCGCTAACTTTCCAAGAAGAGAGACAGAGTAAGAGTAAAGGAACGAAAATAATACATCTGATACGAAGACTCACCTATCGAGGCTCATAAGCACGAGGGTGTAGACACTAGCGCAGGCGGTGACGATGATGAGATACTGCACGACCTTGCACCAGGCATTGCCGAACGGCCAGTAGGGCAGGACGAAATCGGTTGCGGTGAAGGGTATGCAAAAAAGGACGAAGAGCAGATCGGCGACGGCAAGATTGATGATGAGTATGTTGGTGGTGGAACGCATGCCGGGATTCGCTGCCACGACGATAACGACGAGCGAATTGCCAAGCAGTCCAAGGATACCGATCAGACCGAAGAAGATCGGCACGACTACCTGGACGATGCTCTGGACGAGTACCTGGTCGAAGTCCAGCTCCTCTTCCATCAGCTCGTCCTCGTAGCAACCGATCGGCGGTTGTTGCTGCAATGCCGTCGAGGTCAGGTTCGCCGTCAGCAGCATCGCTTGCGAGACGCTCGAGTTTGCCGACAAGCCGAGCCCCGTCATCCTGGACAACGAACCTGTCGCTGTTGCTGCTGCTGCTGCTGCTGCTGCTGCTGCTGCTGAAGCTGCTGCAGGGCTGAGGTTGCGCGAGAGGGAAGGCGATGTTTAGTAGTTTTTTTTTTTCGATTTAATACCGGTCGAAGTGATGGATTTCTCGCGCTCTACTCTACGCGAGTTTCGTTGCAACTGCGTGCTTTTTCATCGAACGCACTCGAGATCTTGCTAGTTCGCAGTAACTTCTCCATTGTTTGTAGTTTGAAGAGCATACCGATGTATAACGCAACGGAAGCGTAATCAACGATAATGGAGTGAACGTCTGAATGCCTCTTGTGTTAAGTAAGTGAACGTGCATCGAGTCAATTAGACGTATCAAGACGGGCTATGATGACTGCGCTTGATTGCGTACATACTTATTATGTGCAAATGTTTTTTTTTTTTTGACTTTTGCGCGAAATGCAAAGGAATTTATCGCGTATTGGCAAAGTTAGTTGGATTAAATAGAATCGCCTTGAAATCGTATCAAAAGTTGTGATGGATCGCTCTAATTTCAAAGTTGACCAATTCTCGAGTGAATCGAGAGACAAACGCTGCAGGATATTTGAATGCAAACGAATGTTATAATTTACTCTCCACGAATTGTGCGAAATTTTCAAGTATGTAATAATTTAATATTCTAAATCACGATCGCCTCGTAAAATTGCGATCAAGATTTACGAGCTCGTGCGTCGAGGCTGATAAGACAATCCAAAGCATGTTTGCAGCTTAATTACGCTCCCGTAAATTGCTAATGCATTCGTATAAGATTATTAACGCCACACGCGCGTCGCGCGCTAGACAGTTAAAATACGGCTTAAATACCTAAAAGGCATGAACCATTTTCGTATATAACACGCCGAAGAGATAGTCGTATACGCGAGGCATAAAGCTTTCAGGGTAATAATTACCTTTTAACCCTTCGTTACTAGGCACATAAAGGCATCGCGAAGAGCTTCGGCTCGTTTATGCATGGCGTTATATCGCGCTTTGGATATGTTATGGCTGATCGAGCGTTTAGGTTACTCTACTTGCTAGTCCCAGAGGATGGGTCGTAAATTCATGAAATTAGCTCTAGCTTCTGCATACCCGGCGAATTTGCGTAATTAGCTCGGTTTGAATTATTTTCGTAATCACGCGTGTATGCGGGGAACATTATTGTATTAGAGTTGATGTAATTTTCGACTGTTTCGTATCGTCGGATAGACTCTAATTGCGAATGTTGTTTTGATATAATTACTCGCGGATTCTTCCGTTTAATACGCGGAGTCATGCAGAGCAATTGATTAATTCTCGTTTGGAACTGTACACGCTGTTGTTTGCGCTTTGAAACTTGCAAATTTCACAGTAATAGAAACGTTTCACAAACACGTCATTAAAATCACTTTTGTTGGCATTAACAAGAAACCGGCGTTTGAAGTGGAACACCGCATAAGCGAAATTCGTTACAGTCGAATCTACGCGTTCATGTTATATCACAAAGGCAGTAATTAAGCAGCGAATCGATTTCAATTGATAATTTTCTGTCACATATATCCACGCGATCGAATTTCACGATTTAACGATACTCATTCTGAAACAAATAACTATCGTGTGTTTGACGTCGGCTATCTCTACTTTTATTATAGCCTTTTATCTTATCACCAAATCCCGAAAACGATTCGATAGATACACTCTCGTAGAACAATTCCCTTCACACACGTCGGAACTGTTTGCGCGCAACTCTCATAACGATCTCTCTCTGGAGTGCAGCGCACTGTATATAACAACGAGAAATCCACCCTCGAGGTATTTGCAAAGAGAATTTTAAGATTTACCCAGCCCTGCCACATGTCCAGCAGGATTCGTCGGCGCTATCACGCGGTGCGCCAGTGCCACAAGAGACCGGCTATCCTGAGCCGAGGCATCGTCTAAAATAATCTAAATCTCAATTCCCGCCGCTGCTGTATAACAAGAACAATTTTTTCAAACACTCTCGCTCAACGATCATTGGCCACCACCGTAGGAAACATCATCCGCGCGTGTAATACTTTCTTCAGCCTTGTGATGTACACGATTTGCTAATAAATTTACACCGATATTATGTAACAATATTTAAATACTATGTGTGAAAACTCTGTTAGCGCAATTCTCTGATGGTATCAGAAATATCAAACAACAATCATCGCTTATTTTTTCCTGTAAAACGATGCAGCAGTGCGCGTTTATAGATTATACAATTTCAGAGGAAACAAGAACCGGCGAGGTGTGATAAGTTTTAGTAGTCACGATTACTCCGCGCGTCGCGGCAGCATCTCTTTTTCCGTATGAACGATCTCCTCTTGAGTAGCGAGAAGTCGTACCAGTGCTTGCACCACCACGATCTCAGTAGCGCGATCGGCAGCATGATCTTGTCGCGCACTTTTTGTTTTTTGTTCTTTTGCTCCCGATCCACTGATGCAATTCGTGGGTCACTTGTTGATGGTATTCGGTACCGCGACTGTAGTCCTTCGTCGCGGTGAACCCCGACTCATGACGCGACGAAGGGTGAGCGACTGACTCTGCGCGCCCTCCGCGATGGCGAGTGCGGCACGACTGTGCACGCGGGGGCAGTCACCAAATCAAATTTCGCTCCTCGCTTCCGCGCGAGGGAGGCGCCGTAAACGCGCATGTCGCCGGCTGCTACAGAGTTTTCCCCCTCTTCTTCTTCTTTGAGCCGGTTGCTGGACTCTGCGGGATGAGATACTGATGGCGGTGTCTGGCGGGCAATCAGGGGAATCACAGGATTGCTGACCGATGGTAAAGTAGTATGGTTACCGACCGATGGATCAGTATTGCGTTAGGACTCTGATGGTAAGGAAGATTGATTTTTTTATTTCGAAATTAAGATGTTTGGTGAGTAATATAACGAGATGATTCTGTTTGCTGTTACTTCCTACTTTCCGTATTGCGAAAAACATTCTGAAATGCTAACAATGCTCAATGGTCAAAGCTATAAAAATTACGATCAATATTATTATTTAGATTTGCCGAAACTTTGCGTAAACATCGATGAATCGACACGACGAGCGGTTACACAATGCTTCAAAATAAAAAACGTAAACACATTGCGGATCTCGGAATAGACGGGCTTTTCTTTCGAGGTTGATTCGCCCCAGAAATTGTCAAACATCATACGATTTCATAGCTTTATATATAACTGATTTTATGGAGTTTTGACGTTCGAAAGCTACCTCGTGGTTCCTTTGATATACTCTCCTCGTAAAATGTATAGTCTAAATATTATAATAAAGAATACTGTCGAAGGTGTAAATTAAATTAAATTTATTTATCGTATACACATAAATTAGAACAAGGAAAGATAGAGGTGGATGTGCAGCATTGAGTATTCGTTTGAGCAGTGACCATATCTAATAAGCAGTCGGCGGGTCATCTTGATAGAGAGCAACAGAAAAGCAACGTTCGTGGCATTCAAACAAACTACTTCCGATCAGTAGCCTCAAATCAGGTTCGTCCGGAAACCTTGTCGATGATCGCCTGCGTCAGAACCTTCTGAGCGAGGTTCTTGGCGAAGTTGGTGAGTTGGTCCTTGATGCCGGGCTTCTTTGTGGTGGTTGGTGGTGGTCCATAGTTCGGGTTGTATCCGCCCTGGGGTGGTGGGTAATTGGGATTGTATCCACCCTGGGGTGGCGGATTGTATCCAGGATATTGTCCTTGAGGAGGAGGATAGGCACCATAGGGGTTGTTGTAGCCACCAGCCGGGGCAGGATAGTTGTTGTTTGCGTTGTTCACCGACGAAGTAGTCCTCCTCGATTGATCCTGGCTCGGATAACCAGGGTAGCCCGAGCCCGACGACGGATAACCCGAATTACCCGAGGGGTAGCCGGGGTAGCCACCACCGCTCGAGGGATAACCAGACGACACCGGCTTTCCGGTCGCTCGCGTCTGACTTGGATCCGGATAACCAGATCCTGAAGGGTATCCAGAACCCGAAGGATAACCCGATCGCGAGGAGGGATAGCCAGAACCCGAAGGATAAGCAGATCCCGAGGAGGGGTATCCGGAGCTCGATGGGTAACCAGATCCCGAGGAGGGGTATCCGGAGCCCGATGGGTAACCAGATCCCGACGGGTAACCGGATGATACCGGCCTGGACGCCGTTTTCATACCAGATGAAGAATCCGGGTATCCAGAACCCGAGGGATAACCGGAGCCTCCGGAGGCGGCCGGGTTATCCGCGGACTTGGTCTGGCTGGAATCTGGATAACCGGATCCCGCAGGGTAACCACTGCCGCTGCTGCTGGGCTTGTTGGTCTCGTCGTCGCGCCTGGCCAGGTCCTTCTTCTCGCCACCGTCGTCCTCTGCAAACATTTCGTCAACTTTTTTTGCCTCAATTAGTGGACGCGCGCTAAGGGCCACCTCGCGACCCCGACGGACATGCCGGAATAATTGGAGTGTTGTGACAGAGAAAGAGAGGGATTTCTCGGCAAGTAGTGTGAATTTTTAGGCAGAGATTCAGCACAGCGTGCGATTGTACATGTATGCATAGACAGTCTCGCGACCTGTGTGAATAAGTCTACCTAGATTCAGATATGAGGATGTAGAAGGAAAGAGAGAGAGAAAGACTGTGTATAAGTTAAAGGCGGTTTTAGATTCGTTATTTTTGAAAAGTAGGAAAAGCGCATAGTCCGTCAAAGCAGTACATCATGCAACCACCCCTGCATTTACTTTTCCTCCATAGAGATGAGAGACGTTTCCATCGCGCGATTCCTTTGACATGCATTATGGCGTTTTTTTTTCCACGAGACGATCTTCCGCGCGCGCACTCACCTTAATTAAAATTTCAACTCGTCGCCAACAGTCGAACCGAGAGGTGTTAATCCTTTTATATATGTACACGAGTGTGTTATTTTCATGCGGATGTGAGATTCTCCCAGGAGATTTCGCTCAGAATGAGGCGAGGGTTTCTTTGAAAAATGGTAGACAACTTTATTGACTTGTATATAGTAAAAAAGTACTTCTGTACACTCGTCGTTATACAAAATATGCATTAAAGTATGGCACAACTGTTAACGGTATAAAGCATTAAGGCTTTTGGCAACGAAAAGGAGTATTCGATAATTAAAGCTATGTATTATAGAGTAAGCGTCGTCGTAATTCAAGAGTATCAACTCGTCCACTCGTTTAAGTACAAAAATGAAATATCCGAAACAAGATCCCGACAACGTGTCTGCAGCGTAATTTATTTATGCACGACTGCGTATCCATACGTCAGAGTATCAAGCGCACTACACAACGACGCAAAGGACACGTCTTATCCGGAGAACGTCCAGACCCTATTCCCCTTGGAGTCGGTTGCGGTGTGCGTCTGGTAATGGTCCTTTCCGCCGGGATAGTAATTGAATGCTGCAGGTCTGCTGGTCGTCGGTCTCTGATAGTCGCGAATTCCGCCTCGGCTGCCGGCACCACCTCCGCCGTAAAGTCTGTCCCAGACGGAGCCCTGACCGATCTTGCTACGATAGCCGCTTCCACCGGAGTTGCTTCCACCGCCAAAGGTACCTCCTCCACCGTAGTTACTACCACCGCCGTAGCGATTGCCAAATGAGGAGCTACGAGGGGGTGGCGTTGGAATAACAGGCCTTGGAGTCACTTTGGGACGCTGGTAACCCGGTGGACGTCGCGCCGCTGGAGCTGTCGAATTGCGTCGGCATTTGTCAGGATTTTTTCCCTTGTGTATGTGTGTGTGTGTGTGAGATGACGAAAGATGTTCAACTCAACGTGCGGTGAGGGAATGTGTGTTGTGTATTGTGTGTGAAGCTTGAGGTCAACGTTGTGCGTCGCGAGACCGGGTCACGGAGGTCGGGCCGAGATAAGAGATAAGACGGGCTACACGTACAAACACGCGCTCTGTTCTGGGATGCTCTCGACGCAGCGGAGTATATGAAACTTGAACGCGGGCTCTCTCTCTCTCTCTCTCTCTCTCTCTCTCTCTCTGCTCTTGTGCGCGATTACGAAATTAGGCATTAGAAGTTTATTGAGATTGAACTAGCGAGATGCGCGATGATATCGGATGTTGTTTTAATTAAGAGTCGTATTAAGGAGAAGAACACACCTTGCATATACACAGATTGAACTTCTTTATTTATTTCTTTGAAAATGTCAGAGTAAACATATACTAATATGTAATAATAACGACGGAGAACTTAATACTGGAGTTACTGTAATAAAGAAGTGTCGTTACAGTGTCATGAGACTATAACGCTCGACGGTAATAAAAAAATTCGACCTACCGACAGTCTTGCTTATAGAGAAAGAACGAAAGAAAAAAAAACAAAGGACGGGTAACTACACTTTAACACCTAGCTCTCTCTAACAATTAAGTGAATATCAACATCTACATGTCTCTCCGCAAGTTTACAATCCCGTATAATCATTGTAATACGGATTTTATACACATTTATAAAACAGTTTCAAACAAGGCACAAGCTCCTCGGACCTTAATATATGTGCGGCGTGTCGGAGGGGCCGGTATATCGCGCTGAATTATTATACACATTATGATACATATCGTATGTTGAGAAAATTTCAAAAAATGCACCGACTTTGTCGTTGCGACACGGACTCGTTGGCGCCGCGCACTCGATAAAAATTGCATACGTCAACACACACACACACACAGACACACACACACACACACACACACACACACAGCGACACGAGATCGAAAGGAAGGCACGGATGGACGTTCGTTATAAGCGTGTACGCGTGGAAATTTCTTCGTCATCCATTCTCCCGTGATAGCCGCGAGACTCGTTGGGAAAAGTCAAATGCGGAAAATTAAAGTGTATATACGTCTGCGAGAATTTCGCGCCCAAGTCAAACGCTAGTGTGCTCCTCAATCAGCGAAGAAAGCAGCCAAATTTTCGTCTCCTTGGATATACATACGCACAGTTCAATCAACGACATTCTCGCAACCCAGTATTATCCAGCATACGGACACGGACGTACAATACATTCAGTACAGGGCGAAGTTTACGCTCGAGCTATCCTGAGACTGAGTGCGCATAGCGCCACGAGAAGCGTAGTCGAGAGTTCGAGAGCACTGGCTCCGTTTCTTCTGTGAATCGTGTTGGGGTAAGAATTGCTCCAGCCGGTGTTGTGCTGCGGCATGTTGTGCTGAGGGTAGTTGTTGTGGTAGCCACGATTGTCGTTGATCGTTGGTCGGTTGGTAGCGGGTGGATAGATCGGGTATCCGTACTGATCAACGGCTGGTCTGTTTGGTTGTGGATTATTATTGCCGCTTGGATACGCCGGATAACCATAGTTGTTGTTGTTATTGTTGGTAGGAGGATAAGGCGGGTATGCCGGATTGTTGTTGGCGTAGGATGGTTGGTTGTGTCCGTGGTTGACGTCCTCGGCTGGCGGAGCGTTGGCACCGGCGTAAGGGTTCGAAGGAGCGTATCTGTCAGCTGGTACACTGGGCTGGTTGCTGTTGGTTCGCTGGCCATTCACCGAGGCAATTCCCGCCGAGTCGTACTCTGAAAATACACATAGGTAGCTGCCGCTCTAGCTTCCGATGTATACACTTTTCTTCTCGACGAGTCTCCGCAAAGTCCAGCCAGAGAAAGAGTCGCCGTGATTCGTGGATATTATTACGGTGTATTACTTTCTTTCTCGCGGGAAAACAAATTTTCTTTTCTCTGAGTGTCTTCGCAACGACGGTATGATAAGTGCGGGTGATCGAGAATTCGTCCGCATCAAGGTTGTAAGTATTGTGCAGGTTATAACCATCACACTGAGTAGTTGACACACATAAATAGCGAGGTGAGTATATTACGGGTTGGGAGGAGCGAGAATCGCGTGCATCGTGTGGAATACACATCAGCGCGTAAGGTCGTGCAGCATGCGATGCGGATTGCAACATCAATTTTTTTTTTTTTTTTTTGCAAGGGCGTGTCGTGTCATTGCGTGCGCTAGGATTAATCGAGAGCTAGCACTTTTCTAATTCACCATCACCTGCTACTTCACTACACGCGTTATTGCTATACTGCGTTCTATTGCATGGGAGAACTATTAATAACACACACACACTCATTGGGAAAACATCACGCAGTAGTGCAGACCAACAACCATTTGCTTCCGTGAAACAGACAGAGATAGAGAGAGAGAGAGAGAAAGGAAGAGAGGTAGAATCAAATGAGGGAACATCAGCCAGGCGAGTGAATGTAGTGCACCGAATAAGGAGAGCGATTTCGTTAGTTTCAAGACCGTAAGCGTCGCTGAAATTCCGACGGCGAAGGATTATTAGTGCATCGATCGAACGAGGTGTGCAAAAGTTGATTATTAAACCGTTGTTAAAGACACATATGCAGCAGAGAAAAGGATATGTATAACATCAGAGAGAGTCCCGACTATCTACACCGCATGCAGTGACGCTTACGCGACTCTACTGAATTTCCGAGATAGATGTATGACCGTAAATTGCACTTTTGCCCTTTTAGGCGCGAGTATACGCGTATATATGTATAAGGTCCGTCGTGCTTTGCCCGCTTCGATGTAAAGTGACCGCGAGAAAACCTCTGCGAGGTGTCCTTTGTGCGCACAGCGTTATATGGACACGCGAACGGAAGTACGCGTTATGCAACGTACGTCGAAGACACACTATATATTATAGTTAAAAGCCCTGTGTCTTGGTGTATGTACAGACGCGAGTTTATGGATATAAGTAAGAGCTGCAGAAATATTCCTTCCGAGGAAGAAACTCGCCGCGAGAGCGTGTCATTATCGTCTTGGCGTTTTTACCGTATTTGAATGCGTGACTCGAGCAATTATTCACTGGTATAGGAGTTATCGTGACACAGATATGTCGCTGCGACGAGTTTCTTCGTTGCGGATACGAAACAAAAAAAAAAGAAATGAACACCGTGCAATCCACGCGTACACTCGAGCTTTTAAAGATATATCAACAATATTAGATTCTAAGAGCATAAAGTCCACGCGTGAATGCACTACCATATCGAAGCACCTCCACGAGCATACTTCTGCAATTTTGGATGAGCGATATAGATCGATAACTCGCAGTGTGTATTATGTATAAATGTACAAGAGAGTTGAAAAAAAACCACAAGTGCCAAAACTATCAAACTAAAAACCATCGAAACTCACCAAGTCCAGGAGTAGTATTGACGCAGATTGGCCTTCCGTTCTCTGTCTTGCAGTACTGTCCGGAGGGACAGAGTTTAGTAGTGCAGCTCTCGCCTGTGTCAGAAATGAAAAAAAAAAAAAACGAGTCAGAAAAATAAAGCCGAAGCTTATGCGGAGAGCTTTTATCAACGACGCGTGTGTGCGTATAACATCTGTATTTCACGTACCTCCATCGGACGACCTCTGACAGGTGGGGTAACGACCGCAAGCGCTATCGGTCTGGTACCGACTGCATGGGTCCTCAGCCATCACGCAGACCTCGTTCGAACGGCAGCCAATGTCCTTGCAGGTCCTGCCGTACTCTGCGATGTATACAGATGGAATTTTATACTTTGTGCTTGCAGTTTTTATAATGTTTACGTATTTTTAGAATCTCTCTCTCTCTATCTCTTTTCTCTAGTATAGAGACTACGCAGTATACTAAGAGCACTATAATAAGAGCGTTATGTCAAGCGTATTTCCCATCGTATGAAGCTTCTCATTCAAGCATCGTTATACCGATAAAAGCGATCTCTTGCGCAGAGCTCAAATATATATATCCATACATAACAAGTGCTCGACGTCGCTATTGATATATTCGCAAGTGGGTTATTCCCTGCGAATATTCTCCCCCATCATCGGACTATTTCAAGCAGCGCGAAAGAGAAAGCTCAACCCTCGCTCTGATGCCTGCGCACGATGTTTTTCTTTTTGCACCCACGGCAAAAGCTGTGTATATTCCAAAGTCCTCTCTCGTATTCCTCCCTTTTTCCGCGCGCGCGTACACCCAGGCGCCATAAGTCTGCGTTTACCCCGTCCCCATCGTTTTCTCTATTTTCCCTTCGCCTTCTTCTACTTCTTCTACCTTCTTCTTCTTCTTCTTCTTTTTTTTCGCACACCTCGGAAAGTGTCAATCGATCAGAGGCGCGCGGATTACTGAGTAATTGAACGCGTTTAGCGGCAAAGGCGTTTATATGAAATAGCGCGTAATGCGCACGGCTAATCATAATTCTATTTCAGTTCCTCTCTCTCTCTCTCTCTCTCTCTCTCTCGGTGGCTGTTTTATCGGCATCGATTTTCGATTATCCGAGCTGGTCTAGCGTGGAAAATGTCGCCTCTTCGTGCGGCTTGTCTGTGCCGTTTTTGGTGTTCATAACGATGGATTAATCTCGACGAGCACGTAATATTATAGAAGGAAATGTATAACATTATACATTTAACAATCGTGTTGGAATTTTGAATTTCGTTCGCGGCCAAAGTTTTAATGGTTTTCACGAGAGCTGCAGACGAGAGGAGAGAGAGAGAGAGAGAGAGAGAGAGAGAGAGAGAGAGAGTTTTACACAGCTGCGGACATGTAATTTTTCAATGAAAATCCAGCTCTGCGTGCAAGCTGCAAGCTCTTGAAAGCCGCGCACGTTAGTCATAAATTCTCGATTATAAAAAAATAATGAATACGTAATTCCGCAGTGAGACTACGTGCACGTGTCTCGCTTCTGGATGTGTAGAGTAAAAAAGTGGATTTTTCTACCGCAGACTATCTCTCGCAACGTTTCATATGGCAAAACATTTCTTCGAACTTATATTCGAGCGACGAATAAACACAGAGTGTGAGCACACATCGAATCACAGAGTCCGCCAGCTCGCGAGATAAGTAAACGGCTTTTTTCCTCGAGGCAAACTGCCTGATGCTCTGTGTGTATATAAACTCGCGAGCGAGTTTTTCCAATATCGACGACATCACGCTTTGTTCTTGCGTCAAGTGCAGCACTTTTGAAATTTAAGCTCTATATGGAGCTTGCACGACGCTGTGACGTCGGGATAGCATCGATTTTAGGGAGAGAGAGAGAGAGAGAGAGTTGCATACGCATTAGGGTACACCTAGTGTGTGCTATAATTGACGATCGATCGATTTTATTAGCGCGTCAATCGCCCGTTGAGTTCGTCTGAGTGAGTTTGCGTTGCAGCGAGTATACGTCACTGCGATGACTATGTATACGTTACAAACGTCGCAATTAGTCACGATGAAAAAAAAATTGCATCTTTATCGCGATCATTCTTTTCTCGAGAGCGGCCGCGTTGAAAATTGTTTTTCTTGAGAAGCGCTATTCGTTCCAGCATTAAAAGTTAATTATAAACATTAGAGCTTGTGGATATGATTTATACAAACAGAAACTATTACGCCGAATAGATACGCGTGTAAATCAAGAGAATCTAAAAGTATCGTTATTTTCCTACAAGCTAAAACTATTAGCGATGCACATATTTATACTCACTGGAATAAGGAACTGCATCGCTGGCGGCGACGAGGACCGCCAGAAGTATGGCGATCGACGCTGCACTCGACATCCTCTCTGCAACAAAACAAAAGTCCAATCTTATAGTACACATTTATAGATATCCAAACAACGAGAGTAGCAACAGTCACAGAAGCTTGTTAAGCACACACAAGGAAATTTCGCAGGCTCTTTGTCATGTCGCGGGGGCCGTGTATATTTTTTCTCTTCCTCTCGGCGCGGCAGCCGCTGCTAATTACCCGCATAATTACGAGCATAAAACTCGTGGGATGACGGGCTATACTGCTGCTGCTGCTGCTGCTGCTTTCTAAACATCTCCTCCGACAACGAAAATAAAACTGTAGAGGCGATGCACCGGGCGTAATTAGTCGAAACCGAGGCACGTATTATACGACTGGCTGTTATGTGTTATATAATTCCACGGATGAGGAGGAGAAGGAGGAGAGAATTAATTGTAAGCGCGGCTGTGTAACGACGATGTATTTAGCGCGTGTATTGATGCTTCTAGGAAAAGAAACAAATATCGGAAGAATTGCCTTCGTACAAAGAAGTATGTGTCCTCGGATTTTTCGACGTGTTTACGTACAATCATCGTACGAATCGATTTAGAAGGCCAAGTTGCTGCGCCCATTGTTTAGATAAAGTCGTACAGGAAAAAGAAACCAACTCCGAAAATCTCTTTACCCGCGTTTCTTATAAAATAATAGCTCTACTATTCATCACGTCGCGTCCTCGTAAGGTCACACACACTATAACACCTCGGCGATTGGAATAATTGCCGCGCGTGCAGCGCAAATTGACACAGAAACCCGCTTATAATGCCCTTTTCTGTAATGCATATATACATAAAGCAGGACTTTTTATCGCTCGCCCTTGCTCTCGCGAGAACTTCGCTCTCAAAGCGTGAAAAAAAGCAGACGCGAGTGTATACATGTCGATCGCGTCGTACTCCACTCTGTGACGTATGACCTCCGCTGTTGTACACTGTGACGTTACAGTAGAGATGCGGCTGTTGTTTTTTTTTTCGGTATTTTCTTTTCCGTGCGTTAGTTAGGGAGCTGACGTTTTCCGTTATTTATTGCGCCGGGATTCGAGTGTTATATACGTCGCGCGTGTGCGAGATGATAACGCGGAGAGAATCGAGAGCTATAGGTTCGTTAGCAATTGACCTCTTCCTGCACGCCCGAAGATGGTGTAATTACGAGAGTTTTTGAAATTTCGTTCAAAGAAATAAATTGTTTTCGAAGCTCGAGTTATTAAGGAAGCTGAACTTGATAAATGGCTTAATTATAACGAAAAATATAATTAGAGGATACGACGTCTGTAATCGTGGTCTTTTCCGGTTCCCACTGATACTCTTTTTTCTGCCGCACGATTTCGGAAAAACCGAATGAGCAATAACGCGTTCCTCTGCGTAATATAAGCCTTATTTATAAACGATAAAGCACATTATCGTTTCCTTGATTCGGTAAAAAAAAAGTATAGTATCTGCGTTACAAGAAATAAGCAGCCGACCTCACACACAATAGAGATGAATATTGATCGATCGTATATAACTAACGCGCGAAGCCTGAAATCGAGCCAATTTCTCATTCACAGAGGCGCAGTCGCAGCTTTATATATAGGTACTTCGTCTTAATACACCTCGGAATTGAGGCGAAAAGTGATACATAGCTGCACGTGGCGATTAGCATAGCATTAGAATTTCAAGTGGCTGCAATATAGCTAGTATATAGATACGGATATAACGAGGAGTAAACTACCGCAAAGCCGTTATTTCCCAATTGCTCCGAACGAATTTTTCAATCAGAGCTATACATACGCGATAGTAGGACGTGTTTAATGAGAAAAGCTATACAGCATCTCTCGAGATATAGATACTTACGCGTTTGTATAGATATACAGGCTGCTAAAAATAACGCTGACGACATACATAATCCACGCGGTTTTGACAAGGTCATCGCATTACGCGCCGTAAGGAAATATTTCGAGTCGGACGTGCAAAATCAGCGGCGACGGGCCGGTGTCAAAGAAACTTTGAGGTCGGCCTGATGTGTACGATCTTGAACGCGGCGTATAAACAGCGCGAAAGCCGAGCAGATTTTCGCTGACGATATGTATATAGAATTATGCCGATTCTCAAGGATATTCGCGCGTTATGTGTATACTCAGCGAATCGTATTTATGAAAATAATGTGACTTTTTTCACAATGCATCACCGATTGCACAAATTTGCGTGTCAGCGCGTCAGTTTTCCTTCCACTGATTCGCAACGCTATAGTATATGTAGCTCTGACGTATACACTAGAAACTTTCCCGAATTTTTAAATAGCGCGCGTAAACAACAGCTGACGCTGAATTCATTCAGCGCGACTTTCCGTGTATGTACACACAGTATAGGGAAGCAAAAATATTTTGTAACCTGATCCACGTTCATTCACACGAAACGAACGAGCGAATATCGCGAGTCTCGAGAAAAGGTTATAAAGCAGCTGCAGCCATTGCAGCGAGTGCAGCGAAGGAGACGGTTAGAAAGGAAAGTATACAGGTATATAGCCGCTGCTCCGAAAATATAATATCAAAGCATCGGAGAGTTGGCAAAAGGCAGCTAAATACTTATGTAGGTATAATACTAACCTCCTGTTGTTGTCTGTCGTATATATATAGAGAGAGAGAGAGAGAGAGCAACGCGTAAAGGTGTGCGTATAAGCGTAGATCGCGTAGTGCGAGCGCGAGGACAAAGATCTGGCCGAGTTGGTAGTTAGCTTGACACTGAGGTATATAATGCCGTTGTGGTGGAATTTCAGAGCGCGCCGGGAGAGAGCCTCTGGCGGCGCGGCGAAACGCCGAGAAGCGAGTAGAGAGAGAGAGAGAGAGAGAGAGGCGTGTATATATGTATAGCACACACATAGTGTGCAGTATAAGCTAAGCCTGGCGCTATATGTATACAGAGTGAGAGAGAGAGGGACGAAGACACGGCTATTGCGGCAGCGGCAGCTGGAGTAGGGGGACGGCCACGAGGCCGTTTTACTCCGGCGAGAGAGAAGAACGCTCGCTGCGCTGCAGTATATATAGGTGAACCTTTATACACTTTTATACACTTATACCTATAACGCACACAGAGCTGGATCTTCTGATGTAGCGCGAGTACGTGCGAGCGCCCTGGTGCAAAAATGTAATTTCGATTTCGTTTACTTAAATTAGAGCTACGCGTCGAGTATAAAGTCGACGAAATAATTTATTTTCGCGCCTGTATAAGTAGCTTGCTATGCTGCAGCTACTCTCGTACCGCGAACGATGTTATTATGCGAGAAAAGTAGCGACAAGGAGTAAGCCTGATGGATGCGGAGATGTATAGAAGCGGTGCCAAGGCGTTTTTCGCGCGCGAAAAATAATGGACGGAAAAATGCCGAGGGTCGGCGAACTCTGTGTGTATCTCGAGAGGATCATGCTTATTTCGCGCGTTCGCGCACATCGACGGTCACTCATCGGTTGAGCGAATTTTTTGCGAATTACTCGCGAGCTTCGGGATATCTTGACGTGTGGACATACGTCCAACGTACGAGTCTCGAGTGGAGGGAATGAGTGAATTTTCAACGGAGGATTATGTTTGCTCGGGAAATTGGTTTTTCTCTCCCTTAACTGCAGCCGAAGGTCTTTTATCCACTTGCAGCTGATGCGTAATTTCTGCGGTCAACATCGTGAAGCTCCGTTTGATCTCTCGCGGGCTTTTTCAAATCTCCTTCGCCGGTGCCTTATTAAATTTACTTTGCATCGAGAATAAGAGAGAGAGAGAGAGAGAGAGAGAGAGAGAGAGAGAGAGAGAGAGAGAGAGCTGCGCGAGTAGAGAAGCGAAAATCCCGTTATAAAGTTTTTAATACCCTGTACCGGAGGAATTGAGCCAATATTGTTTTTGAGGCTCTTTTTTTTGGTCGACAAAGGAAGGACTGTATAACAGCCTTGTTAATTTTTCAAACTTCCGACTCGATGTCGGCACACGTCGGAGTTTTTTTGCAGTGATGCGATGAACGAATCATAAATGGATCGTCGAAAGAGTAGTGTATTTTATTGAAAAGTTCGACAATGCTATATAAATCCAGATCCCCATAGCGTGCTTGTACTCTTCAGACTTTCGTGATTCCGAGACAGTGAAATAAAAATTTAGCGTGGGCTTGCTCTTTAAATCATCAATATTATTTGTACGCGAAGAATTTTTTAAAATTCGCTTATTTTCGTGGTCAGAAAATGACAAATTCCCGTACTTTGATCCTAAAAGTATACATTTTTCGGTTGACGGATTTAAATAAAAACTTGAATATATACGTGTGGGAACTTTAGTTCTTCTTTCAACGAGTGCACACAAATATATGTATACTCGAGTGCCCCGAAAAAAAGGGCGATATAAATAGGCGGCGACGCGAGCGTCACGGAACAGTGGCGGAAGGGTGACTCTCAAAATTAAATTTTTAGAGTCGATTTATTTTTGAAGCGTGTGTGTTGGTAAAAATGTTTGATGCAAAGATAAAAAAACTATACGGAATGTTTTATGGCATGTAAAATAACTGGTCAAAAGAGTAGTCGAGCACGTTGCTATATACGTCATTGAAAAATATACGGATGGCAGTCCCAGTTTATAAACGGCTGCAGTGCAGAGCAACATTATTAAGGTAAATAAGTCAGTTATAAATTATTTCACAAAGCGGAAGACCGAAGGCTGAACGGGCCGGGCTTTCCCGATATGTGTGTATGAATAGAAAGACCTAGTTTATATGTTCAATAAACGTGCTATTAAACTTGGCGCAATCAGAATGGCATGTTGAACTGCAAACGTATGTACGAAGGAAATAACCTAAATGGCATATATGAAAAATTAATCATTTGAATATGGTCACGTGAAAAAAATAGTCTTTCCGGTATCTCCTGCAGACAGGATGGACACACTGGTGATTTTGTTGAAAAAAAATGTTTTCAAAGAGATATTTTCGAAACTCTCTGATACATACCATTTTGATTAAAGCGAGGCAATAATGTAACGTTTCGCTTTGATCTACTTCGCCGACGAAAATTAAAAAAATACAGAGAACACCGGATTGTCATAATTGTCGTTTCAAAAAGCTACATTTTAATAATCACATCACTGCAGCTATAAAGCCATAAAATAAAATCGTATATAATCTAATGAAAATAGATCCAGTAAAAACAAGCCGAAACTAGTTAGCGTAACGCGCAAAGTCAAACGGAGTCCGTTTAGTTGGTCTCTAACATACGGACACCGATGTCTCGGGAGTTACCGCGAATAAAGACAAAGAGAGATGGATGCCGCACTGGAGAGTACAGGTATATAGCGCAAATTCAAAGTTTATAAACGCTGCGCGCACAAAAGAGAGGAAGAATACTCGGCAAAGCGTCTACAGCGGCGTGATCTATTGGACGGCAACGGAACTTTCAAATCAGGCGCGCTTTGGTTGATGTTCTGCGATACATTGTGAAGCTGTGGGGAGCTTTTTATGTGGATATGAAGCGTTACAAAATTTAATTTGATTACGAAGTTTTTACGTTTACGACGATACTATACAGAGTATATGTTGTTATGTTTTCAATATTTAATGGATGTTTTTCCTCTATTTTTCACGAAACTCAATACGTGAAGCTCGATTTCCTCTAATTGCAAGCACTTCGTGGAAGCCATTCAGCGATGGATAATATGATGTTTTTTTCCTAGCTAACCAAATTCGAACTTTTTCAAAAAATTGTTTGCTGAAAGAGCAGAGTTTTTAATTTAGTCTAGTGGTACATGTAGTCTTTCATTCGTTAATTATTCGATTCCTGTGTGATATGAAATTTTTCTGTGTACGCAGCTGAGAGCATGATACGCGATGTGAATAAAATCAATGAAATCAAAAAGCGCTATAGCTAGGGACTGATTGTAAAGAGAAAAAATACACCGCGAGTTCGATCAGTCATCAATATCTACAACCCGTCGATATTTCAAAATTAAATATGATTGTTGCAGGCGAAAATATTCTCGTCAGTATTGAATTGAAGGAAAAACTTTATCTTTTCAAAATGTACGTACTATAAGGAACGTCATTCCAACGAAAACCTGCAAGTGTTTCCATAGATTAATCCGAATCTCCTCGGATCCAATATCTCGGAGCTGCAGTTCGTAATACCGTCTCTCGCAAGCTGCCGCCTATTCTGGAAGCACAATTTTAAAAATTGCTGATCATTGGAGAAAACCCATTGAAGCGTCTCTCGAAGCAAAAGGACAAACGCGAGAAATGCTCGTCGCAATCAAAACAGTTCCTCTACCTAATAACACAATGTATATAGGGCTTTGAAAGACGAAAATATTCAATCATAATCAGAGCTCTCGCACACACTCGTATACCTGCGCCCAAGACAAAGAATAAAAGAATAACTGCGAAGAGAACAAAAGTCCCCCGGCGCTCGAGCTTGCAGCTATAAAGTTCGAATGATCGGAATGCATTAGAAAGAGTTGAAAGAAAGGATGAGGTAGTCGCGCGATCGGCTGTATAAGGACCGAAGCTATCGCAAGCTCGCAAGCTCGGCATACAGAGTCGTGCAGGGGTGGAGGGGAGGAAACGACTCTGCGCGCGAACCAAGGAGAGGTGGAAGGGACGACGACACCAGCACGACGCGGAGCGCGTCGGGCGTCGACCGGCAGTTGGATCTCGCATTCCCAACGCGGCGCTTCGAAGCTGCCCCTCCGCGCCGCCACGTGCGCGCTGTTCACTTTTATCCAACATCCTATACCATCATCGTCAAACGATTTATTTATTTTTTTTTAATTTTTTATTTTTCAAATCAGTGAATTTCGTTGATACGCAAAAGCTCGCCTATTATACAGCAAACGAGCGTTGCTTTGAAATTCAAGTGCGCAAAAGTTCCAGTTGGCGGGAAAGTTTGAAAAGATCGGCGATGTTCCCGCCGGTAGTAGCAGCAGCTGCGGCAGCAGAAATGCAGCAACAGCAGAATAAGCAGCAAGATCGGAAGCCGGCCGCGGCTGATCCTTGTCGGCTGGCCGAGGAACCGCTACTGGAAATGCCAAACGCCGAGTGAGCACGTGACACACGGCCGGTCGACCAGCAGCAGTGTAGAGAATCGACGAAGCTTGGCAGGTACATGTCTCTCTGTGTATGTGGGTTATAGAGATACGATGGGATGCACTTTTTTTGGGGGGGGGGGGGGGGG
>CM053169.1:40084457-40124572 GCA_012977825.3 Pteromalus puparum | reverse complement strand
ATCGATTCGGCGTGGATTTCTATACTTTTTTTCGAGATCGAAAAGAGTAGGACGGCGTCGATTTGTTCGATTACCGATGACTTTTTTTCTTCGAGAACTGGCTCAAGAGAGAATTGTTGGAGAATCGGTTTTCGGGAATTCGCGCTCATTGTTCCTCTTCTTTGTTACACTCGTCGGCAGAGATTCTCTTGTGCAGATCGAGAAAGAGAAGCGATATGATTTACGGTATCGATAAATAATTGAAATGTATATAACCGATTGCGAATGCAATTCAGAGTCGACGCGAATGTTATCGTGTACCAATGTTTTCTCTTTATTGAATAACTCACATTGTGGATTTATCAAATGTTCCATTGTCCTGACGAAACAAAGCGTTATAACTGCTTGATTGATAAGCGGGAAGCATTTAAAAAAATGAAATTCATATATGATCGCTCGACGCTTCGATGTGTGTCTATTATACATTCCTGAAATACTGGAGCATAAATAGCAGCGTTCCGTTATGCCTAATGGCCCGTTGCGTTGCACTTGGTATTGCTTTATTTTTCAACTCTCGCTATATACTCCCGTCTCATTTTCAGTACCGAACCGTATAACGAGAGCCGCAACTTTCCACCCAACAGCAAAAAAAGCGCAATCGAAAATCGTCGCGAGCGTATATAACTGCGATATAATTACGTCTCTCCCCCGGAATGACGGGGTAATTAAGGCCTTATAATTACATGTCCGACAAGCGCTACTCGCTCCGACTTTTCGCTGTTATTATGCTACAAGAAGAGGCGAAACAAGCGAAAATTTCGCGAAGAGAGAGAGAGAGAGAGAGAGAGAGAGAGAGAGAGCTGTCAATTACAGCTGGTATTACTCCGAAACTGTAATTCACCGCCGCGCGCTTCGCCGATTCGAATTTTCTCCCCAAGCTCTCCGCGGTTCAAGGGGCGTAAAAATATTAAAGCAGCGCCGCATAATGCAGAGCTCGGAATAACCCACGTATCAGTCAGCCGATTGGCTGGAATATAAGCTCCGCATGTAGGTAGATATATATGTATAAAACAGCTGCCGTGTCCGGGGGTTTTCGGAGCTTTATACGCGCGCGGCCCGGCGATGAAAGCTCGAACAGCCGGTGAAAATGGCTGTTATTACACGCGTGAAGAGAAGAGATAAAAGGAAATGGCGAGCTGCTGCGAACTGGTTTTCGAGGGGAGCTTTTTTTGACACGCGCGCGCGCGTCTTTCTCGCTCGGATTATACGAACGTCGTATAACTTGTGCAAGTTTTATTTTTCGCTTTCCTTTTTTTTTTCAAGCTTTTATATATAGCAGAGTTATATAGTCGCGCGGCTAAAATTTTTCAAGAAGTTCGAGAACCGTAGGAGTTTAATTGCCTTGGAAAAGTGCCGTTCGAAGGTCTGCGGGTATACAAGACGTTTGCGCGGGAAAAAGCTCAAATAGAAAGAATCGAGTGAGCACTTTCGGAGGAAGAGCTTTTTTTTCCTTCCGAGAAACTCGCTGCGGAAATAGGTATAGAGAGAATCATATTTTCACGGAGGCTGTTTGTAGATCATTAAAACATCGCTCGAACGCTGAGAAAATAATTTCTTTCCCTCTATCTCTCTCTACATCTCCGCTGAGAAGTTGGAATAACGCGGCTCCGCATATTATTCCTCGCTAAAAGCCCTTTTCAACGTGCGGCGTCAAACATTTTTATAGCCATATCGCCACGACTGATGTATGGGGGAGAGAGAATTTTCGCAACTTTTCCTCTACTCGTCTTCAACGCCAAGAGCGACGGAAAGACGGCAAAATGTATACCACTAACTTTCGACTTCCGAGGCGCCTTCCGTCACGCGCCGAGCCATGTATACTCGTCAAGGGAAACAGTTTAAACTGGCGAATCAAGTTAGAGCAAATAGAACTTTATACTCCATATACTTAAAACTATAAAGCAGTGGCACTTTGACGTAGGAAAATAAGTTACATAAGCGCTCTCTCGAGCTAGTTTCCGAGCGGATTTCAAGACCCAAGTTTAATTCGATCAATTTGGCGCGATGCAAACAGAAACGTATATACATTATATAATATGTGTCAGGTTGTCTAGATGCACCTTCGAAATTCCACAATCATTTCGCCGACAATTCAGAGGGTACGTAACACTAAATTCTCCTTCGTCGTCAGCAAATTGCGGTAGGCCCCCATCAAAGCGGAGGAAAACGACGAGTAATGCGCGCACACGCGTCTAATTCTTCCTCCTTAATGCGGGGTAATTATTTCCTGCTTTCAAGCCCAAGACGCTATACTGTAAGAGCTATCTCTTACCTTCCGTGCTCACAAAGAGCCAACTCATCCTGGTGCTTCCCATAAATTTTTAGCCTACACACAGACAGACACACGGAAGAGACAATCGCAAGTTCAGCTCACTCGAGAGTTTCTCGAATCAGGAGAGGACATCCCCGCAATTACCGGCGGCGAGAGCGAAGCTTTAAGAGTCGAGGGTGCGCTTTAATGCCGTGGCAACGACTTCGGGGAAGGCTTGTATGCTTTTGGTCTTGTTACACCGGATTCTCTCTCGCGCTGTGTATGTCTATGTGTATGCCGCTATTTCTCCGGCTGCAAGGAGTGCTTCGAGTAAGAGGAAACGCAATTTTCGGAAGTAATAAGACTCTTAATTCATAATGAGAGCTAGACCGAGCTGTGCATGCCGTATACTCAGCACAGCAGTAACAGTCATCCTCGTCGCAGTGTATATACACTTGTACTACTGACGAGAGCTTAATTGAGCTCTCTTATGCACGGGTAATGAAGCTCGAGGGCTTTTCTCGGTGCTGCGCTTTTCTCTCTCTCTCTTAGCGTTGATTCAGATTTTTCGGACCAGCTCGGGAGTGATGCCCGGACGGAGTTGCGCTGATCGTTAAAGAGAGTCCGATGCCACTCGTTCGCGCTAATTGCTGCACCTGTGCTTTTTTGTTCGTTCCGAGATGCGCCGCTCGATCTATTCGAAATTACGAGAGTTTTTTTTTTTCATCGGGACGTTATTGTGAGCGCAGTGCTACGGTGTATTATTATATAGGAATGGCTGTATTTGTCGGCTCGATTATTTTTCAAGAAGACACTTGATATCGAGCAGTAACTGAAATGAACGGAGGGATCGAAAATATAATACGTACTCGATGGGAGAAACGAGGAGGTTATTGAGTAATTACGCCGGGAGATATGCCGAGATTTTTTTCTACACGACCAGGAAGTTTGGAGCTTATTTTATTAGCGGTTAAATATTTGAGTCGCGTATACTAAGTCTCCTGCTCTGCTTAACATTTTTTTTACTTTGGAATACTTTAGAGATTACCTCGAGCGAACATGTTCGCAGTTCTGAAACATTTTCACACGCCGTAAACTACGAAGGTTTATCTTTACATCTCTGCATATACCGAGAACGATTAATCGAGCTCAGAACAAAATTATTGCTTGTAAAATTGCCCGTATAACGCCGGACGGAGTTCCTGAATTACGGAGTAAACGTGCATTTGAAATTTTCTCTTAAACTCGCGCGGGATACTTAAAAAACTTTGCTCTTCGAATTTTCCTCAACTTTGAAATTTCATTATGAAGAAAAGTCCTACCTCGTGCGGTACGTGTATTATTAACTTGCCTTATTCCCGCGAACTGTTTTAAATTTCTCGGGATGATGATCATTAATTCACCTTCAATATATTCGTCGCATCAACCTTAGTTATAATGTTTCTATAACAAGGCGCTGATTGGCATGACTATAATGTACTTGCTTATTTACGCTCGCGAAATCTGTGTCGTGTGATGGTTAAATAAATAAAGATCCACAAGATGCAGCCTTCAACGATGCTTATGTATTTTATCCATCATCGGAGCTATTTTTACATCGGCGTGAAAATAAAAACCGATCGTCGGAATTAAACCAATGTACATCGTTCTATACAGCGCTGGGAGTGCATGAAAAGCTCCATCGAGGTGGAAAATTATTCCGCGCGGACTTTTCCGTGCAATTGAATTATCGTAATTCAGCGAAATTTTCTCGCTCGCATTCCAATGACACGAACACAAGCTCTAAAATAATTCGTTAAAGCCACTGTACGGTTAACGCAGTCTCCACCAAAAAAAAAAGTCCACATACCAAACATCCCGCAACGTATGTGTATATTCCGTAAAATACTCATCATTATAACCTTCAATAAAGCTTCGACTCGTCGTGTAATCTTCCACGGGGTGCATTATCAAGTAGGTCGATCAATCTTCCCTCTTTCTCGGCACTTTCCGCGTCAGTCCTCTTTTTGCGCGCTTTTTCCTGGCTCTATTTTTTTCCTCTCTCGCCCCGCGACTGTCAGACCGGCACAAATCGTCACACTCCGCTCGTCGCATACATAATCAGCGATACGTGTTCCGCAGCGCGCCTCTTGTCGTCGTACGGCTTTTATTTAGAGCGCTTCGGAGTATAGAGGTACCTCCTCGCCAAGAGGAAGACCTAATTACCGCGAACGAAGAAGACACTTTTCATCCTGTCCTGCTGGAAGCTTGTCAGCTTGAGCTTGCGGCAATTTTTCGGCGGGAATTTTGAAAACGATAATTACTGCACGCTTCGCGATCGAATATTATACACGTTACGTCAGTCAATGCTATGGTAACTAACGAAGCGCTGATGAAAGCTTTCGAGATGAATCCGACACACTCCAAAATCTCCTCCTATACACTGACGCGGCGTATCAGCGGTTTGAATTAAAAGCGGCAAGTTTCGATGATGCCCGTTTGAAGTTTCAAATTAACCGCACAAACTCGCTCACGCGCTGGCGAGTATATAACAAGGTATTCTCCTATCATAACGTGTTAACGCATCGAGAACATAAAGCATCGAAAAGCGCAGTCTCAACACAAAAAAAAAAGAAAAGTAAAAAGCCAACCCGAGAGCGCGTCACATCTCACGGCGATGAAATTTGAGGGCTTCCGCTGCAGACAAACCCCCGTAATTAAATGCACTTAGAGGCACTCACTCTCTCTCTCTCTCTCTCTCTCTCTTTCCCTACGGCGAAGCTCGTCGGTGTACAATAAGCCGAAGTGCAGTGAGCTATGTATATTACGACGCGTTAATTCTGTCTCTTATCCCGGCTTTACATTTGCGCGCGTGCTCGGGAGTGCGGAGTAGAAAGCGACGAGGGTTGGACTCCTTTGTCTACTCGATTTCGGCATTTTGAGCGCGAAAGCGCAGTATTCCGCAGTGTGTACACCGAAAGACGCGACTCGGCCCTCAAGCGGTTTTGCTCGTCTATATATATATATGAAAGTGTATGCGCATAACGAGGACGACGACAACGACGATTGAAGCGACTGCAAGCTTATATGTAGGCCGAGCGCGTGAGTGTGTAGCTCCGATGTGCACAGGTGTATCGAGGCTTCGCGTTGCTGCGGAATAATTGATTCTGTTGATTCTAGGAAATAAAGCGATTTGATTGAAGAGTTGCGCGCGAGGCGGGATTTAATTGAACTTTTCGTTGTGTTTTCGTTGTTACATATAGCGGGGGAGGAGATATAACGACGAACGTTTTATTCTTCGTTGAATTGAATACGTGCGGTGGTGAATATTCGAATCGTTGTTTATGCGGCGAATTTCAAGGATGAGCGTGGGCTGATCCGCGTATAATATTGTACATACATTTGTTTGATTGTCGGCGACATCAACAATGCGAGCAAAGGGTAGTTTTCGTTAATGGATCGCTATTGATATACACGCGAGCAAGTTTGGTGATCATTTTGAGAGTAAAGTTATTCGACCGTTGGTCATTATACCGGTGTAATTAAAATAATAATGCACGAAGCTTATTGGATGTGTAAACGACACGTTAAAATAACGAAAATATTATACATACGTATAGGCATGTGATTCGATAAAACAAAGCCGCAATCGTCCTGTGAATTCCCGCGATTCTCTTTGAGAAGACAGAGCTTTAAAGTTTTATTAAACCGAACTTTCCGCAGTAAAACTCACGTAATCGCGCATAATCCTAATCTCTTAATTGGCCGTAGTAGTAACATCGGCTGTGCAGCGGAACGAATTCACGCGTCGTGTATAATAACAAACGCGCGAAGCGGAAAGACGCGCGCGAGAGCTTGCGAATACAATGTATACTAACGTATACATAGATATAGCACGAGAGTATACTCATCGCGCGGCGCTTTTAATAATGCATAATGCGCCCCTTAGCGCACACGGCGAGCTTCATTACAAAACTTCGTAATTATTTATGACTCTTTTAATGTCCTCCAAGAGCTAAATGGATAGGGAAGCCTGAGGGAGAGAGAGACGCCCACGGAAAAAGAAAGGAGAGAGAGGTATATATACTCGTGTTAATGCGCCTTCGGAACGACGCTCGTAGCCGCAGGTTTAATGAATTCATTGGAGAAGCTGCTTCGGTTATTGTGCATCGAGTCGCGTTTTTCTTTTTTCGGTTATACTCGACACCCGCGGTATTATCGGATCAGTTTTCCACTGTCACCGTAGTAATATTTCGAATCTTTCCGTGGGATGAATTTCTGTTTGTACGCGATTCTAGATTATTTCCGCGAGAGAATTTAATTAAGACGGGCGTATTTCCCTATATCATCCCTAAAACCATATCCTCGGCGTCATCGGCCCGGAGACTAATTGGAAATAGCGGCTGAAGAAAAGATGCGCACGAGTCGTCCAGAGGAATAAGGATTACGTATTTTATATATATATATATATACGGTAATAGTAGAGAGTGCGAAAAAGATCGAATCCCCTCGATTTTCCGACGAATCATTCGCAGAGAGTCAAACCCCCTGTGAAGCCGGGCTGATTATATCTCAAGCAAATCCGGTCTTTCAAGCGAGCGGAGTCTCCGATGAAACGAAATTCTTTATTCCACTTTTTGGAAGAGAGCCGCACGCGGCGCGTCTTTGTCTTTCTCCATTTCCCGTAGTTGCTCGCTATACGTATATATATATATATGCGCGAGAAAAGCTCTATTGAAGTTTCGCGAAGGCGCGGCTGGAAAAGCGAGGCATTAGAGGAGAAGTGTACGGGGGAGGAAGAGAGGGAATAAAAAGGAGAGGCAAAAGAATATTTTAGCGCAGGCTGCCCCCGCTGAGAGAACTGCGGAACTGAATTTTCACTGTGTAAGTAAGTTACTTCTTGGAAGAGTTAACTAAAATATTTCGAGGCGCGGCAGCCTTTTGAACTTCTTCTTCTTCTTTTTCATCTTCTTATTTTCCTACCAACGTAGGCGTTTCTCCGTAAGTACGCAAGTTCGATCCTCTCGATTGCTCGACTGTATTTATCGGAAGTTAAGATAGAGAATCGATGAAAGTTTGTTATATAGATGGGGTGATGATAACGCACGCGGTGTGTCTCGAGAAATAGACTACGTCGAATAATTAAACCACTCGCCGGATAAGTTTCCATGTTGTGAGCTCTTTGACGTCAAAGTCTCTCTCTCAGGGCAAGTCGCGGCAACTATACGGGAAACTCAGCGTCAAAGCGAAACATCCGCTAAGACTAACTAGCTCCCTCGCGATAAATCAGCCGAGAGTCTAGTTACCGCATATTTCTCATGATTACGCTCCCTTACACATAGCAGCACATATACTACGCGGACACCGAGCCAAAAGTCAATATCGCGAGCTACA
This sequence comes from Pteromalus puparum, assembly GCA_012977825.3. NCBI lineage: Eukaryota > Metazoa > Arthropoda > Insecta > Hymenoptera > Pteromalidae > Pteromalus > Pteromalus puparum. The sequence continues at coordinate 40,116,909 of CM053169.1, read as the reverse complement.
ACGATCGTCCTGTGATTCCAGGCAACACCCCATCGTCATCCTCCCTGAAATCCTATAGCCTCTCCGCTGCAGTAAAGCCACTCGACGACAACAACACGATCCCTATACTACTCGCATCAGTATGTCCCGTCTGTGCTGCTACTGGCTCTGCTGCTACTCGGAGAGTCGTGGTCCAGAGGATAGTCCTACGGACTCGACGACCGGAGACGAAGCCGGTAACGGTAGCCTCACCCTCACCTCGGCCATGTCTGCTCTACTCTCGCTGCTCGTCGTGACCGTCGCCGTGTCTACTGGTCAGTGGCTTCATACCGAGGAGAAACTTCCAAGGATACTGGTCAACCAGCAGCAACAGCAACAGCAACAGCAGAACGCGGCTCAACAACCTTCTAACGTCAGCGACATCAAGCTCACATACAGCGGACTCTGGCGCGTCTGCGTTGCTTTCGGTGAGTATTTTCATTTTTTTTTTTAAACTGCTGAAACTTCAACTTTTTGCACGGTCCAGCGTTATTGATTTTAAGCGATTTCAAATTTGGCGCTTTTAAAAGCTTTACGACCACTTTAACGATTGCATATCACACACGGTCGTTCATATCCCGAAATTGATAATAATTGCTCGCGGTAAAAACTCGACCTCATCGCATATATACAGAGCAACGAAACTGTCGAAACCGAATCAGCGTTATCGTTATAAACCACCGAAGCGGGATCCCCTGTCAAAACATGATTTATGCCTTTCAATTACAAGCTCCGCTTACGCGATTATCTCCTTCGCTGCCCTATACATGTGTTACACACACACACGGGCAACTTTTCTTGTGTCGAAATCACCCTAAAGCTCCGACGACGACGAGCTTTCGTACGAGTATATATTATCCACCCTATATAAAACACATGTACGCCGCATATTCGGTCGCGCATAGACGAGTATTATAATAAAACGGACAATAAACAGGACAGCTACAACCGCTTACACTACGCAAAGTTCGAGACACACGAGGGAGAGAGTATAGTGCGCGCGGACCATAACGCGGCAGCGGTCGGGCTGCGGTAAACTCGTGGCATAATAATGCCCGAGAGCTCTGCTGCCGTTGCTATACAGCTCTCGGTTATACGTGTGTATATTGGTAAGCTGCTGTCGCGGCGCGTCGAATCCATTGATGATTTCGAGATGTTTGCTGCACGTTTATCGATGCGTACACTGCGGTTCAACTACAGCATCAGCTTCTATATACTGCCAGCTCTCGTATTATATATACGCATATAGGCGCACACACATGCAGACGATGGCATTTATTTTATAGTAGAGCACTTCCGAACGCTTACAGCTATATATACACCCGTGTGTGTATGACCGCGATCGTTTGTCGAATATAAATAAAATGCGCGCGAGCGGTATCGAGAATTCTGTGTTTTATGGTTTTTACGATGCGGACGATCTGCGCGTTTATATTTTTCATCTTGCTTATTTACATAGGGCGGGCTTTTTCGATCGTAGTGTGGAATCGGTTTCGCGCGTATATAAGGAGAAGCGTCGTTTATACATGCAGTTTGTTTAAATTGCGAGCTTACAAGCGTCGCTGCTTCGAGAGAAACAAGTTTCAGATGAAAATATTTCTCTATACGAATTCGAATAAGCACGGGAGAAAACTCAGCGAAAATATTCCGTCGAAGATTGAATCCAAGCGCGAGTTTCGATCGAATGAAATGCAATTGAAAAACGCAGGGGAGATACGCACAGTTGCTGTGGTTATCAAAAGCTCCGCGTCAAACCACGTGTATACGTAATCAAGAAAAAAAAATCAAGCTTTTTCGTATATAATACGAATGACACGCGAATCGTACACGAACTCGATAACGACTCGCTCGGGACTAACGAACAATGATATAAACCTGGAACGAAAAGCTGCGAATGCGCGGATATTTGAAAAAAGCGCGCGAATTCCTCGTAATCTGCTATATGTGTGCACAGTCGAGATTGGGGATAAACAACCGCGTAGAAACTCGATTATGTAATACGTCGATAGTAGAGAAAATATATATGAATTACCGTTCGATCGCAGCGAGAGATTCGCAATCAGGCTACCACGGCCTGGAATCGTCGATAACTCGAGCGCTGGGGTAGGAAAATCGAGAGGGAGTCAGGCTTGACTTCCGTCGTCACTTCCGGCCGGATATGACTATTCCACGCTCGCCAATCTTCAACGACGACGACGACGACGACTACTACGATGCTCTGCAGATTTATCTTCTTTCTCGTTTTACTCTCGTCGGGCTATAGGTTCTGTATACCTGTGAGGTGGATGGCCGCTATACTACTGCTTCGCGCGGTCGTTACTCTATTTCGCGTTTATTATGCAGAAGGAGATTTAATTCGCTCGAGAGGATTTAACGAGATTTAGCGGAATCATCGAAAAATTTTCACGGGACTGCGATCTTCGAAGATTTCGCGGAATTATCGTTTTTTTTTTTTCCCTTGTATTTATTATGCATAAATACTCGCCATTGATATAAAACGCGAAATATATTGCATGAGCATATTGGTTATCGGATTTGAATGAATTTAATTAAAGAATATCGAATGTTGAACTCGTCGTACACACGAATTTTACATCGATATAAATCACTGATGTTGGCTAATCGACCGTCCAATTTATATTTCCTTCTCTCATCGGATCGGCGATCGCAAAAAAAAAATAGAAAAAAAATCGAACGTTTTTTTTTTACACAGCCGCACCGAGAAAGTCGGAGAATCCCTCTTTCCTCTCTCGAGCGAAGGCGCTTAACTAATTCCCGATCCGGAATTACCGTTCGCCCTCAATTTTAGCCGCTACTCGCGAACACCGCAGCCTTTGCCTATATAGAGGACGAGAGAGAGAGGGAGAGAGAGAGAGGAGAGACGAGACCCACCGCAAACTTTACGCCCGCAGCGGCGTGAGTTTTATTGCCCTTACGGCCATTAAGGGAGTTTGTTGGTTCTTCCACTATATATAGATAGCTACCTTGCTATGGCTTATATTTTTTCCTTTTTTTTTTCGAAACTTGAAAATTGGATTGTTGTTGGGCTCTAGCTCTCAGCCTCGTGACTATGTATTTGATTCCAGTGCGACTCTCTGTTGGTTTTTCATTTCGTTAAGCAATGACGATCGGCTACGAGTGGATACACACAGAGGTCTTTGCGTTGTCGCGTTTATTCATTTTCCGGTGCGTACAGTTTTGAGCCTCGAGTTGGAAAATTAAATTACTCGCCGGTATATACAAGCGCAAAGTCGATTGTAATTTCGACCTTTACAATAACAGGCTCGGATGAGCTTGCAAGCTCGCGTAAAGCCCTTTAAAATTCAACGAATAACAATATACGAAATAATGTTTGCTCTCTTCCGATTGTATATTCCGAACATAAATCAATCCGATGCGAAATTACGATGCTCGCCTAACACGCTATCCCGCGGAATGTTTTACCCGAATGCAAATGTTTCCCAGCGCAGAGCTGTGGTGGATATATATATATATATATATATATATATATATATATATCCGGCAAATAGCCTCCAATTAATCCCTTGAAATATGAATCCCCCTTCCTCGTCGCTCGTCGTCGCCGTGTCATTAACACTTTTCTTCGCGGCCAATTACTCGCGTTCAAGTGGCCCCTTTTCCTCTCCTTTGTCCTCAAGCTTAGAGCTATATACAGTGAGTTTCATAGTGCACAATTTAGTCAGCGGATAAAATTTTTATTCCCGTCATACAGTTTTACGTTTCTCGAGCGGCTGTCGCGAGTTATTGGACCTCGCGCGAGGGCATATTGTAACGGCTGATGGTGCATCCCGCGCGCGGACGCACTCAATTTTTAGAACGTCGCATTGAAAAAGAGCGCGTATACGTGTATATATATAGGTGTAGTATATACAGTGCTGAGTTAAAGATGAACAATGGAATCGCTGAACGAAACTTTTGGCTGGATGAAGATATAGTTTTCACTCTGATTCGTCTGTTTATCATCGAGAGGAAAGAGTATATAGGGTATAAAAAGCGTTATATTACGACGTGTTTGCGATCGCAGTGAAGTTTACGCTTGAATTTTATGGACAGGTATACCTAGTATTCGCGTTATTTCATTGCGTTTTTTATGAGTCGTGATCTTCGATCACCCGCTAAACAGCCTTCGTAGGTCTATACTTTGTGTATATAATGTGAAAAAAGGCCAAAAACCAGTCCAGTCCATGCGGAAGCGAGTATAGCAAACAACAACAGCAGCAGCAGCAGCAATGCGCGACTAACTAAACCGAAACAGTTACGGGAAATTGCATTCTTCTCTCCGCCACATATACACACAAACACACATATACACATGCGCATCTGGAAATGGCTCTTGACTCCTGCGGCAACTTAAATCTAGCCATCTGATGCAGCGGCAGTGCAAATACACAACCGCCGGCAGAGAGAGAGAGAGAGAGAGAGAGAGAGAGAGAGAGAGAACGAGAACAAGTTCGCAAGCCGAAACTTTGGCTGGCGCGCGAAGAGCGCGCAAACTCTTCGTCGACTCGACTTTCTCGTCTGTTATACACTACGTATATATACGACACATACATACGTGTCTCGACGATGTACGAGGGGGTGTAGGAGGCCTTCGAAAATTGTCCTATATATATATGTATGTGTACACTGATAAAAGAGTCTACTACGTGTCCGCGTGTGTGTTCCAGGCTCGAATATGGAGTACGAGTGTTCGACTATCGATTACTTCCCGAAAGAAGAGTACAGCCCGGATCCCAGCGACTCGACCATGGCAATACCCTGTAAGTGCTTCTTCGTTCTTCTCTATACAGTGGTGCCTTCGCCTCTATACATATAACTATCGAAGGATACGTGCCGGAACTCTGCGCGCAATTGATGAACGAATTTCCCGCGCTCTTCGAATTTGAATGTCTGCTCAAGCGGCTACCAACGATTGCCTCCGGGTTGTTTCGAAAACGAGACTTTATTATTATATTTACTTTCCACTTGCTTGATAGTTCTCCGAAGCGGTATTTATACCATGGCAATTACGAGTTTAACCGTGATTTATCTGATATACAACGCGCAAGCTCTGAGTGAGCGATTCGAAGTCGCGAGAGCTTTCGAAAATTCATTTAGGTCTATAACGTCTATGTGTACATAAACAAGCCGACACTTATCCGTAGGCGCGACGCATCAAACTCTAGCGCACGAGCGCGATTGAAAAATCAGGTCCTTCTTTACGTCCCGTATAACGGCTCGAAGCGCGTAAAAAAGGCAGAAAGGAAGCTTTACTGCCGGAGGCGGAACTTAGTATATATCGGCCTCGCTTTTTATGCTAATTCCACGCCGTATATATGTATGCAGATGCGGTGACCAAATCAGCTGTCTTTCTATTGAGCGCGACGGTGTTGCTGGCAACGGCAGAGGTCTGCTACTTCGTGGGACTATTGGCGAGGCCCAGGCCGACACTCTGCGTTTTCGTCGCTGGTGTCATCTTCATCGTTTCTGGTGAGCGAAGCTTTATTGTGTATATGTTGTTAGGGATCGGTCTGATGCGGTTCTGTGATAAGAGCGGTTTGAGCGTGAAAGCGATTGATAACATGGTTCGTCGGTTAGGCGCGTGTTCTATTATCGCTGGGCTTCTTCGTGCGTGATCTGACTTGATTGCTCCTGATCGGAGGGTGTACGATGTGTTCTGTAAAAATAAAGAACGATAAGGATATGTATAACGATTTTATTGACGTTGTGTTTTGAATTTGGCGTAAACATAATACATTTTTTGAAGCATTTCGTATTTATTCGGATGACGGTTCAGCATTGCAGCTGCTTTATTTACCATTGAAAATATACTCGCAGCATAATTTTTCAACGCGTCAAAGATTATTATGCGGAATATTATGCTGAAGCTTTAATTTCGTTGTGTGTGCACTTTTTAGCTGTCTCGTTATAACGAGTTTCGTTACGTTCATATAAAGCGAGCATTTTCGTTTATAACTTTTACGGTCTATTATATATAGGTACGTGCTCAGAGAAGGGCAGGAGTCAATTTCCATTATGAGCTGCCTCGCAATTGAGCAGCAGCCAAAAAATATCAGGTTGTATACGTCTTTTTTCTCATTTCAGGTCTTCTGATGCTCGTCGGCATGGTCATGTACATCTCTGTGTTCAAAGCCGAGGTGGGCAGTAAACTACGACCTCGATCATCCTTTCAAGTGAGCAGAAAAAAATTGATGGGAAAATCCATCGTTTTGTTGGATAGCGCTAGCCCCTTTCTTGTATAATTAATAACACGTACTTTATACTAGCCACAATTACATTATATCGACACAAAACCAAAAAAATAAGCATGATTACTCAGGCAGTTATATAGCACGAGTGGCTCGAGGCCTAAGAAGACAGTTTTGGCGTAATGGTACACCGGTGTATGTACATTTCGTACGTAGATTGTGGTAAGGGAAACGGGAAAGCGCCCGTGCGCCATCAGTCTTCGAGAGCCGGCAACTAGAGAGACTGAAAGCCCAAAACTGGCTACTGATACGACTGATATTCTGCATGTTTGAGCATAGCGCATCTTTTCTCTCCGCGCAGGAAAGGATTCGCTTTATATTTCATTATAGCATCTTATTCGTGTAAACGCAAATGAAAATACACATATGAGTTTTTTTTTTTTTTTGTAAGCAATGAGAAACAAAAGAAAATCTCTTTTACTTTTTCGTTCACGGAGTGTCATTATATACCTACATATACCTATTATACATTAAACTCTTAACAGCGTCGTTATATTACCTGCATAAAGAAAGACTCGTCGTGATGAAAATTCTGTAATTAGCCGAAAAAACATCAGCTACTCAGCTCACATAATTCATAACACATACATTATACGCATTACTTCCATTATTCAACGAGAAACCGCCTATCGCGCTTAATTAACCCAACACAAAGAGAGAGAGAGAATCTCATATATGCACTAGTCCCTTTTCTATCCCTAATACTCCCACGTTAACTCTCAAACCCATATACACAGCGGAATATTATTCTCCTACATAGCCGCACACACGTGTACGTCTACTCAACATCAGCCTCCTGGCAAACTATAAATTACCCCACAGGCGAAAGCCCAACGAATATTCCACGTTCACTTCCTGCGAATAAACCCTCGGCCACAAAACAAAAGTTTTCGGACGGCTCCTATATATATATATACATATAACGTGTACACACATAGCGATAAATACACTCGGCCCCTCCGTAATAACACCACCGCGCTGTGTAGATATATAACTGTATATCGCAAGAGAGAGAAAAAAAGGTGCAATTTCCGGTGTGCGCAGGGTCCGCCCTTCGTCTACCGCTACGGCTATTCGTTTTTACTGTACGTCAGCGGCTTCATCACCACAGAGTTCGCCGGTACCACAGCCATCTTCCTCCACATATCCTGGCAGCAGCTCGAGCTGGCCCGCGAGATCTCCAAGCGCAAGTATCCTAGCGTGAGTATATATACCCCTCTATATACTATGTATACATACACATACACACACACACACACACACACATGTACTGTGCCATCATTCGCTATACAGACATACACTTCGCGAGTATAACTTTCTCGTGCAGCGCGCGAGCTTTTTCCTAGAGCTTATGTATTTCTCTTTCGCCGAGACTGGCGGCGGCGCGCTTTTTTAATCAGTCCGCGCGTAGCAGCAATAATTCCATCGCATGAAAGCTCGTATTTAATTGTACATTTGAATTTCCCGGTAATTCTACAGTTTGCGAGGATTGAATTAATTAAAACCGAGTGATTCCTCGAAATGAAATTAAATTTATATAATTGTATATGGAGTACTCTTTGAAATGGCATTTCAGCGGGATGCCTATCACCTGGACAATCACCACGTGCACACGGCGACGCACACGAACAACGTCTACGGCGGCGGCTTTCATCTATGCGAGCGTCACCAGAAGAGGTACCTCTACAACGACGCACATCACGAGGTCCTCGACCCTCACCATCACCATCACCATCACCATCATCATCATCATCTCGACTCTTACGAAGAGTACCTGCCCACACCGTCGGAATGCAATCATTACCATCAGGGCATGACCCATGACCTCACCACTGAAACGGTCAGTGCAATTTTATGCATATTGTATTTGATTAAAACGTACCTCACTTTGAAGAGGCTTTGAGACTTTGCGAGTTATTGCGCTCGGATGGAATATTTGAATGTTTAAAAGAAAAGCATTGAAATAATTTTTAATGCTTTTCTTTTTATTGAAAATAATATTAACATGCTGTTGACTCTTTGACACCCGCACCTGCTTAATAATCCACGTTACAGCGTCATCGATGCGCGAAAGCTTCTTATTAACCCGCACATACGATACCGAATACTCACCAAGTATTCGATTAAAAGAAATAAATAAATAAATAAAAAATTCACGTACATGTCGCAGGTGAGCACAATAGCTGACGTGCTGCAGGACGAGTACGCTCTAGGAATCCAGCACGAGTTCGTGACCTTTGATCTTGGCGAGAACCTGCCGCCACTTCCGGAAACTGTGAGAAACAGCGGATGGAAATCGAACTCGTTCAAGAAAACTACGCCAGTCTGATATACCGTCAGGTATGTATAAATATATCTTCTCCCTAATGTGTGCGTAGTAATTTCCTTTATCGACGTCGATCCTTTTCCAACTCACAGGTACGCGAGACTAGTGCAAATTGTCCCATCCAGTGATGTCGAATCCGAGAGCGAGGCCGAAGCCAAACGGAAGGAAAGCAAACAGGACGACAAGGACGGCAGCGAGTCCGTCGAAAATTTCAACTCCGTCGAGCAGGATGAGAAAAGCTTATTGCTGGACAATCAGTGAAGCGTATACGTTGCGCTGATGCAAATAAGTGCGGCTTTGTATACTATTCGAGTATACAAACGCGACGCGATGAGTTACTATGTGTAGGGAGAATAGTCGGAAGGCTCGATGCTATTATCAATTATATATCATAAGAGACACATGTGTCGCGACACGATAAACTCGATCTGTGCCTCCTCGAGACGTATATATGATATTATACATGTGTTATATCGACGATACGATTTTTTCTTCGTTATTATACATTTCGATGTATTTACAGAAATACACACGTCGTTTTTATCGTTATATATACTATATAATATGAATAAACGGATTATAGATTAGGCATAAAGTTAAATCGATGGACCACTTGATACGATACGCGTTTATAAAAGCTCAAAGTTCGAATCACCTGCGCGAGGCCCAATAAAATTAACCCTGTCAACTCGCAAGCGGTGATTTTTTTATTGAAAGTATATTACACGCAAACAATCAGACGTTTTTTTACCCGAGATTTCGAGCGACGATTTTTGCCATCACCCGATGGACTGCGGCGTATTTTCTAACGTAGTTCTGCTTGCTTGTATATCGACGAGATAGAGAGAAAAAGAGAGAGAAAGGAAAAGAGGGAGAGATGTTTGTAAAAATAATAAGGCGGACACACAGAGGCGTAAAGATTGTATATGCTGTTTATGACACAAATAATACCAGAAGAAAATGTACACAAATTCTTTCTCATTATTTACAGATTAAAAACTAGCGTTCGTGTAAAAAGACAAGATGTTTTTTTCATTAAAAAATTAGATGTATATAGTATAATATATATGTCCAAGTAGACTTTTTACTACGAATTTTGGTCACATATTGGTCATCATGAGTATAATATGAAGAATAGAGTTCTTATGTATCTTTACAGTATTGCACAATTGCGAAGTATAAAGTTTTTATAACCTGTTCAAGTACCGAAAATAGCGATTGTAAATAGTAGAGCTTGAAGATACATGCTTACTCTCCGAATCTATCGAACCTCATATTTTTTTCAATTTACAATGTCTTCTTCCTTCTTCATCCATTACCCATAAGATTTGTTTCAACGATGTAAATACATAACTTTTCGCTAGTAACAATGCTCGAGTATGCAAAGGATAAAGTCTAACAGCGACGATCAAATTTTTCTTACATATTTATAGAACTTTTGAGAAAATTGGCAAAGACGCACAGACGTGTGATGTAAGGGAGCAGTTTTCAGATTTTTAATTAATTGAGTCTTCCGATAAAACGCTTATTTTCCGCAGCACGTAATATTATACAGTATAGAGAGAGATAGAGCTTATTAATTATTGTTCTGACAAACGACTAAAATACTCATTTCAAATATTAATATATTTTAAAAGTCGCGTAACGGCGCGATAACGCATGTATTATTTTTTCGATCAAAAATTCAACAATGAACAAAGCTTAAAAATAAATCTTAAAACACGTTAAATATAAGGTATAAGAAAAAATACGTTCGCGCGTATAACAAATCCACGCAATAACGTGTGTACTAGAAAAATGACTCCTCAACTGCTTTGAACTCGTCTTCAATCATCAACAATAACAAACGGAAAACAAAAATAAGAACGATAAGAGAAGGCATGTAACGAACGAATATAAACAACACAGTCCGGTCGGTAAAACGTTATATCTCTCGCCGCAATAAACTTTTCTTCCAATCCGATCAAAAGATTATACGGACGATATCCCAAACCCAACGTCGATCCATTCTCCATACGGCCGTCATTTTTTCCACTTCACTCAGCTCTCGTTATCCTTTCTCCAATACTCGTTCTTTTCCCCGTAGCAGTATAGCAGCGCACCATAACATTTGCATACGGCAAGATAAAACGTCGCTCGACTGCACGCGATCGATTCGTTAACGATTCCGACCTGGCACGCCTCCAAATACTTCATAGTGTTGCGTATATCATTGTTCTCCGCGCAACTAAAAATGTCCTTAGCGGCCGATTATCGTGGGCTCGTCGGCCATGGCGAGCTCGTCGTTCGGTGCCCTGTCGCGTTTGCGCTTCCTGGAGAAAATCATGAAGGCGCAGCCGGACATCAAGTTACCCAGGAAAACAAACCAGGCGAGGAACAGGGAGTAGCCGTAGCGAAGCTCCGAATGACGCGGAAAAATCCAGTTGTCGCGTTTGCTGCCGTAGTCCCGCGAGGACAGCAGCACCTGGATTACCACCATCGTGCACGCGCCTGAAACAGGTTTGTTCGTTATGCGTTTGTATACGTATTATTATTATTATTAGTTCTGAAAACTTGTTTTATAGAACATAATTGTTTTTTTAAGTTTCTGAACGGCTACAGACACGTCTGACCAATGCCTGGCGGATCTACTGGCGGTATTTTTAGAACTGCCGATTTAACTAGAAATAACGCAGTGAAATTCAATTCGATATTTTTCGCAGAACTTGTTTAGCAATAAAGTAGGTAAATAATGAAGAATCCAGTTGATATTTCTTTTTAAATTTTTCATCTCTATATAAAAACGAAATTCTCGAACTAATTTTAAACTCTAAAGCTGCTTCTCGTATAAATTGATTTCGTCGCTGATGTAGTAAATTAATGTTTACGAGCGCCGTCTATAATTTTAATGGAAATATCTTTCACATCAGCCAATCTATAAAATTATTAATCTTTTCGATTCTGTTAATTATTATCAGCATCGCGACAGCAGCGGCCTAGATACGCGCGTGTGTATATGTAAGCTTCCGAATTGATAACTCACAGGTAATGAAGTGGATGCCTCCAGCTAATCTCTTGAACATGTATCGGGGATTACGAAATGTGTAAATCGAGAATCCAAAGCCCATTATCATAACGAACATGCTGATGATGGCGAAGGAAACGTCGGTCCTCGAGTAATCTGAAAATAATTGAAATAATAGATTTATTATTATAAGTATTTTTTTCTATTTTTTTTTTTTTTATTTTTCATGTTTCAATGACGCGTCTTGCGTTTATGGTTACATCTCAAATAGTATATATACACGAGAGAGTCGTTAAAGCGAGTGACCCTTCATCAAAAGAATATAGCCTCTCAGGACACTCTTCCAATACCCCCGAGTATATATCATATACTTTTACGGACCATAACGCGAAACTCCCCAATAATCAAGAGTCGCTTTTTACTGCTACTGCCTTTTCCTAATCAATTTTCCCTCTATAATTGTATCGCGTCCCATATAATATAACGAGAGAGATAAACAGAATTCGTAAAGCAGTAGCGCACTCGAAGCAATCGCCCGGAAAATTAGCTCCGAAGTGCAAGAGTATAAAGAAAAACGACGAGCAACGAGGAGCTCAACTTCTCTCTCGTTTCTCTCAAAAAGCTATAAAGAGAGTCAGAGAGGCGCGAGGAAAATTGATTAGACACCGTTCTTTTAACGACGTTTACATCACTCGGAAATGAACGAAGAGTGCCGGGCTACCGCAAGCTCTTTCTTCTTCATCATCTCCGATAAGAGGCTACAATACGAAATATCTTTCATATAAACGCGATCGTCGTTAAACGAGGTGAAAATAGAACAGACACAGAATCGCAAGGCAGCCGTGTATACTTTGGCAAAAAGTTGCGAAAAAGTGAGCTTTGCATTTTTACGATAGTGATTCATGTCAATGTCGAGCTTTTAAAGCTTGCGCGAGGCGACAGTATACCGAAGCGCGAAGGAGACCAAGAGAGCTTGACGCGAAAATATGTAGCACCAGCCGCCGGAGAGGTATTATACGAGTTTGTTGTTGTTGTTGTTGTTGTTCGCGGTTGAACGAGGCGCAGTAGGGAATATTAAAAAAAGTTGGGGGACGTTTTTACGACTGCGGTGTGGTCAAGGTAATTGCGGATGTTTATGAAAACAACGGGGAAGTTTGTTAGCGCGACGCGGCGAGATGTTCGAGGGAAAAATTAATGAGGCCACTTGTGTGCAGCCAAGCGGTACATGTATAAATTCGAAAAATGTGCCGTTAATGAAACGTCTTTTGAGAGTAGGAGAAAAAAAAATTCACTTGACTAAGTATAAGTGCTCGTATTTAAGGCGCGCGTGTTTCTACGGTGCGCCCGACTTATGAGGCTGCAAGGAAACGAGGCGGTATGCAGTCGTAAAGGCTAGATCCATATCCTTCGTACTTTGCGAAACTAATTGAGGACGAAAGAGACGCTTGTTAATTAAAAAGTATACGGATCTTATCTAATTAGTTAGGGAAGAAAAAGCCGTTCCACCACCTGAGCGAGCTTTATAAATCGTAAAAGTTTCGTAATATCCCAAGACGCGGATATGATACTCACTGATAAGCGTACTGTCGGCGTCTGGTCGTCGTTCCCTCTTTGGCTTCATTTCATTCGGAAACATTTCATTCTGGGTGCATTCATCTGAAAGACAGAAAAGAAGTCGACGACGCGATGAGAAAATCGCAGTTTCGTATTATACAATAGAGCACAGCTTCGGAGGCGATCATTCTCGAGCTTCTGAACTATAGAGCTCCGAAACTTTGCGGAAAATAAATAGTGGAATTCATTCCCAACTGCGGAGAAAGTTGTCGCGGAATTCGATCACAATCAGAGTGTTCATATCGTGTCCGGAATTCGTATTCTTTTTTCTTAATTATTGGATCAGAAAATTCTATTTACCGAGAAAAGCCCGCACGTATATAAGGTGTGGAAAGTTATTTTTAGAAGCCGGCGAGGGGGTATATCGGAGTCTTTCCAGTCGAAGAGTTTTACTTTACTTGCGCGTCTCGGTTCATCTCACAGAGTATTACATTATACCCCGATAATTATAAAGCGCTATACGCCCCCGATCCATAGCCCATTAAAATAAAACTTTGAAACTTGTTCGCTATTTAATTCGAGGTGTTACGCGAGCCCTATACGCTCCATGTTAAAGGATACTTATTTTAGTTCTAATACTGTCCACCCCATTTAATTTTACATGTATTTTGTGGCGCCACCCATCGCATACCATCCCAAATACCGAAACCCAAGCTCCAAATCCTTGTATATAATACGAAAATCCCTTGAATTTCCAATATTAATTAATCGTCCGCAAGCCTCGAACAATTTGCGTTACAGATTCCCGGCTTTCCGAATACAAATAGCTACAAATACACAAGCCTCTCGACCATAACACGCGGCTGTATAAGCTTCAGCCATAATAGGACGAGACCTTCCCATCGCTCAAACCTCCCATCATTCATATAGCTGGCCGTCGCTCGGCCATGTGAAAAAAAAACATAACCCGCGCTTGTCATTCTCATGCGCCGGACGATATAATGCTGATACGTGTATATATATATATATATATATATATATATATATATACAGTCGGAAAGCCCGACTACGTTCCGAATGCAGCGAAGCGCGTTATTGCGAACTCGTCACGCACGAGGTTTATAAAGCCGCGAGCGTAAATTTTCATCGACGCCCGGCGCGAATTTACGGCCTCATCAATGTATCATTACGTCGTCGCGAGAGAGCAGAAATCGAATATCCCTTTAGAGCTCGGCGTTATTTATAAGCTTTCGACGCACGTTGTTGTATATATATATATGTATATGGATTTGATCGTCGCGTGAATTTTGATTTATACCTAGTGTGTCTTTGATTTTATTTTCTCTCTCTCTCTCTCTCTCTCTCTCTCTCTCTCTCTCTCTCTCTCTTGTCATCGGCAGAGCGAATTATTGAAAGAAAGAAAAAGAAGTAGTCTCGAATTTTATCCTCCAACACGTCTAGGCGATAAAGTACACGACAAACTCGTTGATCCTTATCCGCGTCGCCGATGATTTCTAGCGTAAAGACGTGCGAGGAATAACACGAGAGTCATTTGATTCTCCCGGGGTCGTCGTCGCCGTCGTGTCTCACGGCTGATTTTCGCTGGAAGTCCCTCTTTTTTTATACCGTCGACGCGCAGACAGCGAGTCACGCGGGAAAAAAAGAGACGTGTATCGTATCGGCGATGTATTTTTCTTTCTTTTGTGCGCTCGTCAGGATGTACGGAATAGAGATGGTATGATTATTGCTTTTTTTCCTTTTTTTTTGTTTTTTGCGGCGAAGGGTTCGGCCTGACGTTTGCATTAATGCTCGCTTGCTTTCTTTCACTACTGACAGCTATAAGTATTTGTGCGCATTTTTTATTTGAAAAAAAAAATGACCGGTATAATACTCACGATAAGGCGTCTTCTCGGATACGTTGAGTAGGTCCTGCACGTAGCCATAGGTACAGCACCTAAACAGTCCGACATGTCCTCCGAGGAATATCTTGGTACCATTGCGCATGCCAACCTCTCCTATAACGATTTGACGGTCAACCGGTGTCCGAGCTGTCAGCCAGTAGTCCGTACCGATCGATACGGCCCAGACGCATATCGACAGGCCCACCAGGATCGTGCAGGCCAGAAGTGTCCTTCGCTCGAATACCACCTACGGATCAATCATCAAATTGGTTCAGCATTTCGTGGAATAAAAGAGTCGTGGGCGTTACGTCCGAAAAAATAATTGAAGCTCCGGTCAAAAACAAAAATATCCCCGAGCAGTTCAGAAAAAAAAAACATGTTATCGCTTTGAAAATTCTAGAACGAGAGAGAGAGCGAGTAAAAATCGCGAAAGCCAGCGGCACTAAAACAGCGCCGTACGAATTGCGAGTCATCCCGGGCTATACACACTCGCACAAATGACTCAGCTTTTATCTCTCGCAGCGTACGTCGACCCTCGTAAAACCCCCGATGAAAAGGAGGGAGAAAAACTTCCGCTCGCTATATAGCTCCCTTCGTAAAAAAAAAAAAAAAATAAGAGAACGCGAACAAGGAGACTATAAGGCTCGTACTTGGGTATAAAGACTCTTCATTCGCTTCGGCATAGCTGCTCCGAGGGGAGACAGACAGATGCTGCGGGTGAGCGTTTTATCCGGAGACTTTAGAGAAGCGCAGCTAGCGCCATTCGCCTGGCCGATGTGTCGTTTCTCTGGTCCGTCTCGATGAAGCCCAGTCCCATTTGCGGAATCTTCTTCTCATCGGGACGATCTCACTCGTTCAGAGGATGACGTCCGTCTACTCTTGGCTGTCACGTGATTGGATGCTTGCTGCTACTGTGGCTAATGTCGAACCCTGGGATTATTGTCATGACTCGAATGGTCTCTGCGTCTGTGAACTGAAGAGCAGAGTTGGAAAAAGTTAGGTCGATATGGTATATTTTTAAGCGAAGAGTTGAGTGGAAAAGTTGATTAATGGCTTTTTCGAATTCGCTCTTTTTGAAGAAAGCGCTAATTGTTGCTATTTCGGCTTTTTCGAGTGATTGAACTTTCAAGCGAAAATAACCGACGACAGAAAAGAAAAGTTTTTCACTTCAGTTAAAAATAGCCAACACACAACACCGATCGCTTTGACAGACCGACTTTGATGATGTTTGTTTCTCTATCACCTATATAGTCGTCTCGAAAAGCTCTCTGTCTGGCCCGTTTTTTCAATCGTCGCACACCGAGTTTATAAATAGTCGAAATTCTCACGAACCATTCACGCGAAATCACCGCTGTTTTACAGAGAGCCCACATAGCGAGGAAATCTCTCAACGAATAGCCAGAGAGCAGCAAATCCTCGACTAGCGCGTAAAAGTCACGGCCAGCCGTCAAAAATCGCTAAAGCTATGCAGCCGGTACGTGTCCAAGCGCTACACGAGAAAATAGCTCAGCCGCGTGCGTGAATATACATAGATATATGCTCACTCTATTCAATGGCATTTTAAATTAGAAGTCCGAGAGATGATCGGTAATATTCGCGAGGAAATCGGATACACACATATATATACCTCTCGGTATTACGAGCCTATAACACAACGCCTGGCCTACTATTCATTTCTGATCGCGGTATGTGTGTGTGTGTGTGTATGATTGTGAAATATTTATAGTTGCGCGAGACGCCGAGCAGCGAACGAGGCAAGCAAAGAGTGACCAGAGCTTTCGCTCAAAGCTCGGCAAAGAATGATGCATCTCGCTAGTACGGGAATCGGTCCAATATTCTCCACGCACTTCTCTGATCCCTTTAGGTATACAAAAGCTCGAATTATCTCGCTGCCAGGAAAGCTTGACTCTTCATCTCTGGCAACGATTTATGCATCGTTCCGCACGACACGTGCATAGTACAAGAGCTTTTCTTTCATCGATCCGAGAACGACCTCTACATTGGCATCAGGCTTTGTTGCAACTTTTGGATTTCTTTTCGTTTATTTGCGACAAGATCATGAGCTTTTCTCGGAAAATTACTAGGCCGACCAGGTGAGTTATTACGCGAGTGTACACGCACTGCTTTAAAGAAAGTTTTTCGCCGGGGTATAGAAGGAAAGCATAGAAGCAAAGCGCCCGTAAAATCGAGTTTGCTCAGAGGCAACCTTGAGGCTTTTAGTCAAATTCACTGACGGCTTGCTGTTGGCTGAAGGCTGACTGGCATGGCAGGTTGTACTTTTTGAGAAAAGCCAAGAGCTTTTTCTTTTTTCGTGTTAGCGTAGGATTGAAGGAGCTTAAAAATTAACGAAGGGTTGATTCGAGCTCTGAATTTTTAACGGACCTGTACTTGCAATTTTTCTGAGATTCATTTATTTATTTACGCGAATAAGCGTATAAATTTTTTATTTAAAAACAAGAGAGACCACATTCGCCAGCGCAGCTTTGTCAATATTGCTGGAGCAGGCCAGTGCAGCGAAAAACGACGTCGAAAACCAGGGAAAATTAAACACGCTGAACAAGCAACCAACGACGTATTGCACTAAAGAGAATTTAAAACTTCTGTAGCTGATCCATATCCGGGGAAACAGAACTTCTAAAAGTCAAAACCGAATAATCGAACGCCAATAAAAATTTGAAATTCCAATGTCCCGCAGTACAACCCAAACTTTTTATAGCAACCTTTGCATTTTTCTCTCGCTTCAAACATGCACCGCTCGTCCCTTCGAAACGACCGGGATGGCGTAGAAAATTTTAAGCGCCGCGTGTACTTTATAGCCGAGCGATGTATCTCCGTCGAGCGGAATACGTATACCTGACCGTCTGTTTTCCCGCTTGTTCGGAACTACCGATAGACACATGGAATACTAAGAGTTTTTCGGAAGAAACCAGCGAGGGACGGGATGTCGATAAAAGCTTATCGGGAAATTCGTTTCAGTTTTTTTATTTACTTAATACAAACCGTTGGAGACTTTAGAAAGAACCTGAATTTTCGATGATCGAAATATCTCAAACAAGAACAACAGTCAAGGCCCATATACATATACTTACGAAAAGCTCGTAAATTCGAGGAAAATTTACGTAGCGCGCAATATTAACGTCGCCGATTAAAGTCGGCGGCGATCGTAATAATCGCAAGGGAGAATAAAAATTGATGAAGTGCCCGAGTGTTCCCAGCTGAAATTTACGATTCGACGCGTCGATAAACGAGGCCGTAGGCAAAAACATGTGCGCGTGTCGGGTATTAAGAAAAATCAATCTTCTGGTGACGTACGCGCTGCACTGCTGCGTGAAATATTCATTTTCTATAACATTCAGAGTTGGAATGAAGTCTTTTCTCGGTGAGATTTGATGGCGACAAAATAAAAGCATTGTATAACTGTCATGTCTCGAGATTTGTAACCGCACTGAGCTTTACAATTCGAGCGATGACAAAGACCGTCGCGGAAAGTGAAAAGTGCGCCAATGCGACAAGAGTAAAATTAGACGCGATTGGCAAAGAGCAGCTCTTTAATCTCATTGTTCAGAAGGTACACGCATGCATTCTTCTGTACTCGAATACTTCAGGCATGACTAAGAAAATTGTCTCTTAAAAAACGTGCCAATATTGAGCGTTTCATGGAAAGCTCGTATCTCGACGCGAACATCTGGCCAATCAATTATCCTATGCCGAAAATCCAACTGAATTTCGAAATTCGGTTAATCCCGAGAGTTCGTCAATGAAGAAGCCCGCATTCATTTCCCACTCGACGGCTCTAATTTACCAGCGTAAACACGTCGACCTTTCTGTCACTGATGTACATTGCATACGCTGTACTCCCTTGGTTCGTCCAAAAGCTCGTTATTATAAGCGTCCTCGACGAATTTTAATTTAATCAACTACCCCAACAACAGGAGGAGCTAGCAAAAAAAAGAAGCTGCGTAAACAGCAGACAAATTTACATTTTTCAGCCGGTCGTCGTGTATAATACAGGTCTCGAGGGAAGCAATAAAGATAAGTGCACCAACGCGGGGCAAAAAAGCAGACGAGAGCGGCAAAGAAACGAATTAAGCACCGACTAGACACGGCGGCCGCGTGGCTCTAATACGCGCTGGTGTCTGGAGAGACGTAGCCGCGAAATTTGAAATTTTAATGCGGTACGAGCTTGAAAGAAGAGAGAGAGAGGGGGGGAGAGAGCTTGCACGAAGGGAAAGAGACAATGTCGCGCGATTAAGCGGGATAAAACCACGGAATTAGCGAGCTCTGCCAGAATTCGCTCTCCACCTCGTTCGCTCAAGCCCAAGGCCGCGTGTCAGTAGTTAACTATTCTTCCACGAAATGCCTTTCTCTCTGGGCGAAGGCAAATCGGGCTACTGGCCAATTAGATGCTACAGCGTGGCTTTTTTCTCGCGACCGACTCGCTCGTCCGCCACGCTTGGGATAATTAGACATTCCCGGGATTTTTTGGCTTGATTAAATTTCGAATTGGGTAGTAGAGAGTGGGCAGTTTCATTGAATTTATGTGCGAGCTATTGTTCTATTTTGTTGCGATGAGTATACTCGGGTGGCCTGGCTAATTATTTTTAAAACTGGGCCAGGGGTTAATCGGACGCTGAAAATTAATGCTTGGCATTGCTATAGAGCTGTGTGTTTCGTTAGTGAATATTTAGCTGAAAGCTACTGAAATGATGGTTGTTAAAAGATTTTTAGAGGCGTGGAAATTTCGAGCTTTTTTCTTGACAGCCTCGACGTTATTCGAGGATTTTCGATGCAGTGGGCGAGGATTACAACCATAATCTTAATTTAATTTATAGGTATATTATCGAGTTCGTTAAGCCATTTCATTTTTAAAAGATTAAGGGAACGGACATACCGTGAATTTTTTGAAAACAAAAAATAAATTCATATTACTTTATTATAATGTTCAATGCTTAAAAAATAGGACACTAGGAAAATCATACAACGCGTTTGCGTGCGTCACGGTACGACATTTCTCTGTCGAAATTCATAATTCGCAATTTTCTTGTATAACTCATCTAAATCTTTACATCTTAATTTAATCTCCTTTAAATGCTCGATTTTCCTATATATTTATCGAAGATGGATTCATATCATTTAATGAAAAGAATAAAGTTTTCATGATCACCATTTGAGATTCCTACTTTAAAAAAGCCATAGTATTCATTATATTTGCGTACGTGTGGCGCTAGAGCGATATCAATTACCAAAACAAAGCAGTTTTGGACTGGCTCTCGTCACTGCTCAAACACTTTGTGTCTCTGACAGGTGACAACAAGTGGCTCATGGGCAATTTTCATTTCTCTCATAACAATATGCGCGCCGAGTTTAGATATAATGGTGTACCACCAATGCTAAAACTACCTCCTTTGGCTTCGGCCTGCTGCTTTAGTCGCTCATGCTGCGAATTTTCCTACTCTCTATTACCCTCCACTTGACAAACTTTCGCAAAAATTTTACAACGCACTTCAATCGCATTAATATAGCCACTCCACGTCGCTAACAATTTAAAAACGTTCCCCTCGAAAAGTCATCATCTATCACACGCGCGCGCGCATCAAGCCACGTTACAGCTTTTATTAATCAGTCCCGGCTCTTTTGGCGCACGACGATGACGCGCAATATCTCGAAAACTTCAAAAGCCTTTTTCACACGATAGCCGCATTACGGGCCGTCGAAACCTGCTCCTGATTCGATCAAATGGCGTATCAATTACTCGATACCCATTAGGAGCGTCACGGCTCTCTGGGAATTCGAGCATCACACGCAAACGCGTGATGAGTATACGTACATAACTATGTACATAGCAAAATTCAAACGTTGGTTGCAAAGTCGCTTTGCGTTGTTTAGTCGAGGATTAAGCCTGTCAGTTGCAGAGTATTATGACGTGTTAACTTGTATATCATCATTGTGTGTGATATATACCGAGGTGTTAAGCACTTACAACGATGCAAACAGCTTGAAAATAACATATTATGCATCCAAATGCGAATACACACACAAGCCGAGTATATAGGGCTCGAGTCAACCTCTGAATCGATTTCAACGGAACCGCCTCGGGGCTCAGCCAGAATTGGCAATCTGGCCATTGTTACACCCCGCACGTATATATATATACACACATATACTCTCGTATTGAATTCTATGCAATTCAATGCAGCCTCGAGATGAAAAGAAATCGAGGAGAGAGCTAGACATATATAAGCGCATTAGGGAGTAATCTCATCTAGAATATGGTGTAATTTTCTCCGACGTGTCGGTAATTGAATCTCATAAATTAATGCGAA
The DNA here is from genome assembly GCA_012977825.3 of Pteromalus puparum. NCBI lineage: Eukaryota > Metazoa > Arthropoda > Insecta > Hymenoptera > Pteromalidae > Pteromalus > Pteromalus puparum. The sequence goes on along the minus strand of CM053169.1, from coordinate 40,095,514 downwards.
TTCAGCAGCGCCGCACAGTCGAGATCACGTTGCGCGCAACCCTCGAGTCTGCTAATATTTGCTGGTATGGAACTGTAATGCCGAGCGGTGGCATATATTTGCATGTAACTATAATTAAAGCGCTCGCTCGCTCGATAATACAACGATTTTCTCGCGCGACTATTCCAAAAACTATGTGGGATGCTAATTTTCGCGACTTTTAGTGCTCACCGCTTAAGCCAATCTTCGGAAACGAGCTTTCGACGACCCGCTGTTATCGAACTCTCAAATGGGTGTCAGTCCGCCTCTAGTATCTGTGTATAGATATATATACATGCCGGTATTCCTTCTCGAGAGACTTCGATACTGGACGATTATATGCATCGAAAGCTTTTCTCGAGGGGATTCGTTTATTCAAACAAACTTCGCTCTTCTCGAGTGTTTATTTGAACGACGCTCTCGTGACTTTCGTTCTTTTTACGCGATTATGTAAATTGCGCCGAGAGCGTCGAGAGATTTGAATTCACGATGGTGTTGTAATGCATAATAAAGAGATATTCACGTAAACAAGCAGGAGGAAATCGTAAAAGGGCAAGCCTTGAGAAGCTTCGTCCATATTTCTGTTAGCTTCGTTCCAAAAGAAAAAGAGGAAGCTCGTTTCGCGGTAATTAAAACTTTGGTGGATTCGTTTCTCGCGAAAATCCTCAAGTTTTTCCATTATGTTAGCTGTGCTCGCTTTTGTGAACTGAGAGTCATTGTCACACAGTATTATTGCGCGAATGATACTGTACTTTATCGACTTTGGAAACAAGTATATGTATAAATAACATCAAATTGACACATGGCGGAAGTGCGGAAGCCTCCTGACAAATATGTGATAGTTGCAAATAACAACGATTTGTATTATACGCGTAACTATATAAATTTAAATTTATTTAAATATATATAATTTATTTATGTATTTACTAATTTAAAGTCGTACAAATACGTTCTGAAATAAACTCAAGCAGTTATAGCACGAGTAGCCCAAACAGGTTTGCAAGACAGTTTTGTGAATGATGACAAATAAAACCGCTATACACGTACTGGGCTCGGATATAACGATAAGAGAAACGGAAAAGTGTCTATGCGCCACCTCGCGTACAACTTAGGCGGTGGGAGAATAGCCAGTCCAAAAGTGTTTTTTTTTTTTTTTCATATGTCGCAGTCCGCGCTTATACAAAGGCTGTTCTCATTAGCAGTCGTCCGAAATAGGTAAGTAGTCATCTTGTCAATATTTGATATTTCACTCAAAACAATATAATTATCCAAATTTATTGTTAAGAATTTAAAATAGTTTTAAAATAGTATGTTTTTGTGAATGGTAAGATAATAATCATAATTTAATTAAGTATCATTCATTCAAATTAAATAAAAAATTTTCCCTACTCTATCAAAGCTTTCTCTAGAAGAAAACAATACCTAATATTAACGATATTTATTTTGTACCAGCAATTCATTGCGTTAGCTGCTTGGTATATTCTTTATGAATAATAAATCACGTATGACGACTTACAATAAATAACCGAAAATTTCACCACCCAAACACCCTAAAATCGTACTCCTCGTCTTTCCCATTTTAACGACCTAAAACGTTCAAGCTTTCGAACCTCCTCCCGATTCTCACTCCTGCTCGGACATATTTCATCCTCTCTTTTCATCCCAATTCGCATACAGCCAAACAACCACGTCCCTGGAGGACCCTTTCGTCCGAGCTTTAATAGCTCCTATAATTATACATTTACAAAGTCCTGAACTAATTTTGCTCGCCTCTCTTCTGCATACATAATAATTACGCCAAAGCTCAGTATACGTATTCTCGTCTCGCTATACGACTATATGGTATATACTCGCAGTCGTCGTTTATAATGTGATACACGACGAGCCGAGTTTTTTACGCTCGACTTCGGGCTTTAAATATAAACTCGCGGGGACCGGGCGAGCGAGAGCTTTTTCGTACCAAAGAAAAGGGGGGCGAAGAGAGCGAGAGAGAGAGAGAGAGAGAGAGAGAGAGAGAGTTCTAACGAGATGTTATTTAAATGCGGCGAGCTTTTCAGGCTCGCTCACCGAATGTTTTGATTCTAATACGATGCTCGCGACATATTCGTGGCTTTTACGGCAAGGAATACATTACAACAATTGCGAAATGTCCGAATACTGCAGGGCAAGCGGTGTTTCGGATTTGTATAAATCAGTGCAGGTACAAAGGCGCTTTGAAATCCAATGCTCTGACGTATATAGCTTACGTGCGTTATTTGAAAAGTTTGTTGATAAAATCCGCACAGGTACTAAACTAAATATTGTTGTAAGGCATAGTTTATGCATTTATCGTTTTTACTCTCATCGTGTTTAATATTGATCATTTCCACATGCAAACATTTTTCTCACAATCGTACAACAAATCGTACACGCAAGTTAAAATTTGCTTAAAACCTCATACGCATTCATATTACAAACACAGCCGAAGGCAGTGTTTGAAAAACACGACCATTGGAATAGTTCCCTGAGCGAAAAATATTCGATTCTGTTCAACGAAAGTCGGTCGACGGGTCCAGTTGTATAGCTCCCACGTTAATTACGCTAACAAAGCTCGAAGCTTTTCGGGAACGAGCTATTTCAAATATATAAGCAAGCCAACGAGCTTGCGTGCGAGTCGATCGGAGAATTTTGAAAAAGCTTCTTTATTTAGATTTTACTCGTCTAAACAGAGATTAGTTGGCGCACGGAGCTTATATACTGGTCCCCAACGAGCTTTGTTGTGGCAGCTTATAAGTAGGAGGTGGAAATTTAACGCGACAGCACAGACTGCACGATAAATTTCACGCGTGAAAAATGCCGGATTGATAGGTCGAGCTTGCGTGATTTTAGATTGGTCGTGTCGTACAGCTTTTACTGCTGTCGTATTGTAGTAGCTATAATTCTGAAGTTTAAGATATCAACAGCTTGACTTAATGGAGGGTTATCAATCATGCCTCGTTTTCGAAAGTTTCATTGGACGTTCCTTACCACACATGAACGTGGTGATCGAATTTCTATAAAAAAAAAAAAAAAAATTCTCAATGAAAATCCTCTCAGAGGTCTAAGCAGCTTACAGAGCCATTCAGAAATAGTCATCAGTACGCCGACAAGAGTCAATCCGCGAGCAACAAGTAGTAAGCCCACATCACAGTAGTGCCTCGCGAACGTTCTCTTTTTCTCTCAGCGGCACCTCTTTTTCTCCCGTCCGACTGTGCTCGGTGCCTCTCGATTGGCCGGTATAAATACAATGTTTGAAAGACTTCGCGAACGGCTGCGAAAAAGTATATAGCGTAGATACGAGACATACTCAGCTGTAAACATTCGGTGACTAAATTTTTCCGTACGACTCTCGCGTTGCTTTCTTTAGACATTGCGGTCTGCTACTCACGTCTAATTTCGGTACACACAGTTGCGTCGTTGTTCCGGGTTGATATGCGCTTGTCGGAAAAGTTTACCTGTTTCTGATTGACAGCAGAGCTTTCGAGAGAAAAAAAATCGCTGCTCTTGTGATGTTTGTTTTGATGCTTCTCCTAATCGCGTGTTCGTTTGATTCTGTGGTTGAAGTGAAAACGGATGAGATTTAAAATATTTATGTACCGTATTTCACACAATTCTCTTGAATATATAACACTATTCTTCTTTTTCATGATACGCGCAAGCTCTCCAGAAGAAAACTAAAAGCAAGTTACGGTCTCGATATTATTCATGAGTTATCTCGTATATACATCGAACTCGTACGTCTGGCCATACTCGTCCATTTCCCATTTCCACTGCAAGCTTTATATGGCCACATATTACATACGAAGAAATATTCAGCCACGGATAAAAACTTTATACCTCACCGAGAGGACTTATTTCCGAATTCAATCCTCTTACCCGCCCTCGAGAATATTTCATAACTTGCTCGAAGCTTGCAAACATCTTCAGCTGAGTATAGCTCGATTGTTTGCTGTACTCTCGTATAGCCCGAGTTTCTGTTTACCCCTTTGGCCAACTTGACCACACTTTGATGTAACTCGAGTATGAGCGAATGGAGAGAGAGAGAGAAAGAGAGAAAAAATATCGCGGGTCGGATACCTGTAGTAGCGTGTGCTCCGAGAGGTGTAATGGGAACTGAAAGCTCGAAGGAATTATTGCTCGATTGCGCGGAATGATTCGAGCCAGCTGCATGCGTTGAATTTTCTTTTGCTGGATTTCGAGGGAAAGTGCTTTCGCTATATCTATATACGTGTAGGAAAGGTGAGTAATTTGGAGTTTGAGCGACACTGATTTTATTAACAGCATATTCAATGAGCAGACGTCTGGCGTTAGTCAGTTTTGCAGAACAAGAGATATGTAATGTTGCAAACTCAATTATAATCCCGCGGTTGATGCGATTCAAAATTAATGCTATGCAGCCAAGCAAGTGTTTGCGCTAATTAAAACTTGTTCGGTAACGATGTTTCTCGCGTAGTAGCTATGCGGAAAAGAAAATTCATTGCTATTATACTGCTAATTAATAGACAAAACTATGATAACGTCGAAGTTATAAAATAAAAATTCTCAAAAATCAATTCCTGCCCGACGACCCAAATACTCCGAATTTCTCATCAGCGTGGAAAAGGCACTTTCGCCGTTTGATATAACGGATCGACGAAAGAATTTCTTCAATATAAATTACAAAATGTCTCAAAAACATCCGCTAAGCGAGCCGCACAAAGACGCGCCAAACATACGGCGTTCCTCCGCCAGCAGATATTTCACTTAGATGAGTACATATATACGAAGAATAAACGTCTCGAAGTGGAATGCCACTCTCTCTCTCACTCTTAAGAGGAAGTTTTCAAGTTCACTTATAATAGAACGAAAGTTATATTCGCGTTGCTCTAGATAAGTATGCGGTGGCATGTACAGCGCTTTTTACGACAGTCGTTGCCCTTATTATCATCTCCTGAAATTACGTATCGCCGATGGTTATTGAGAAATATCTCCGATTATTAATGCAGCACATACAAGCTCTTATGAATTGTTGTTCTCGTTTCTACGCGGTGGTGTATTAAGAGATGGTTGTTGTTTTATTATCTTCACGGCTCGATTTCTAAACACGACACTCACGGCTAAACAATAATACCTGCAGCGCCTCGAAATTGTTTCAAAATAAACACACGCTCAGTGCCATAGTAAACAACATTTTTGCAACGTGTTCTATACAAATGCAACTTCGTCTTTTTTCTTATTTTTCATTGCGGAGCTTTCGGACTCGGTGTATATAGGTTACACCATAACCCAGTGAATAAAATTCGAAAAACAACGCCATCAAACTATACACAGCAGGCCATTGTGCGCCGAAACTTTATGTACAGGATTCTCCCAGGCGGATAATAAAAAAAAGCCATTTCCCACCACTCTCCCGGCGACCGAGTGAATCGAGTCGATTAAAACAGCCCTTTTGTATGCATACATTCCCGAAAAAAGAAAGCACAAAGAATAAACATATACCTATAAAGATTACAGACTCGTCAGCAGTAGCAGCAGCAGTAGCGATGGCATCATCATCGTGGAACTAATTATCGCGCGGTGTGTAACCGCTAAAGCGTCGCGATTAACGTGCAATTTACCTCGAGAGCCGGGTCGACCTTTCCTTCCGTCCTCTTTCCTATAACTCTATACGTATATACTCCACACTTTCTCAAGCATCAGCTAAACTCTCGAACGCGGCTCACTGAACAATCGAGCACACCAGCTTCGCAACGCGAAAAGCTCTTCCTTATCCGTGTGTCGCGCGCGCGCACACACACACGTACACGTGCGCACGAAGTATAGGAGAGAAAAGAGAGAGAGAGAGAGAGAGTGAGCTTAAACGCGAACGAAATCGCTCGGGCCACACCAGAGGCACGACTAACTTGTGGCGCGTACTAGCACCGCGCGGCGTGCTTCGCTTGGCTATATCCCTCTCTTTCTCTCTCGGCGCACGTCGCGCTACTCCCTCCTGCGTATCTCTCTATACCTATATATATGTATATATATATACACACACAGCTGTGTGTTATATACGCGAGCTTTGTGTGGGCGGCCACTGTGCGCGCGCTCACTCGCGTGTACGGACGTGGAAAAAAATATCGCACGTTGCTCTGCTTTTGTTGTGTTATGGGTTAGGTCGAAAGTACAGATTTTCTTTTATCGGGTAAGTTGAATATTGCGGCTATGGAGAAGAAACGAGCAATGAGCTTGCAGGGTGTGAAAAAATCAAGGTGGTTTTTGTTCGCGTTCGATCTGATCTTCTAGGTGTGCCAAAGAGCCGCTACTTGAACACGTTTTATCGAAGCACTTATACTCTGGTGCATGTTTCCTGCAAACCGTGTATTAGCCTCTCAATCGTCAAAGCGAAATGCAGCTGACGAGCTTCAGTGCAATTTCAGTTTTTGAGCTTGCAGTCGACTAACAAAGCGCTTACTCTCAAACGACGCGACTCTGCACTTTGTACACGGATTACATAACGAAATAACCAGAGTTTACAACCAGCGCCAGTTAACTCGTTTTCTTGTAAAAAGAATCGAGTGGATTTACGATAAAAATAACAAGAGTCTCACGGAAGTCATTAAGAAAAATTGCCAAACAAAGCTCTCGACTCTCAGCAAACACTTTGTAAGACTCACGCGGGCTGTAGCAATCAAGGAATGTTGGCTGATTGAATTATTTGGTTAGCTCCATGTAAAATAAGCTGCTCTATTTTCTCCTCGAACACGACTAAAAAAGAACCTGGAGTGTGTTAACGATGCTTTAGTCTGGAAGAAAGAGTAAATAATTACGAGGGAAAAGATTCTTCAATTCCCACAGCTTTCAGAGCGATATTTATACATTCACACGAGTACCTTAGCTGTATTTGTTATCGATTCATTGATGTTTCATGGAATGACGTCCGGAAGAAGGAAATACGACAGCTTCGGGTCGAAGGTCTTCCTTTGAATATTAATATAGAATTCTACTCTATACAAACGATACTCTCCTTTATCAAACTACGGGAAAATACGAGGTCGTAAAAAGTTCATGACAAGTAACGAGCGTAACACGAAACGACCCTGTATACAGTATCCTCGTTATCTCATCGAAGCTTTTCTTCTTTCTTACATAATCTTGTGCCACAGGCTCGATAACGAACGCAGCCAGTGAAATCGAACGATTGCAAAACGAGTAATAAGCGTAAAAAATTTTACAAGCTCGTATTGCTTATTTATTCGGTAAATCCTTTCCGAGCGTAATCGGTATTGCATCACTCAAAACACGCGAAAGCTCAGTAGCCACGGCTCATGGAAACGAGCTTTTTCAGCGAAATGCAAGCAGCCCACTTTTTATAAGCTCAAAGCGTAGGAGTTTAATGAAAAAAGTCTCTACTCCTGTATTTCGAATATACAGTAAATCCGGAAGAGCTTTTTTTTCTCTTTTTTCGCGGAACGCGTTTCGGTTTATTGACTCGCAAGCTCTAAAATCTGAAAATTGCGCGCGGGAAGCACAAATTGGAAAAATTAAGGGGGACAAAAGCAATACGAGCCAAGAGCAATGAAAATAAAGAAATAAACCGATATACGTCTGTTACTCACCTTCGGTGGGCGAGAGAATGAACTTGTTAGGTGATGAAGGAGCGCAATTTATTGACTAATTACGCGCAAACGTACACACCAAGATTCGAGGGAGAGTAGCGAGCAAATATAGAAGTGAGAAAGATACGTATAACGTACGCTCCGGGCAAAAATGAAACGATATATATATATACCGCGTCATCTCAGAGAGTCGGAAATAATCTAATAAACTCCGAAGGGTCGTGTACGGAGACGAGGCAATATAAGCGATAGAACGACTGACGGATCAATTAAGCATATAAGAGAGCATCGTCGCAATAAGGAGCCAAAGCGAGAAAAAAGAAAGGGGAAAGCGATTTCACAAAGAGACAAATAGAAGCCGAGGATAGAAAGGGAAAATAACGGAGTTTGTGTAGCGAAGAAAAGGCAAACAAGAGTAGTATCAGCGGAGAAAAAAAAAAGCTACTACGCGTAGGAAAAGAAGAGATTTACGGCGGAGGGGAAAAGCGACAGAGAGGGAAATACACGGCGTGTAACGAGTCGAGCGCGAGCCGATAGATTGCACCGCGATAGAGAAAAATAGCGCAGCGAAGAGAAGAAAAGGCCGATGTATATATACACTACTACTGCGGAGAAAACCGAGGGTGAGACGATGCTGCTGCGTATATATGTATGTGTGTGAGCGACTGTTGACTCGGTCAACTGCTTCAAGGAGTGTACAGGCATCTGTATATATATATAGGTGAAGGCTTCTCAGTCGGAATTTCGTTTTTTTTTTAACGTGCAATAGTTATACACAGTTCAAGCTCTGTGAATACGAGTCCTCGGTTGGCTTAACTAAATTACTTCCCCCGAGTGCGTATTATCTTGGAAATTATGATACAGGTACGTTTAGCCCCGAGAATACGATCTCGTCTAACTTATAAAGTTGTACTTCCTTATCTTGGTTATAAGTTGGACGATTAGTTACTACCTCGACTACGCTTCGTTAGCTCGATCGAGCTGTTCTCGGCTCCATTGTCACGAATAATCTTCTTTTTTTTTCTTTTCGATCGCCTCTTTTATTTATAGCAACGAGCATCTCCTGACGCTTTGATCTTCGATGAAGTTTTTGAGCTACGCGAAGCGAGACGCCACACGAAGAGTGTGGACATAAATCAGAATACCGGGAAAATTTATTCGCCGGTATTCTGTATTATAAAAATTTATTTATACAAGCCGAGATTCGAGAAAGTTGCAATTTTATTGGATTATTTATTGGCCCGGTATAAATAAAAAAGAAACGAGCGCGCGCGCGTGTGTGTGTGTGTCCCGAGAGTCGGATATTCCAAGTGTCTGGCTCTTTTTTACTTTTCGAATAGATAGATGGTATATAACACTGAGCTTGAAGAAAAAAAATTCAGAAGCCAGGATCTTTTTCTGAAATAAATCCGGGTACTTGAAAATTTATGGCCCAAGTGTGTATTGCGTCATTATATACCATGTACGCAGGTCTAAGGAAAAAATGGTATATTTATCAAGCCATCCATTCTCCGGAAGCCATATCGTTCATTCGGTCAACACGCGTAAACATTAAACACCGAAAGAATTTCCCCCCTCCTTAATCCCCCAATAAAGTACGCGTTCCGTAAACACTCCTCCGCCATTTATCTCCGCAAGTTGCCTCTTTAAGTGGCAAATAACATTTTTCAACGATTCTATTTTACTGCATTTCGAAAAAAAAAAAAATCAACATATCAGCCTTGACGCATTAAAACCAAAGCCCGCGGCCCCGAATAAACAAGCCAAAGTCCACCCATTTCCCATTCTCGCGCTTAGCGACTAATACACCTCTTTCTCGTGGAGAATTCAATTACCCTCGAGGTGTCAGAGGCAATGCGCGCGCAGTCGAGCTAATGCATCGGTCAAAAGAAAACTTTTACAATTCAACTCTCGGCCAGGAAAACAATTACCCTTGGGGAGCTTGCGCAAGCGCTCTCGACAGAATTATTGGAGCGTCGAGGTTTTCCTTCTCAATCTCGTTTGCCACTGTAGATTTGGATAGTAGTAGACGCACTGGATTAAAGCAGTGGTATTCGAGAAAGCTCGGAATGATTAATGAAGAAGCAGCCGAGCAATCGATACGTGTGCGCAAGCATATATATCCACCTCGAATTTCGACCGAGACGAGATACTGTGTATAGCCTATATATGTATACTTCTCTGGAGCGTCTGTATAAGAGAGAAGAAAAGTTTCCCTCTCGACGCTATCCCTCGTTTATAAATGGGGTGAAAAGCTTGGGGGGCTCGAGAAAGTCACTCTCACTTGTCTGTGTTTTCGTCGCTCTTCTCCTTGGGGAAAACCTATGCGACGTGCTGTATGGCATTTTTTAGGGATGGACGTACTACCGCAAAAGAAGGGATGTGTTTAATTTGGAAAAATGCGTTCCTGAGAAAATTGGAAAAGTTAAGGGGGTCTAGCAGTGTTACTTGCGGGTTAGAGGGTTAATACGCAGGACACGAGAGGAAGAGATAATAACGACTTTCCGATGTACGTTTGTGGTGCTGGGAATAAAAGAGTTGACGCTGACGTCGGTCTGCTACGAATGACCGAGATATATTTTCGAGGATTTGACCGCAGGGTTTTTTTCGCTTTGCTAGGAGGGATGTGTATAAATAAATTTCGGACCCTTGATCCCTATACTCTTTTCAGAAGATCTTGTGTGGGGAAAAAATCTATACGAGATTTGCATGATCACTCGGACTTGTGGGAGTTGGGTTTCGTCGAAATGGATTGTCAATGTACTTTATTGGATGTTTCATGCTTTAGAGGATGACGGGTCTTGGAAAAACAGTGGAACTGGCTTCCTGATGGTGAAATGTTTTGCTTTTTTTCTTAAAATGAGTCATACCTATACAAAACACCACAATTATATACTCATCCAATAAGTTACTAACACTCTTAACATTTAAGTTTGATAAAACGCATTTTTTCTTCCTCCGACTGTGTTTATATAAGCACAGCATTAAACAACTGTGCAGTATAAAAAGCGTACCTTAGATTATTTATTTAGACTACTCCACAATAATTGAGAAAATTTCATTTAATTATAATTATTATTTATTTTATTATAGTTAATAAATGTAATTATATATATAATTATAATTATTATAATTATAAATATAAATACATGTAATTATAATTATTAGAAATATTAAAAGTAATATCAATTATTTAAACCATTAAAATTGAAAAACTTCCCGAATAGAATATAGCAGAACCTAATATTAAAGCTTGTCAAAGTATTATATCTTTTCTGCACGAATGTAATTTAAGTATCTAATATACCAAATAAAGTATGTATGTATATACATGTATAATCTCAATGTATAAAAGGTATAAACTCTAGCTAAATAAGCCTTTTTCAAGAATTTAATAAAGCTTAATTAAAAAAAAAAAAAAAAAAAAAAACAAACCTTTTTCTT
>CM053169.1:39988403-40083886 GCA_012977825.3 Pteromalus puparum | reverse complement strand
AAAAAAAAAAAAAAAAAAAAAGCGTACCTTCTTCTCTTATACTCGTACACTAACTCATGCATAATAAAAGCTGGCGTACGTAAAGTAGGCGCAATCGTTTAGCCTGGAATCATACGCTTCCACGTATTTAGCTATACGCAGATCTATAACCTGAAAACACGTACATGCGAATAACTAAAACGCGCCCCTCCTCTAATCGATATACGATGTATGATGTTACATTTGAAAACCCACAGTTTTTACAAACATCACATTTTGGATATCAATACTTCGTAAGTCATATTTTGAACAACATCAACCACACATTCATTGATTTTTCGCTACAGTCCAAGCAAAAACTTGCTCGTTTGTTTATCCCACGGATCTATTATACAATAGCTACTTACGCAGAACAAACATCAGATAGATCAGATACACACGTGTTCTATACAGTAGCAGATCATGGGCTTCGAAAGCCATTAGTATTCAAATGAAACTTCAACTCTGTCCCAGCGCAGCAATAACAGTTTAAAAATAGAGCAAAAAGTTTAAATAAAATGTGCGAGACTACTGCTTCACTATACGAAACCCTCATGTTTTTCCAAAGCACGACGATATTGGCACTTCAAAGCTTACATCTCTCGTAGCTTGTTAAATAAATACATTCAATACAGATCCCACGTCTAGCTTCCAATTTACACAAGAATCTATACGAGAAATAAAACAGCAATGAAACAAAATGAAATGCGCAGTGTAGAGAAAGAGCCTCATATCCACAAGTAGAAAATACGCGGATACGGTCAGCCGCTTACGATGTAAATTCGCCGCGACGATACAGCCGCAAGCTCGAAGTTATCGTCAACTCGCCGTTAAAGCTCTCCCCCACTCTAAAAACCTTCACAATAGAATTTCACCCTTATGTAAATTCCTTTGGGACGAGGCAAAGAGAGAGAAAGCCATTTTACGGCCGGCGACAAAAGGGACACTTCTCTAATCGTATATATATAGTACACCTATGGCAAAGCTCGAAATTCGATCTTTTTTTCGCGCTAGCGAACATTTAACGAAAAACATTTACATGGAGGGAGAGAGGAAGATTGCTTTTGCGTATAGAATGACTGCAGCGAACGAAAGTTTGTTTGCGCTCCTTTGTATGAGGCTTGCCTTTGGCTTTCGACGTTTTTTATATGCTTCGTCGAATTACTAATTGAAAAAAGTTTAATAGCTCGGAAGCTCGCTGTCGTTTTTCTTTTCGCAACTTTGAAAGGACTTTTTTTTTAATTTGCCAGCGTATTTTTAACTATAAACAGAAGAAAAAAAGAGCTTGCACACAGTGCGTTGGAGACCTTTTATATAGGAAAACAACGAGCCAGATACGCTCGACCGCTCGCGTAAAGAGAATTAGCCTCGGGGCGACTTTGTCGCCAAGAAATTCGTCGAAAGGGTAGAGCGGCCAATTATCTATGCGGATGCACACACACACACATTCAAACGGGTTACAACAGCAACAAGTTGCGTGTGTGCGGCTTTTCACACGCCCTGCTAATGACTCGCGTGCAGGCAAAAAGGGGTGTATAGGTGTACAGCGTTATCCTGCATGTCGTGTTCGGTATGTATAAGAGGATTACGCTGCTGCGGAGTTGAAATTTTGCGTATGTATATAGATATATATTTATAGATCAATTATAATAACGGACGATTGATTTCTTGCGCGCGCGCGGGCTTGGATTATATAGAGAAAAGTTTTGGAGCGAGGGATTTGGGATTAAATTTTTTAGTGTATAGCTGTACAGAGAATTCATAAGCTAAGTTTATGCGAGGATTGTATGGAGCTCGCGAATTTGAATTATTACTACGCGAAAAGCCGAGATGCATCATTGTTGGCAAACATGTATTAATTGATAAGGTTATTATTACGGCGAACTAGATATACAAATGTGATATCCAAAAGTAAGTTGCACGAGTTTCTGCAAGTGCAAGAATAGCATGAGCGGTCCAAGCAGTAGGCCAAACAAGGCAGTTTTAGCATTGGTGGCATACCGCTAATCTAGACTCGGAGCACATAATTGTTATGAAAGAAGTAGAAACGTGCCTATGCGCCACCTATTTTCACCTGCTGTATAGACACAGAGAGTTAATAGGCGGCGACGAAAGAGCCAGTCCAAAACTGCTCTGTTTTGATACTCGGTATTTGCAGGTAGCGGTCCCCACACGTATATACATTAAAATTGAGTTTAATTTAGACTCGAAACAGTGTTTTTACAATAAAAATGTTTGGTAAATAATTAAGCTAGAAATTTTGATTTAAAAAGGTCGAAATAATATAAAGGAAAACGCCTTTCGCGAAGCGAAAACAATCGATGAACAGCCAATCACGAGAACGAATAAAATCATTTAACCATGTTTTTTTTAGAGTAGGATATTAAAAATTGTATTGACATCTGTCATCATTAAGCAAGTATGCTAAATATTTAAATGCCTGGAGCACAGCTTTTATAACGAAAATCCCTAATTAAATTAAACTCATCAATCATAATTATATAGCCCCGTCCGTGCACGAAACGCATGGGCGTCGCATTAGATGAAATTGAAAATAAAGCACCGTCGATTTAATAAAAAGCAACGGTCACCGCTGTAATTAATGCGTCGCACATATATGTATACCTGAGGCAATATTTTAATTTGCCGAGCAATTAGTGCCGCTGATGTGTTTGTCATGATATGATGAGTGTGAGTACGGAGGGGCTACGAAAAAAGTATATAGATATATACAATAGGGTGTGGCATCGCCGCACAAATATCAAGTGTTTTCACGCGAGGGGTTGAACGCCTGCGAAAGATTTCTGTTGACAGACTCGTTAGGGAAAAATGCTTACTTGGCTTCGACGAGTTATCTGCTATACACATATATAGGTACAGCGGTGTTTTATTAGCGCTAATCTTTTATTTGATCGCATGGATATAAGTACGCGGTGTGTCTAAGTATAATAACGCTTGTGTATGAAGTTTCTAGAAAAGTCTGATTAAAAAAAGCGCGAAACAAATAATGAAATCCAACTACTGGAAAAGGCATTTTTCTCAGTATCCCTACTGTTATGAAAGTATTATCGTACGGCATTTAGTTGAACAAAGCGAACGATGAGATATACGATATAAAAAAATATTCGTCAGAAACAAAGCGAAATCAATTCCTCTTCTCTCTCTTCTCAGAACTACGTTCAATCGTATACGCTTGGCACATAACTCCCAGAAAAATTTTATAACGAAAATATAAACCCCCTAACTGTAATAAAATGGCTCGCGCAATATCACAGCGTCTGCAGCCTCGCGAATAATTGCGCATATCAACCGCAGCCACGTGGCAAAATCAAAGAGAATGCCAGGGCGTAACCTGTAAACTTTCGTTTCATTGATTTTTCATTCGCGTCTAGATGAATTTAGATTATTTGATATAGCCATGCAACGGGGAAAAACTGCATCAAACTACGATTTTTTGTATTTTTTTTAAGCTCTCCAACTTGATTCAATTTTTGAGATTATAAAAGATAAGAATAAAAACGTTGATTTTAACATAGAAACACGTTCAGCAGGATAAGAATAAATTCAAAAAAATAATCTCGAAAAAAAACAGTCAAAATTTATTCTCCACGTACGATAATGTACGGAAGTAAAAATATAATTATTCGTTTACTGCAGTATGGAAAATTCAATCAAGTTACAAAATAAATAATAAAGAACCATATCACCCAAAAATTCCTTTCACTTATAGAAGCCAAACAAATATATATATATTTTTTGCAAAATTTCACCACGCTTTTATTAAAAGACATTCAAAGTGTGCAGTTTTCCCCTGAGCAATTATGTCCCAGCACTCCTCCTCTCTCTATATACATACGTATGTGTAATCGTACGCAATAAAAACGAAGACGACGGCTAGAATAAGAATTCCCAGCGGAAGGTATTAAAGCACGTGCGGCTATTCTTAGCCGATCGACAATAGCTTAACTCGCTCGCGCGAGACGTCCCACGAATGCCCAGAAGAGAATAAGCTCGAGAATAAGTATAAAAGAAAGAACGAGTAGCCTCGAGTCTCTGGGGTAGCGAATCTGCAGCGTCGACTGTGCGTGACGTCAGCCGTTTATTGGTGTATGAAAAGGGACAACGGTTGCGGTGTAGATTTGTCTTTTTTACACGTTCGAATGACATTATCATCGCTGGGAATGGATGTAATAAATTCTAGAAAATCAGGCGTTATATGTTTGGCGGTCGTTCAATTTTGGAGGTGTCCTTTCAATTTCAGGTGTGTCGGCGTTGATTAATTGATAAGACGTTTGAATGTTCATTATGACGCCTGGGAAAGTTTCATGCGATCCGTCCAAATCACGTTTGTTATATTATGCGATGAGTAATGGGATATACTGAAATATACAAATACATGTCGTATAGATTTAATCAAACCGATTCAAATTAAAAAGAAAAATACTCTAACCCTCGACTCTAACCTCACACATAGCGCTTTCATTCATATTATTATTAACACGATTAATTAATCGCAATAACTCACCCGCCACCTCCCTTATGTCAAAGCATCATAATCTCCCGATCGCTCTTCGTATCAATCAGGCACACATGCACTCTGTACTCAGTAGCGCTCGACAGCAACAAAGTCTGCGCGAAGACACGCGCGCTGCTCTTGATCCTCGCCAAAAATTTCAAAACACACGCATGTGCATAAGTATATATAAATACACACACATGACACACAGGGACTGGCTTCAAATCCAACTGTTGCGCGCCATGCGCCATACGTCAAGTAAACAGTAGCTCGGCACGCCGCGCACATATATAGTAATAGCTATCAGGCCAGGAGCTAGGGTCCAAAATGTCCACCAGATGGCGATACGTAAATGCGCGGTTGCCAGCAATTTATTGCCGAATTTTGGCAGCTAGGCTGTGAATCCGCGCACTTTTATTGCGATTCTCGCTCTCATTACTCCTCCCTTAATTATTCATCGCGACCGGTCCAATTGCCCCGGCAGTTGATTAGTCAGCGGGCGAAAACGGGCCCTCAGTGCGTCGTGGAATGTGCGAGGAACAGCTACCGTGTTACGCGGCTCCGCACGATGCGTCCTACGAAAAGTATTTTTCTGGCCAAAATTCGCCTGTCCGGGAGTCGCTCTGGCCCGGATTCCAAGCCGCCTCCTCGGGGAGCATCATCTGAGCCCAGGACCTGGGCCATTCGTCCAGCCAGAGTCGCTCGACCGGCTGGTTTCATCAGGCGGCTCGCGCAGGCCGATGCTGCTGCTGCTGCCAGTGGTGGCGCGCCGGCGATCTGGCAACAGAGCTCAAGCTTTTCCCGTTCTCCTCGGCTGCTGCTGCTGCTCTGCTGCTGCTGCTGCTGCTGCACCACGGATGCCCTGCTGCCGCGAGACGACCGATCCGCTTTTGGTTCCTGCTCATCCAAGGATCTCATCTGCGACGAGCTGCGAACTCCTGGAGCAGTGTCTAACACTCGAGTGAACAGGTCTCTTGGGAAAAGCTATAGACGAGGCGGCGTCGACCTGCTGCGGACTTACGCGGAGGTGGACGGGAGCAGTCAGTGCGCGCGCGTGTACGTGTGAGACATCAGTGCGTGAGTGTGTGTTCGACAGAGACGCGCTGGGCGCCCGACAAACCCACGATGGGCACCAGTCACGGGAACAGTGCGTAATCGGCCCGAGAGTCATCCCCGAAGCCGTTCCCGACAATCGCGACACGTTTGAGTCACCGGGACGAGCAGGAGCGAGGCGTACGCGTTTTGCGGAACAGCAGTAGCCCTGAAGGGGAGTCGTTCCCTCGGCAACGTTCGGTAGCCGTTTGCTGGAATTCGTCATCCGGAGCTGCTCCTGGGAGCTGGAAAGTGCTCCTGCTGAAGCTACTGCTGGTGCTGGGGGTCATGAGAACTGTGGAGGCTGGTTGGAGAACTGCTGATGGCTCGAGGCTGCTGATGAGCTGATTCAGTGCGTAAGTACAGTAGCTGAAACATGGAGTTTCTCAAAAAAACTCCATTTTGATTCGTATCCTGGTGCTCAGGGGCTTGGCTTTGTTCTGATAACTGAAATCACAGCTATTTTTTATGCTGATTTAATTATTTTTGGGATATTTACCAAGATTCAGGATTCACGAGAGCGTACTCGACTCTCAAATTTTTATTTCCCTCAGACTTGGTTATTATCTTGAATGTACCGTGGATCAATGATTATCTAAAATTGTTCAAGAGTTTGCCTGGATTTATTAAGAGTCTCTGTGAAAAAAGAAATTCTATTAGGCATATTCGTAGTAATGTATCAATAATAAACGGAGCTAATTCCTGATTTATCAACCTTTGCAGATCGGAGCTTACATCTGTATTCCTGCCTTCCTATGAGTGTGTCAACTTTCACAGCCAAATCACCATGTACACAACACGGATAACCTGACTCCTTTGACACAAAGCAAAAGCACCAGTTCTTTCTGCTCATGGTACTTCGACGATCCAGCAGCTATCCTCCAAGCCCAAAGATGGAGGGACCTGCGAAGAAAAAGCAAAGGATTGAAAATGAGGATGAAGAAAATGGAGAGGTGTCAGAAATTGAGAAGCTGCAAACCAGCCTACTGGCTCACTGCTTGTGCAATGTATCTGAAAGCAGTTTGCGCAAGCCGTTCACCAGCACAGGTGGCCCTGGTAATGACAGGGATTTCAGATCAACCGTCCTCTCCGAGTGGGAATCCGACAAATGCCTTGAATTTTTAAGTGCCCTACAGCTACTGTTCGATGTAGCTATAAAACAGAACACTAGAGGATTGATGTGCGGTCGTATCGCGGACGTGTGCAAAGCTCTGGCGAGAAACGAGCATCACATCGTCGACCAAATAATCGACCTGTCCTGTACAAACAACAAATTCATATCGTTCGCGGCCAGCAAAGCGCTCGCGTCCTTCTTCATCATCGCCAAGGAAGGTGTAGAGTCTGCCTGGCTAGAGAGACTGACGCAGTCCTTGGTCAATACTAACTCTCCCACTCAAATGTTGTTTACACTGGATGTCTTGAAGAGGATAGTGGAGCACAGAGACTCTGACATTCATCCTCTGGAAGACTCGGAGAGCTCTAATCCTCCAACGGGCTGTAATGTCATCACCATATCAGATCCAGAAAGTTTGGACAGTACCCCGGTGAAAGCCATGTGTGTCAAGGCTCTGGAATCCAAGTGGACCGTCTTGGTCTCGAAGTTCGATGCGATCCTCGGCTCGTATACGCCGCAGCACGAGTCCGCCGTCATTACATTCCTGAACCTCTGGGAATCTATTATATCCGTTAAAGCAAATCTATCCGTTATAGACACAAAGCTATTCTATTCTCAGTTAGATAATTTAGTTATGCTCTTGAATGCTAATGTCCCTGGTATCATCTGGAGACATCTCATTGGATTGTTCAACGAAGTCCTCTGCTATGGCAGCACTCTATCCCTGCAGGGTATCCTTCCGGAAGAACCATGTCTACTGGCTCACGTGGTAGTGAGGGCAGTGAAAGATTGGAGGCTGCTGGACTCGCTGCCCTACCGCCACGGGTCCGGAAGGTTTGGCGGGGGCTCTGGTGATGGCGATCTTCCGCTTCTTCAGAAAGTCGTACTATTAGTACTCAAGAGCGTAGCCGTGACGATGAGAGAAACCCGTAGCGATTCTTCGAGTGACTCCTCGTTGGCCTCCGACACGGAAGATCTTGACGCGGATATGGTCATCATTGAGAGGAGCATCAGAGGAGTCCTTCGACAACTGGATCAGTGCGTGAAACAGCTGATGCCATTTCACCCGGAAATGTCTCTGTCCCAGTGGGTCGTACGAATGTTTAACGATCAAGACGACTTCCTGATCGAGGGTATGGTCTGCTGTCTCGACGTTGCCAATGGACTGTTTTACAGGGGACCACCGCAGAATACAGACCTGGTGAACATGCTCAGTCCAACGCTGACTTTTGTGCAGTTCATCAAGGCCGTATCGAACCATCACGAAGTGCTGCTGGACTTTCTTATTAGTAACGAGACATGTTTCCTGCTCTACCTGTTAAAGTTTTTAAAGTACATCAAGCGCTCTTGGGCCGAGTTTGTGAGGTGTTGCGGCCGGGAATTAACCAATACCATGGCCGTCCTGATAAACTTGAAGCAAGCTATCGACAGAATGGTATCCAAGGATTTGTTTCCATACAATATTATCCCTGTTCTGCGACTACTAGAAAAATGCGAGTCATTTTACCTAGGAGACATAGATAATTAACCGACTCTCGATTAATTTCTTTCTATTGTTAAACTTGGACAGAAATCGGCATGTTGCGTTACTTTAAAACAGATATCCTTAAATTTTTTGTATATCTTTTTTTTTTAATGATTAGTTTAAACACTAAAACTGTCATCAAAGCATTTATTTTAAAGTAACCAACCATGCATCTCTGCAATTGAGTCAAGGTGTACATTTTTTTATAATTAATTGTAATATGCTCTCTTTAAAACGAAAGGAAAACTCGAATCACAATGAAAGGACAATCATAAAAAAAAATACAATGTTTAAAAAACTTTGGATAGTGGTAAATCCTATTATTAACGTAAAAGCAAGTCGGAAAGCGCCACCAATCCAGATTGTATTATTTTATGTGCTGATATTTTTTCGTGTTAATAGTAGTCAGGATAAAGATGCGTCGTTATTATGAAATGAAACTGCGCCAGCGAATGTTAATAAAAATTCGATTTATTTATTTTTACAGGTTCTATTATAGAAATTAAAAGTTTACTAGACCATCGAACTGATTTGGGTCTTAAAAAACTTTTTCACGTTTATCAAGGTGCAAATTATTTGCATAAATATTAAGTAGTACAAAAAAAACATTCTGACAAATCATAAAATAAGAGTTTATATCATTAAATATTAAAATGGTGCTATGAATTATGTATATCTCTGCCAAAGCACCATATAAAATAAACTCTTAGGATATTATTTATATTCATAATCAACTAATGCTGTACATGTATGCCTTGTCATTTTTCTATGTTTCATAGTTACTTAATTAGGTAGACCTGTAGGTCTTTGAAAAAAAATATCAATGACTCGAAGAGGTCGTGTTATTCCTGTTTACGAAAATTAAATCCGATTTAAAATTGTATTTTTTATAAATATAATCGGATCGACAAAAATGTAGATGAAACTCGAGTTTCCAGACCGGGATTAGTTATATTTTATCGTATTTGCTCGCGACTAAGTTAAGGAGGAAAAGTCACCTTACGATTTTCAAAAACATGACAGGGGCTTGATTTTCAAAATTAGTTGTTCATGGGAGCAATCCTGTTAATCAATCATTTTTAATTAAGTTCACTTCTTTAACTTTTTTCGAAAGTGGTACGTTAATGTTGATAATACCAACGCGAAGAATGTTTCGAGTATGAAATTAAAGAGGTAAAACTTTCAAAGATTCAAAGTTAAAGAGCTATTTGTCAAGTATAGTTATAATTTTTTAAAGCGCACAATTTGAAAGCTAAAAGTGACTACTATCAATTAATTAATTAATTCATAACATTGAATCGACAATTAGAATGACAAAAAAACTATTTTTCGAAAAACGATTTACTCTAGCAACTGCGATTATATCGTTTTATATCGTACGCAGGAAAAATAAAGACGATAGATGTATGAAATTGAGATAAAAGTTCTTCTAAAATTGTATATTATCATTTATTTATAATGTAAATATGCTTAGAGAAGAGAAATTTATATCGAAAATCTTTTTTTTTAAATAATAATATTATCGTAAATAAAAAATCGTTCGTTCACTAATATTCCCATCAAACATTCCCACGCATTCCTTTCATCAATAATCGCTTCTTATCGATTTTACGCAAATGTGTATAAATAATTTCAATTTTTTTAATAAAAAAAAAAATATTTCATTTTATTTTCAAAAATGTCACAGATTATTCAAAAAGGATCAGAAAGACTGATGATAATATTCGCATTATCGATGATAACGGCTCTGAAAGCACTAGCATTTGAACTTGTACACAATTATGTAATTACACTTGTTTAAAAGATAGTTCATTGCTTACATCTTACTATAAAGCGAATCGCACATTAAATTTGTGACTATAACTGGAGTTGTGCATCTTACACAAGGTATGTTGCTGAACATTCAATGCGAAACGCAATTTTTGATACAAAAATAAATATCCAAAATTGAGAAAATTATGTGTGTAACAAAAATAACCATAATGAATTCACATTTCACACAATCAATTATCACACCTTAAAGTTAAAGAAAGTAGAGTAAATATGCAATGTTATATATATTCAAATAAACGTTTATGATCGTTTAATAATTTAGTGGTTAAAAAAATATGATATAGCAGTCTTATTGCATATTACAGACTTAATTTATGTTTTGAATACTTATTTAATCAAAATAAAAAGAAATAAAAATAATAACATTTTTCAGGTATTTTAAGTATTTTACATAATACGTGTTAAGAAATCATTTTTCTAGAATTTTATAGTTATGATAGCATGTGTTGAAAAATCTATCATTCATTGTGCTTCACAGTGAAGATCAAATTATACCCTTTTCTAAACTCCTGAGATTATATGAAGACCAACAATGGTCCAATTATGTTCAACCTAGTCAACACAAGTCATTTAACATATACTTTTTACAACGTGTTCATACAGTATTATAAATTATTGACTGGTTTGCTACGTATCGTAATCTTCATCAATGTTGGCAGTACAAGAAAAATTCGATACTGGTTGATTGACTGCAGAACTTCTTGGAACGCTATCACTCGTATTACTGTTCACTTCTGTGTAGAAATTTGGTTGGCTAGCATTAAATGATGTAGGCATGGATATTTTAAACTTTGGAGCATTGCAAGCAAATACTGTTTTAGCTCCCCTATCTCCTTTGTCAACAGACTGCCTCCGATTTGGAATTTGTGTTTGTTCATAAGATTGTACACAGGTTGAGCCATCTTTGGATACACTGCAATAATATAATTAATTTAGATCAAATGACACTCAGAATATGAAATTTACAATGATAATTAGAGGACTTTAATTTACTTTACTACAGCAACAGCTGGAGCCTTGGGGGCAAAAGAAGTTAACGTTGTACTGACTGGAACAACTTGCATTGCTGGGGTTGCAGGAGGAGTATGGTTGTCGTCATCTGGACCAGAAGCATCTGGCAAATTTTTGACAAGATCTTTCAAAAAGTCAAATCTACTTTCTGAAAGGATACATTGTTTCCTGCAACATGTAACAGTGATTACAGAATTAATAGAGTTTACATGATAAACTTGACAGCATAGACATAATAGGATCAATACTAACATGTGAGAAGGACTTAATGTCTTTGCCTGCTTGGCACTTGTGATTTGCATTGTTTTGGTAAGGAGTGAATGCACAAACAACTCCAATGTTCTAGGTATAGTAATGGTTAAGGAATACATGTTTTTACATAACTTGTTGTAAAACAATAATTTTGTTATGACCCATTAAAATAACAAAAGCAAATAGTTTAAAAAAGAATATTTATATTACAAAAAAATATTGCTAACTGAATGTTATATTTAATTTTCCAGCAGCAACAAACCTTGAAGCTAACAATAAACCAAAGTATATATTTCTTTAACAAAAATATTTTTTTATCAATGTTATTGACCAACACCAATGCACATGAAGAAAATTTGAAAGTATCAGTAAAGTGTCCAGCTGTGAAAGTACAAAACCTGAATAACTCTGAATAAACTTTTTTGTCTCGCTCTACTTTTTCAGAAAGCCGCAGCGCGAGTGCAACCATCACGAACATCACAAGTCTCCTCTCGCGAGTAAGTATATGTATACATATAAGTACTTTATATACGTTCGGTTACACTCAAACTCAACTACCTGCGAGGCTGCGACCTTCATTGATCGATTCCGTGTTTTGTTACAGCTAGAGCTAGGGCTCACAAGAATGAAACCCTTGTGTATATTCGTATAACCATCGTTTTTTTTTTTTTGCATACAAAAAGGATATAGATTATGATGGGGACAGCCTGTGCGACCTTCCCCACCTCCTCGTCCGTCTGCATGATTTTTTTGATGCGCCCCTGCAAAAGTAAAAGGTGTCGCGTGAAAAAGTGAGGTTAACAATGCCCCGAGGTAAAACACACACGCATTCGCGTCTTTCTCTCCCGAGGATGCCTTTGAGTAGGCTGTCACAAATTACTCCCACAACGGAGAAAGGGAGAGAGAGAAAGACAGACGAACTGCCAGTGCCTCGAGCCCATAATAACAACAACAGTAGGTGTACATCAGGAAGAGGAAGAAAAAAACAATATCTTAGGTACTCACGGGTGGAAAGCGAGCATTGTATTTTTTCTTCTTGCTGGGCATGTCTGCAGCACGTCTTCCTCAGGAAAATCCCTCCGACAGCCTCACCTGGCCCTTCAACAGCCTCGATAGTAGACTCTCCCGTTTGAAGAGAGGGAGAAAGGGAACGTCGGGTTTAACCCCTACTTGCTCGGGGCACAATCATCAAGCCTCGCTCCGAAATGTAATAACGCAGAAAAGGAACTTGTTCCGTTATATACTAGAATATCCTTCGTCGCGAACAAGTCGTCGTCGCCACGATTCTCGCTCACAAGCACAACACAGCCGCAGAGCAGTATATGGTATATACAAGTATTATAAGTATAGCATAGTGTCCGTCCGCGGAAGGAAATCAAATCCCACTTGGTCTCTGCACACAACACGGTATCTATCAGCGCAGCATTCCAAGCACGCGTTCGACGCTCGGACACAGTTCAACTACACAGCGTTAGTCTCTCGGCGGCAGCTGAACGCGAAGGTATATATACTAACAGCACAAGTCCGTGTATACACGCTCGCTATGTATATAGATATATAAATGTATATGCTCACTCACTGGCCGCGCGCGCGGTCCTCGGCAGCTGCAGGTTTGTTGTATTGTGCGCGAGCACGCCGCGCGCAGCGCGTATTTCACTGCGGCCGCGCGCATGTGTTGCCCACGTCGGTGTGCGCCGTGCGGACGGAGCGTGCTTCGCGCGGCCGCTCGAGAGAGTCGTCGTGCTCGTCTATCTGCTTACTACTGAGAAAGAGGTGTAGTCAGGGTAGGGAGGAGAGGAGAGAGAGCAGCTGCGACGTGACGTGTGGGGAGTAGGGCTTACGTATAGGCTGCTGCGTGTGGCCTGTATATTGGATTGGATCATGTATTATGATCAAATAGGCATATTATAATCGCGTCTATGTGCCGAAAAATTTTGTTATAGCCGCGATGCTTTTTGCGCGTTTATTGCGTATTTATTCTTTTTATTAACGATTATTATTTATAGAGATGGGGATTAGTATTTTATAAAGCTCGTCTGATGCACGAGATGAGCGTCGGACGATTTCTATCTCGCTGATGATAGATTTGGATTATCTGCTCTGCAGTGTACTTACATAAAGGAGAATTAGGTTTAATTGTTGTGAAAAAGACGTAATTTTCGTGATTCACGAAACGCTTTGGCGTTTTAAACTTTTTGCTATTATGTACGGTGTGTATAGTTTACGAGCGAAGAAGGTCGTGACTTTGCATCGAAACGTATTACAAGTTATCAGTTTTTTATCGTTTGGAACCGGTATACTAACTGCGGGAGAGTTAAACTTTTAGAATCGCGCTTTCGTTCTAACCGATATAGTACAGTTCTGGACTATATATAATACGCTCTTATCATAATGCTTCGTTAAGCAACCAATTTTTCTGAAAAACAACACAATTTATAAATACGTATTTCATCGTTTTTGCAGTATTTTTAAGGCAAATGCAGGATCGATCAGCAATTTGATGGTTTGTTGCAGTACAAAATAAAATATGCGATACAATAATCATCAGTGAAATGATGACACAAAATATCAATTTATCAATTTTCAGCTTCAAGTAATCTATTCTAGAGTTGAAAAATAAAATAGATGACGAAAGAAGTAGTTTAGAAAGTTAATGAGAACATTGCAATTTAAATTTTTTCGCTACATGCATATGATATTATAATCATTGCTTGCTCCAATAAGTACCTATTGCAGAACCACACATCCTGCGACATACGAAAATGGAGAAAAACAGCTGATCGATTGTAACGCTGCACCGCAATCTCGCACGTTTGCAGGGAAGAGGGAACTAAGCGTGCGCTTCTTCCGTTACCTCAATAAAGTAAATACTCGAATTATTCACTGATTAGACTTAGTTAAGCGTAATAAAAGTAAGCTCTCGAATAAGAATTATCAGTCGACGTATACTTCTCGAAGAGAAAAGTATGGAAGCTGAACTTTTGCAAAGTTTGGAAGATGTCGGGTAAGTTTTAGGTTATGAATCCTTAAACGACTTTTAACGTTTTTCTCTTATAATTTAATTAATCAAAATGAAATCAAGATTTCGCAAGTTCGCGAATGCGGTTTATTTCGTCATTTTCGCAGCTAATTTTTGTTGATTGTAATTCTTTAATGATCAATTCAGGTATACTGGACCCCTGTTGGATGCTCCAAAACTCAGTCAAGCTCTTCAAGGAGGAGCACGATCTCCGGATTTTACTAGTCTTGTCTCATGGTTAACTGATCAAATCGGTACTTTTGAAAAGTTAGATGATACTGTACACCCCACATCTTCCCCAGAAGATGCTAACTCTTTCTTGTTGGAGTTGAGTACATTTCTAAAGGAATTAGGATGCGTAAACACAAAGTTGACTACGGGTAATGCTAATCAGCGACTAGCTACTTTGGAGGATCGAGGATCTCTCATCGAATATTTGATAATAGAACTTATGACAAGTAAAATGTTGGAAGCTAGAAAACCAGATACCAATAACACTACAGAAATTACTATTGTAAGTACATTTTGTCTGTTACTAAATTTACTTTTTCTATAGAATATGTCTTGACTAATAAATACAATATTTATGTGCAGAGTGAAAGTATAACAGCTAAAAACATGCGGGAAATGCTGACAGCTTTGAGATTTCAAAAACCTCCAGATAACATCTCTCCCGAATTGCTATTTAAGAAATTACATGCTAAAGTATCAGAAGTTATTAAACAAGTACCCAAAGATCTAGTCGGAAAGCCACTCTTTTTTGGAGAGTTAAATAATAGTCAATGGGAAAGTTTAGACAAGTTGCAAGGAGATTTAAATGAAGAATATACAATAAGACGCGAGATGTTGTTGCAGCGATTAGATGTGACAATTAATTCCTTTTCGGTTCGTAATTTTCATTAATTTGATTCTATCCCTTTCATCCACTGGATGATTTTTTATTGCTTTATTACTTTGTAGTGGTCAGAAAGGATAAGGCCAAAAGTAGATGAGTTGAATAAAGTTTACCACTCAAAGAGAGACACGATGCAACGAGATCCCGACGTGACGCTTGCTCATCTTTTATCAGCTAGAGACGATTTGGCTGTAATTGAGAAGACGAGCAACGCAACGGTTCGTAAAAATACCCGAAGCTCCGTAAACAAAGTTATTATTGGGGCAGTACCTGATAGAGGAGGCAGGCCATGCGAACAGGAACCTCCTCCACCTGAAATGCCATCTTGGCAAAAGGACAGGGTACAAGGTCCACAAAGGTAACTATTTTCCAATGTCCAAGCATTATTCAGATTTTTTTCTTCTACTCATGATGATGAAATTTTCAGGGGTGGATTTGGCGGAGGTAGAGGTGGTGGCGGCGAGCGTGGCGGTGGGCGAGGAGGCGGACGAGGTGGTGGCGGTGGACAAGGAGGCGGCGGTGGCTATCGCGACAACAAATCGGCCACCTCGAACTTCGGCCAGAACAATGACAATCAGCCCAAACAATTCTTTGGAGATATGAATTTGAGTTTTGGAAACCAATATCAGAATAAGGGTTCTTCGTATTCGAATCAAAGCTCTGGATACAGTGGTAACCAAAATCCTGGATATAGTAATAAGGGAGGTAATTATGGAGGAAATCAAAGTTCTGGTGGATATGGTGGCCAAAGTAGCGGGTATAGCGGGAACCAGACTTCTGGTGGCTATGGCGGTCAAAGCACTGGATATAGCGGTAATAATCACAGCTCTAACTATGGAAACCAAACTTCAAGTGGGTACCAGAATCAAGGATCAGGCGGATACAACAATCAAGGAGGAGGTAATTGCGATTCTTTTACAACGCTTTTTTAACAATAACCTAGTTAAAATATTGATCGTTATTATTATAATTATGTTAGGTTACGATAGAAAAAGTGGCGGTGATTACAACAGAGGTGGTCAAGGCAGAGGTGGTCGTGTTCAAGGAGGGTGGAACCAAGGAAATGATGGTTACAATAAGGGCGGTTACAACAACCGCGGTGGAGGTCAAGGAGGTGGCCGAAGATATTAGTGGAATCAATTCTAATGATAATTTCGTCGTTGATTTTTCCTTAAAATTATTTCATAAGTACTTTTTTACTTAGTAAAAATTTTTATTTATACAATTAGTAAACTACTCTGCATTTTCATATAATTACACAATAAATATAAAAATCTGTATAAAAATACTTATATATATTAACTAAAAATGAGTGTGTAGTTTGTATGTTTATAACAGATGCAAGACTGTCAACAGTTGCTTTGAATGATATATGTACAATTCATTTGCAATATGAAAATAATTAAACAACTATTGTTGAAAAAATGATGATATAGACTTTTTTGGAATATTACTACCAATCTCATCACTATGCCGTTTTCTTAGATGATTTGGACTTTCTAAAACGTTTTTTCTGCTACGCACATCGTCGTTGTTCGTCATACGGTTCATTTCTTTTTGCAAATTTTGTGCCACATGGTAATCATTGTGCTCATCAAATTTTTCTACCAAAATCAATTGACCGCACTCTGTGCATTTTTTAAAATTATTAACCGAATCGTTGTTTACATCTGTTTTTATGAAAAAGTTTTGAAATCTCGGTTTTTCGTTAGTACTTTTTGTTTTAGATACTTTATTTTTTGTAGATTTATTTGTCTCATTTTTTAATTTGTTGGTATTATTGCTTGTTTTATTACGCGACTCATTCTTTTTCAAAAACTTTCTCGCTTCCTCTTGTAAATGAGGCGGTAGTAATCGAACAATATTCGGATCTATATCATTCAAATCTGGAAAAATTTCTTGTAATCCTACAGTTGCAGTACTCTCAATCGTTGAATGACTTTGTAGATGAGATATCGTCTTTGATGATCTTGGTAACTGTACAGTCTCATCAGAGATATTGTCAGTCTCATCAGTATTATTTTCAAGCTCTTCAGAATTCGAGTTTTCACGAGATTCAATTTCATTATCACAGTCCATTTCATCAGAATGATTATCCAACTTTATTTCTGGTTCTAAATTTACACTGTTTAGTTGCTTATCTTTCAAAATGTTCATAAAGAAAGACTTTTTAAAATTATCAGTTTTCAAGTTTTTTTGAATTTTACTACAAGGAGACGACCTTCTACTAACTTTAGAGCTAGTGCTAGGTTTGGAGTTAGCTTTAGGCACTTGTTCAACCATGCGATTTGCGTCTATTTCTTCGCTCATTTGAACGTCATTATTTACCTCGTCAATTTTGCGGGCATCATGTTCAGCGTTACTATTTGTCACTGTGCTAACTTTGTCGGTTGTACTAGATTTAAAAAAATTCATAAAATTTTCGCTTCCTTTTGCTTTTATAAATTTCCCAGCAGATAATCCTAAGAATGATATGGGTAGCTGCTGCGTGGCTTTGACAACAATGTTAAGGGATTGTTCTGCGACTTTCTCCTGTTTGTACGATGTTAAGGCAATGGTTCGAGACTGTGAGACTAACTTTTTATCTTGACAATACTGAAAACTTACTATGAGCTGCGCTGCTTTACGTTCATTTTCTTCTAGATCTTGCTCAAGTCTTTCACACACTTCCGCCGACAATTCTCCTATCCAGTGTTTAAGCTACAACAAATTTAAATTGTATAAATGGTGAATTAGGATTTTTTATAAATATAACTATAACTACTTATCAATGCAATCTATGAAACTAACCACATCCAGTTCTACTATAGCCTGTTTTCCTGGGAATCTCTTGCATGCTCCTATTGACTTTGAAACCAGTCTTGGAGTGACTGGTTCGCTATCAATACCGCGGGCAATATTGTATAACCACATTCTATATAAAAAAATTGGATTATAAATTAAATGCATCATCTTAATTAATATCTTCACTACATTAGTATTTATTTTCTTACCCAGTTTTTTCATCAAAACGGTTTTGAAGATATTGCAGAGAATAAGGTAAAAGATCTGCCATAACATTGCATTTTAATGAATCTATAACCATATCTCCCAATTTTCCTCCAAGATTCCTAACTTTTTTTACTGGCAATGATCCATACAACTCAGGAACAGCAGATGCTGGTAGAATAGTTTGACGATTAGGTTTATGCAGGCCACATGCTAATTTAGCTAAAATCTATAAATGCGAAAACATTGTATGTAATTTGACTTTCCAATCAAAAGAAAATAAATAAGGTAAAAAAAAAAAATAATGCTTTAACCTTATTGAATGAAATTCCTGCTGAACACCTAAAACCAGTAGTGTCATAAACCTCTTTCCTTATATGTTCAACAAATGCACCAGCAATAGCTAAGCGCTGGATTTGAATGTCATCTGCTAATTCCAAAAGCCAATCTTGAAGACCCTTACTTCTTTGTTCTGAAAATTAATCATTGCATAATCAAAGTTGTGCATATATATGCAAGATCAATAGTGATAGAAACAAACCTTCATCATTTACACCGCTTTCTGAAAACCCTACAACATAACTATTCATTAGTTGCTTTGAAATAGAATCAGAATCAATTATTTCTTTTGAAAGTTTATCATCAACTATTTGAGTTATATCTAAGTAAGCCTCGTCAACACTAGCTCTTTCCACTATATTACAATGTTTTTTCAAAACATCAATTACTTCACGTCCAGCACTTCTGTATCTAAAAAAAATATTATAAAAAAATATTATTTAAAATTATTATCCCCACTGACAATCGAGTAAAACACTACTATAATAATAACATTATTTTTACCTAGAGGTGTCTGCTTTCCCTCTCTGAGAGGGAACGATTGCTAATATGATATCTGGACATTTTTCCTTTGCTTCTTCACCACGCATGTGACGAGTAACTCCAAAATCTCTTGCTTCATAGTTTACAGCAATTATACTGAAAACATTTATAACAAGCTTATTAAAAAACGTGATTGTCCTCATAAACATGTCAGCAATTTTAATACAAATAACAAATCTTTACCCTCCTAATTTCCACTGATTGTATTGCACTACTGCCAAGGGTTTTCCTGCATGTTCAGGTTTCAATCTTGTCTCAACTTGACAGAAAAAGCAGTCCATATCAATTAAAACAACAATACGGTTTCCTAAGTTTGCCATTTCAGCTTAAAATTTCTGGAAATAGGTTCTTGTAAAATATTCTATCAAGGTTGCTTGAAATTTAAAAGCTTTATAACAATATTGTGCTCCAAAAACATTATGCACTAATGGCAAAATGCACACGATCAGCAGCAGCTGACAATTATTAGACAACACACACGCATATGAGAGAGACTATATAGAGATGAGTTGACAGCTATAGCGCTGCGAGTTGCGACCTTAGACCATATTATACAGTATACTGTATGGTCTAAGGTTGCGACATAATGGCTGTTTTCCCGCGTATTTTTGTTGCTTCTCATTGGCGCATGCGCATATACGCGCAAAAATTCAAATCAACAAATTTATTCTTACAATTTATTCTTTGGGATGCTAAAAAAGGTTTAATTCAAAATAAGTAAGCACTTGTTTTAATTTGAGTTCATAGTGTTTTATATTTTCTAGTATACGTATAAATGCATGATAGCAGCATATCACAATATGCACCATATTAATATATATATTTCTCAAAATGATAGATTAAAAGTCTAGAAAACTTCATGATTCAGTTTTAATGCTTGTAAACTTAGATAAAAAATACAATAATTGTTTTTGTTCGAGAGGGCAGAACATATTATGATTCTGCTATATTTATTATTACTTTATTACACAGCTAGTTTATCTTTATTAACGGTCTTATAATATATCTCAAAAAGTCTTTCACGTTGGGTATACCCTGGCCAAATAAAAATATACAGCTATGACAGTTTTTTTATCACTCCTACGTTAATTGCACAGGATTAATTTTTTTTAAAGGAATGGAGCGTTATCGAATGTGATGTGCAAGTAGGCTAAGTGTCACGATAATCGACCATTCACATACATCTAGCATTAATTTTTGTTCCCCTTACAATTAACTAATTCGTAACACTATTCATAGTATACAGAACTGGGTTTTTTGAGAGAGATTTCTTTTGAAATACTGATACTGAAAATTATACCAGGTACTCTTACTACTCAAATCACGGCGACGTGAACGTATTAATAGTATTCATACCCAATAAATACTTGAATTCTAATCAAAATAAATTTTGTATAAATTATACTTCTTGAAAAACCCGAATTTCATCTAATGATCAATTATGTAGACATGTAACCTGCACAAAAGGTAGTGCCAATAGGTCCATTAGAATTCTTTTACATCGAAATAACAACAAGTCTGTTCGTTTTCCTTTGAATTACTGGTATCTCTTGGAAAAACACACTTTTTCAACATCTTCGGCCAATTCCTCAAACTCGTGTATGCTAATAAGTACTCGAGCATTTCTGATTAAATTCAAGTACGGTAATGTTATATAATTTAAAGAAAAGTGTGATGTGAAAAGTCAAGAAGTATTAACTCTATAAAGTACGATTAAACATTACACATCCAAACAATGTTAATATCACGTAAAATTTGTAACGATTCAACTACTACATATTCTTAACGTTTCACACCTGCATGCTTCATAAAATACCTCGTATATAGCACCAAGAATTTGCCAAAGATTCAAACAAAAGCGTTCAGAGATAACAGTTCGTCAATTTGCATTCGCCATGTACCTTATAGCCAACTCATTTGTAATGCTTTACGAATATCGAAAAGAACGCGTACTTTAGAAGATCTTGAACTTTATCGAATCACGTCTGATAAATTATAATGTATTGTATAAGCTCATATAAAAGGATAGTAAAAGTTTTATAAAATAAAGAAATGGATTCCAAAGTCGACTAATTTTTCACGACATCTACATATTACAACCGTTTGTCGAGTATCAATGCTATGCAGAATAGTCGGATGTAGTAGTACAGCTATATACCGAACTATTATCATCGTATCTGTTACAAATTTCCCAAAAATGCATCGAAAAGTTTGACCCTCATTGTATACGCACATTGATCCAAAAAAGTGCTTCGCAACACTTGATTGTTCGCGACTTATCGTCTCCGTAAAACCCTGATCATCGCCAACCTCTAACGATTTCGTGTCGTTTTCAGGTGCTCTTCTCCGCTAGCCTTCTCTTCCTAGAGAGAGTATTTAGGCGAGTCTACAAGCGACAAGCTCGACGAATGAAACTTTCTGGAAGCTGTAGCGACAGGACTAGCCGGAGCCGACATACTCAGCGCTGAGTATTGCTGCTGGCCTCCGGAATGTCCATGATGGTGCCCGGAACTCGTGCGCTGTCTTCTGGAAGCTGGCCTCGGTAGAGGTAGTGCTGCTGCGGGTGGCATGGGACTAGCTCTGTTGGCGCGTTGGTGCGCGTAGAGGAGAACGCCGATGTCCGCGTGACCGGCTTCCAGGGCGATCTTCAATGCGGAGCTACCATCCACGTCGACGATGTTCGAGTCGCAGTCCGGCTGGCCTAGCAAGAGCCGGACGATGTCCGCATGGCCGTGTTCGGCCGCGCACATCAGCGCTGTGCTGCCGTCCTCGTCCTGAAGATTCACGGCTGCACCGGCTTCGAGGAGGAGACGGGACATGTCCTTGCGCCCGTGAGACACCGCCAGCATCAGGGCTGTCTGACCGTGCTGAAAGGTAAAGTACAATTATGATTTGTATTTTTCACATAAGAAATACACTTTGGAAAGTGCATAGGCGCACTTGCCGATCTGTGCTACTGTCTAAACTTAATTTTCAGAGTGTAATTTCATCCATCACGAAACGCGTATACAATTTCACCAAGAAGCGCAATAATATACGCAGCGAGAATTCAAATTACGCGGCATTGAATTTCAAAAGATATAAAGTTACGATATTCAGCGTATAATAGTAGTCAAATTTTCGCAAGCTACAAAAAAGAATTCTCATCAACTCACCAGCCTTGCTCGAACATTAACATCGGCCATCTGAAATAGCCTCTTAACGACAGACGCGTGGGTGGAGTTGCGCACCTGGGCCAGGGCCGCGAGCATAACGGGCGTGTAACCAGCGTGATTCGATCGGTTGACGTCGCAGACCTTGGAATCGATGAGGATCGAGACAACGTCAAAGTTGCCGTGCGACACGGCATAGTGCATCGCTGTGTTACCGCTGGAATCCGTTAGGTTGACTACATGACCAAGCAAAGAGCTTGAGTGCTGTTCAAACTGGTCCAGGTAAAACTCGACGCAGAGTGGATCAGCCTGGGCCGTACTTGAGACCTTGAACCACTCGTGCTGAACTATGTTGCTGGCGTTCTTCACTCGGCTCGGCAGTGTGCCACCCGCACTTACTTTCCTGTGGACAGAGTTGGATTTTAGATGCTATAGAAGTTTGTAATGACTTGTCTTTTGTTTGGGGAGTCACGCTGGGTGATTTCTATGGGCTTGCCAGCGTGAAACACGGGTAATTGTGACGATTTAAAAACACATCAAATACGGTCGTATATAATTTTAGTACTGCCATATATTCTTTGTAAACGGGCGTAATTGTTTGTCGAACGCTTCTGAATTTAAAATGCGTGGGCGCGTGAAAGCTTTGATTTATCCCTGCAGCACACGTGGCTCATTTCAAATTCAAATTTTCCGATCGTTAAACGCACACAAAATGTGAATTTTCTATGAAAATTCAAGCTTTTGTAGCCGTTTCGCAATAAAATTAAAATTCCGTAACCAAAGCCAACAGACACGACCGCGAGAATATCAATGACCTCATACCTGAGATTGTCATCGAGGACCTTGAGTGCCGCCTTCATCTCCTTAGACAGCTCCATAGGCGGCCTCTGCCCACTTATTTTCGGCGTCTCGAGGACCATGCTGCTGACGAGGGCGTCGTCAAGTTCCTTCGTCTTTTCCGCCTCCTCCGAGTCCGGACTGATGATGATTTCTCCGACGTCGAGCTTGGCATAACTGTCGCGCTGGATTTCGTTCTTCTCGACGTTGTTCTTCTGCTGCTGCTGCTGTTGCTTGTCCAAAGACGATTGTGATCCGGCTAGCACGCGTTCGGCATACTTGTGCTCTAGGCTCTGTGACCTGTGAAGTTATTCGAAGCTTAGAATAGATCTCTTGTAGGATTTTACTTCTTTTTTGTTTATGATGAAAGTTTTAATTGCCCGTTGGAAGGTATAAGATTAGCAGGATATACAGTTCTTTCGGCGCTGCGCCCGAAATAAAAGTTTCAGCGGGAGTATAAGGAGAATCGAGTTTCGGTTTAATTAAAGCCACGCAAGATCGTTTCGAGAGTAATAAAAATGTCTTGTTACGCTGAACTATTAGATTGTCGTTCTACGAATTTTCAATTAAAGATCATCCAATTTCGTGCAAGGGAGATTATGTCCTACCCCTGATAGCACAAGACGTTTTAAAGACGTTTTTAAGACGTCAAAAAAAATACGGGGAAACGTACTTTTTGAAAGTATTAAAAACGTATTAAAAACGTATTTTAAAGGTTATTTTGGCCGCAACAAAATTACCCAAAAAGTCTACGGATTCCTACAGATACGTGCTAAAAACGTACTTTAAACGTCCTCTATATCCGTAGACTGCGTTATTAATACGTTTTTAAAACGTTTAGCAAAAACGAAAGAAAGACGTTTAATGTGCGTTTTTATACGTATCCCATTAATAAAAGTCTATAAATCGAGGAAACAGAATAACGTCATAAATACGTTTAGTCAACCGAAACAACGTCGCATAAACGTTTATAAAACCTCTTCATAACGACTAGAAGACGTTGTTAAAACGTTTCTGCACATAAAAACATATTTAATCAATCATATCTTTTTATTAATTATATAATTAGGTACACAAGACAAGTAATCGTTGTTTGTTTAAATAAAGGTAAGGAATTATATTCTTTATTCAGTATAATACAATATTTTGCATTAAAGCTTTGATTTACATTGGATGAGTAACTGAATTAATCCTTCCCTGCAAACTAAGTTAGTGACATTTTGATTCGCTATAGAAATTATAAATCTATAATAATATTAAAAACAAAAAATGTACATTTCAAGAAAGTCAACTAATTTCTTTACAGAGAACGATGATAAAGAAAATCATATAGTCGAATAATGTATCTAACATGGAAGACGTGGTATGATCTTATCAAACGCTAGATGTCGCACTATTGCCATAAATTTTACATTTTCATATAATCTTACGCGTAAAACTTCGTGCAGTCCGATTAGAGTAGGAGCCAGGAGGTTTGCGTGACCGACAGAGGTCTTATCAGTCAAAGCTTTCCAGAAAATGTGTTCAAGTGATTTTTTGGAATATTTTAGAAAAATTTCTATTTCTGCACTCGAAGTAATTTTCGAAATTTGAACGAATTTTCAATGATAACGTTTGAACACATTTTAGGTATCTATGTTTTAGTGAACACATTTAAACTGGATGCAGCGACAATAGACATTTACAATAATCAATATAAATGCTTAGGATGAGTAAATAACAGAAAAAAAATCAACGATTCGATCTTAACATACGGAATCTAAAGGAACACTATTAATTTGAAAAAGTTATAGTTACAACTCGCTACAATCTCTCTTGATATATATTTCTATTACATACGAATCCATCATTTGGAAAATATTAAATGAATAAAAAGATGTTTCAACAATTTTCCATCAACTTAACAGTTTTGCCATCGATAAATACAGACATGATTGTCTTGCGTTTGTGAAACATGCCAAAGCTACTTCTGTAGAATTTATGTATCTAAGTACGAAAATTCGACGCCGATTATTTAAATATATATTTTCTATAAAAGCATATAACAATCAATCTTTCAAGTAAATAAGGATTTCGATATTACAATAAACCTTGAATTTTCCTAAATATTAATTTAAACAGCAAATAATATTAATCAGTTCCAATGAGCCGCCCTATCGTTCAACGTAGTCCGACAAACTTGGTCGATTCTGCACGTTCCTTGTAGGAAAATTGCATGATCGTCCTTACCAGACGCTCTCTTAAACGAGATTCGCCTGCAATCGTCATTTTACTTAAAGTCTAACATGTATTCAATATAGACTAGTAATATTAGCAATAATATAATAATAATTTACATTTACACGAGATTTTGCCTTAATAAACCACTTATACAATTAAAATCGCTACGCCTTAACTTATAAAGAGTAATTAATTTGAACCATCAACTTCTTCATCACTGCCGTCTAATGTATTCGGCAATAGAGATGAAGCCAGACTCTTCGCTGTTTCTTTCTTCCTTGATGTTTTTTCGTTATTTCTGCTCGTTTTGCCTTTATTGCCCTGCTTTTCTTCTTTCTTTTTTCTTCCATTTGCCTTTTTTTCTTCTAAAATAAATATTGATTATGTCATATTTATAAAGTATTAGCTGATCAAATAAATACGTTTTCATTAATCATTACCATCAAGTTTTATACGAGATTTGGCATTTTTCAAATAATCGCTTACATATGTCTGCAATTTCTTTGTATTTGTTCGGCATGAATTTGTCAGCATTCTAGTAGTAGCAACTAAAAAAATTATAATAGTGTTCAAAATTAATTTGAATTATTTGTTAAAAAACTTCTAATTAATTTTATTTAAAAAATACCTTCAATGAGGTTGTAGAAAAGAGTTTCATTAAAAACTTTTTTCCCTTTTTGTCCACAACAACTATAAAGTTCTTGTACCTCGTTGGACATTATACGTGCAGTCATCTTCCGCACAGTGTCTTTCCAATTATTCTTATTCACATAAGCTTGAAGATACTGCCACTAAAATATTTACAATGATATATTAAATAGTTTAAACAAAAATATGAATAGCACTTTAAACTTGTAAAGTCAAAACATCTTTCAAGTAATGTATCCAACAACTTACAACTTTATTTCTAAAAGCTTCATCTTTGCGAAGATCATCATCAAAAGACTCAAATAAATCTGGGTCTCTTATTGGAAAATGTTCGTTCAATAATAAGGTATCCTCTAATTGTAGACCATTTTCCACATCAACCTTTTCATTTTTCTTCATATTGGCAGCTACGGCTATCTTAGCCTGATTGGCTATTATTTGATGCTGTTGTACTGTAAATTTCAGAAAAATTCAAGGCATATTTTATTTATTTATTTATTATTTATTATTTATTTGTTATAACAACGGTTCTAAATTACTATCTACTTACATCCTATTACATTTATTTTATCATTGATTGGCAAGTTGACAAACTCTTCCGGTTTAAATATATTTTTACCTGCAAAAAATATTTGAGATTCAAGTTTATGGTGTAAATATTTCAAATGTAGAACTATCATGTATATATTCTATCTAATTTGAGAAGATGAATATTTCAACAACATATAATTTTTACTCGCAGAATAATTATCTACATATGTATCTGCAACCCTTGTAAAAGTTCTTTTACTTACCATCAATTTTTAGTGCGCTATATTCCATGCTTTTTGAACTTCCTGCCCGTGCATTGTTAAAACTTGGAGCTGCAGTTGAACCATTCTCTTTTGTTTCTGCATTCAAATAATAGCATAAATTTACAAGGTTCATTTTTAATATAAAATAAGAACATACAAATACAATTTTTTATTATTTTACCATCAGCATTAGGTGAAAATAAACCGTCTTCCTCCATATCATTTTCCGTTGCTAATATATCATCTTTCTTTTTTTCCAATGGAACAGCATTTGACTTTTTTGTAATATTTGTTTTATCTAAATCATTAAAATCAATGAATAATTAACGTATTTATAGATTAATATATATACGTATAAAATAAAACATTTTCTTATCTCTGTCATATGGTTATATTATTAGCTAATGTTTATTTAATATTTAATTAATTTTCAGTAGTCAGTTTTACTTTTAAAATTCTTTATCAAAATATACAATTGAAATAAACTATAAATACGTTACCAATTAAAGGCT
Source organism: Pteromalus puparum (assembly GCA_012977825.3). NCBI lineage: Eukaryota > Metazoa > Arthropoda > Insecta > Hymenoptera > Pteromalidae > Pteromalus > Pteromalus puparum. The sequence goes on along the minus strand of CM053169.1, from coordinate 40,056,578 downwards.
GACTTGAATTGTTTCCTATTTGCTGTACTCCTCCTGTGATATTACTTTTTGATATGGTAAATTTGTTTTTTTCTGATATTAACGTACTTTTTATTGTGGGTTTTTTCACAGGCGTCTTTTTCTTATTGTTCTCTGCCTCGTTTTCTCCATCACTTTCATTAAATGTTTCCAATCCTATTAAAATATATTTATTAATTATTATTAATAACAAACTTTAGTTAAGAAGCTAATTATTATTAAAATTTTAAATATTGTACATTTCATTTGTTATTACCTGTATCATCTACTAGTTGTAAATGCAAATATTTTACTTCATTTATTTCATCTGAAATGAAAGAAACTTTAATTATGATGCTGATATTAGTAAAATTTAAAATATTGTAAATTGAATTGGTTATTGTTTGTTGTTTGTTACCATTTGAAGGCTGACTTGAATTGTTTCCTCTTTGCTGTACTCCTCTTGTAATATTACTTTTTGATATAGTAAATTTATTTTCTTCTGATAATAACGTATTCAATTTTATTCTAGGTTTTTTTAAAGGTATCGCTTTGTCACTGCTTTGTGCCTCATTTTCTTCAGCATTATCCTTAGATTTTTCCAATCCTATTAAAATACATTTAATAATAATTATTAAAATAATAATTATTAGAAAAAATATTTAATTATGATTCTGATATTAGTTAAATTTAAAATATTATAAATTGAATTAGTTATTACCTGTACCATCCACTTTTTCAATAACTGTATCCTTCACTTCTCCATCTTCTTCATCTTAAATGAAATAAAGTTTAATTATGATGCTTGTAGTAATAAATCGTAAAATATCACAAATTTCTTATGTCATTACCTGTATTATGAAGTTCATTATTCCCCTGCTGACTACCAGACTCTCCCTGATCTTTAACAAAAAGAATTTATTTTTTATACATATATAAATGGATGATTCTCGGTATAAGGATAAAACAAGAAGTAGACATAAACAAAATGTTAACTCAATAGTTGTTGTATAGCCTGGCATAAATCCGCACTCGCTGCGCTCGGGGGCTTATACACGCCGTGCCGTTAAGTGTGATTTATGGTACTAGTATCGTTATGTACTATTTATAGATATTGAGTGCTAAAATATATATTTTTGAATACCGCGGAAATAAATAAACTTATTATAGCAATTTCTAAAGTTCATCTAGTTGGACACATATATGACCTTTTGAAGAGAATTACCCAAATATTATTGTTTATTACCTTCAGTAATTGTTTCAACAGTACTTTGATTTTCATTACGTGATGGCATTGATGAAATATCCTTCAAATCCTCGATTTCTTCAATATCGTTTGGTTTATTTGTTGATAACGGGGCTGTCAAAAGTTGTGGTAGCGATGTTATCAAATGAAGTAAATTCACTGGTGATACTTGCTCATTTTGATTTTGTACAGTATATTCTTTTTTGTCATTTTCAAGTTTTATTTTCTTTAATGCGTGTTTGGAATCATCGTCGCTGTTGAAAGTTTTCTCGTGTCTCGTTTTTCTTGTTTTTGGATCGTTTAGCTCTTTCCACTTTCTTTGAACACTTTCCTCACTCGAAGTATCTTCAGCTATTTTTAGTTTTCCAATAGCTTCTTGATAGCTTTCTGTGGCTGCAAAATTGAAAATTAATTGGTAACGTATTTAACAACTTGAAATTGCTCCTATACATTACGTTTGGAAATCACAGAAATCGAACTAATTCGTAAAAACGATATGTCAGTGGTTTTTATATGTTTATTGAACTAACCTGTGGACCAATATACATCCTTTACTTCATATTTCTTCCAATTTTCTTTAGGTTTAACTCTCTTACTGGCGGTATTATGCGATGCAATAGATGGAGGCCACATCACTGATGTATTATCATCGCACAACCAGGATTTTGGTACAACAGCCGGTTCTTCATCTTGATCTTTTATAATAATTATTACAAAAGGGTCTGCGTTATTGCCTTCAGTTACAGACGTTGCCATTTTGAAAGTTCAGTGCTATTTAAAAAAGCAAAGCAGTAAAGTGATTTTATTATATTATATTTTAAAAGTTTTATAAGAAGTATAAAGCTTGAAGTGATGTTAAAAAAATGCGCGCGCGCGCGCGCGCGCGCGCGTGTGTGTGTGTGTGTGTGTGTGTGTGGAGATATCACGAACAGGTGTGCAAGTACGCACATTGACTAAATGCATTTGCGTTTGATGGATGAGTGGTTATTAGGGATCGAGCTTGTCGCGATCACTGTCAGCTTTTGACGTGTTTGAGCGGCGATGATGATGTTTGTTGCGCAGCTTTCGGATTTTTCGAGAGAACTTGCGTAACTTGCGGTCAATTTGATAATACGATATAGCGTTATGCTCGAAGCAAAAAAAAAAAAACAAATCAGTCGTCATCAGTTACGGTTATGGAGCTATATTCACGACATGGAATCGCAATCGACGCGAAAAAATTAGCATAAGGAGAAGAGGAAGAAGAAGCGGGCAACGGCAACACATTTTCCAATGACCTACATAAAATTTTACTGCAGCGATAAGCGGCTCTCTTCATTTTATCTGTCATTGTCAAAGCCAGCTAAGCTCGTCTCTTTTGCACTGGCTGGCATTACGTAATTCGAGAAAAAGCCTTAACAAGAGCCGCGGAGAAACGCGTCCTCGGAATAAATACGTCGAACCAAAAACTAGAAACAAATATTACGTATGAATAAATGAGCGATGCGATTAATCTCGCCACCACTCGGCGTCAAAGCTCCCACAATCATCAAATCCGGGAGAACACGCAATTCTCCCCCGAGCAGCAGTAAACGCACGTCTTGATATCTCCGCGCCTTAATAACCCCCATAAAATTTAATAGAAGCCGCGTGATAAAATTATACAAGTGCCATAAAAGTCGAAAAACAAAATATATAATCCAAAGAGAAGAAGCGTCACGCGCGGAAGCAACCGTATACTCGACTTCGTGCTGTAGCAGTACGCGCACCTTCGGTACTTCTTCCGCTCAACGCGTTGCATACGCACGTATTTGTACTGTAGTAGCACGCAACAAAGGTGTGCTGTGAGAGCACAACTTGGGAGCCTGTGGCAGGCTCCTTCTCTTACAAACGGCAGTTAGGCCACCCCGACGGAGACCGATAAACTTCCGAGACCGACCGAGCGCATCCCGCTCACGGGGGGGGGGGGGGTCATGGCCTAACTGGTGTTCGTAAGAAAAGCAGCCTGCCGTAGACTCCCAAGTTGTGCTTTCACAGTACACGGATTATCGTGCTACAACAGGAGACCGCGGGTTATACTGCGGTACGCACCTCGGTACGCACTGTGAGCTGCAGACGCACGTGACTTTACTATGAGAGTACAAACGGGGGGCTGGGACAGCACGACTTTTTTCTCTGTGTGCAGCCAAGCCGGAAGCGGCCAGAAACACGAGAGGGAGGGGGGGGGGCTGCAGAATGTTGATACGCTTGATCTATCGCGTGCTTCCACGACCGGCATTTACTTATGTACGCGGCAACGTATCTACGCCCTCTTGTTGTGTTTATGTTCATATACTCCATACGCACGTGTGTGGGTGTATACGATATAGACCGTCGCTGTTCATATACTTTCTTTGGGGATACGAGTATAATTATAACGTTCGCTGCGTTGGTTAGGGGGGATAGGTAGATCCCTTTTTCGAGCTTTATTCTCGCGACTCGTTCATCTGCATGTGTGCGGAGAGCGACGGGCAAGAAATTTCGCGAATAATACGTACCGAGAAAAGAGAAAGACACGAGAGAGAGAGAGAGAGAGAGAGAGAGAGAGAGAGAGAGAGAGAGAGAGAGAGAGAGAGAGAGAGAGAGAGAGAGAAAGAGACAGAGACACACAGAGTAATGCGGCGACAACAAACCTATATCAGACCACGGCGGTCGCCAAAGGGCATGAGTTTTCTCGCGAAACATAAACAAAGCACGTGTCAACTCATATATTTTGTATAGGTATACTCCTGTCGCACTATGTGTGATGGACTATACAAACAGCCTGACTTTCTTTTTTGAAAATTTCGATAAAATATTATTTGTGTTGAATGATCTCTATATGTTTTATATATATATATATATATATATATATATATAGGTATATCACGCTGTCGCCTTATACTTTATTATTTACTTCTAAAGAGTTTATACGTAACCTGTTTTCTAAAGATTTTACCTAACCTATTACTTATAATTAACAAAACTAAATACTCACTAATATACTCTTCAAAACACGTCGACCCCTTGGCCGGCTTGGCCCTTCTAGCACCGATGTGATCGCCACCTCACCACGGGATAAGATGCCTCGATACGTGTAAGCAAGTAACGACCTACGACAACGAATAATCTCTCACGGCCGGTATCGCGTCAGTAGTCGCCTTGCTCACGCGGACAGTAGGCTGGAACACGACGCAACTCGCAGTCGCAACCTCGCGTTTTTAGTTTTTGGTGTGGTAGCTCGCTGCTCCACTGCGGTGCAAGATGGCGCTGCTGATGGAGCGTCTATAGGTTTAGCGTCTAGGTACAATGCGGTTTGCGGGAGCCGGGAGACGGAACACGGAAGCATAGAGGTTAGAGCCGTTAGAGGTATTACGTCGGGTCATCGTATGATTCGTATCTTCCTAGGTAAGCCAAAGCACTGCCTTTCATCGAGTATCCCTTTGACCAGTTATTGCAGCATCTTCAGTGCCAAATCATACTTTACAGCTTTAGCATAAGCTGCGGAACGATTGCTGATTTTTGCCATCTATGCTATGGCTTTTGTGTACATTTGAACCGCTTCGTCTAACTTGTCCTCCGCCAAGGCTTTATTTCCTGTGTCCTTCAGTGTGGATAGTGGATACCTGAACCATTAATGTCAACGATATACATTATCAAAAGGACTGTAGACGAAAGGAAATGAGAAAGTACTCTATGCAAAATAAGTAATACTTACCTGTATTCACGGAAGGCTACTTCTCATGGTCAGGGCACGGCGTTTGTAAGGTTACTTTATACACCAATATATTACTTTATGAATATTTCAAGTAAAATGATGATTTGGCTCAATTTAATTTGCAAATTTGTACTAGAAGTAGATCCATTCCAGCATCAACAGTTGTTAAGAGCAGCAATTATAGGTCAAGACAAAATTTTGGTATTTCTGGTATACAACTGTTAAAAGTGACCAGAAGTTCTATAAAAGGTAACATTTTTTTCTCTTTACTAGTATGCATTCATTTTTTTTTGTTGAATATAATATTTATATATTATTTAACGCAGAGTTATACTATATAACTGTATATGAACCGTAGATCCGCAAAATTTTGCACGCTCAGTGACTACTAGCACATCAAAAAGTTTCTTGCTCTTCAAATTTGGAACTGCTTCTCGAGTACACATAATCAGCAATAAAACTAATATCTCAAGTAAGAGTAGTGCTTCTCCAGTCTACAGAATCAACAATAATACCAATATCTTGAGTAAGAACAGTTCAACTATTCAATACTCCATGCCCACTCTGCTTCACGTTAATTGGTTTAAAGGTATTTAATTTTTTTGTTTTTCAGTAGGTTAAAACAACAAAATATATTGAAACTTATATATTGAAATATGATGAAACGATCAATGGTTAATATAAATCTCATGAAAAAGACCAAAAACTTGCTTTACTTTTTAATTTATCGTGGAATCATGATTCTCTGGCTGAACTAACAGCATTGATCACAACAGTTCAAAGCAGTTTCTGGATTTTCATGAGATATATACCAACCGTGGATTGTTGTTTCATTATACAGCATTATAATTGTGCACTCCCTCCAACATTTGTGCATAAAACCTGTTTACTGAATTACAATATAAAATAATAATCCATGATGATTGGTATGTATCTCACCAAGACCCAGAAGTTGTTTTTACTTTTTAATTTCTCCTAGAATTCTGATTATCTGGTTAAACTGGCATCATTGATCACAACAGAATTGAAAGCAAGTTCCGGGTCTTGGTGAGATATATACCATGGATTATTTTATCAAAGAGCATTGTCATTGTGCACGCCCTCCAGCATTTCTACTGCATATGAAACATAAAAAACATTTATGTGTAAACTACTATAAGTTGAAAAATCTTAAAGTTTTTATAATTATAATCGATGGGTTTTATATTTTAAATGTAATATTTAATCGTAAATAAATACACACAATCAATTTTTAATTACAGATAGCAGTCTTAAGATGTGTATATTAACCGTTGGAAACCTAATACTTCGATACACACATACAAAAATACACATGAAGAAGCACAGGACACACTAATATTTCTATTCTGACATATACCTGTGTGTAATATTACAAACAACAGGAGATGTCAAATGTAGCCAAAAATACTTAATACTTGACACTATAGTTTTATATGTACAGTAATCAAATTATACATCTGATTGATATTCAAAAACTTGTGAAATATGTACAAACAGTTCACCACAACAATTTCTGTTTAACTGTCTTGTTTGAAACTTTTAGATTGAACCATGCACGTATGGCATCAAAATTTTCCTGTAGATATTAATGTGAAAACCATCGTTATATTACTTAATATAACAACAACCTAATTTATTATTTAAACACCTTCAAACAAACTTAAATGCAAAATTATAGCCCTCTAGGTTTAATAGATTTTGAATAACACCAAAAACAAAATTTTGAAACATGTAATCGTAATTAATCAAGAATACTGTTTTTGGTTTTACTCGAAAACTATCATACTTAGAGGGCTGAAATTTTGCATTCAAGTTTCTTTTAAAGTATTTAAACAATAAATGAAGTTGTTGTTATACTAACTACCATACTGATAATTTTCACATTAATACCCATAGGAACATTTTTATACCAAAGTTGCACGGATCAATCTAAAAATTAGAATCAAGACAGTTAAAGAGAAACTATTTCTATATATTTCACAAGTTTCTGTATATAAATCATCTGTATAATTTCTGTATTGCGTATTATACATATAGTGTTAAGTATTATAGAGATTTCGAATATCACCTCTGAACAGATCTCATGCTGATATGGAAATATCTTTATAGATCACTTACAGAGCTCATTGCTGGCTATATTTGACACATAAGCATCTCCTATTGTTTGTAATATTATACACAGGTATGTCAGAATCGAAATATTAGTGAGTCCTGTGTCGCTTTTGAATGTTTACGGTTCGAACAAAAACTTTTTTTGATATCATTTTAATAATAAACTATAGGGTTACGGCAGCGCGCCAATATCTCGTCTTTTGATTATTGCTTCCTTTTTTCTTAATTTTTTTCTTTTTTTCAATTATATATGGACCTTAAATGGTGAAAAAGTATTAAAATATGTATTTTTTCGCCACGAGTCTTCTGAACTCGATTAAAAAAGGGGAATCTCAGCGTAATCGAGCTGGATGGACACCTTTGTGCTCGATTCGAGAGACCCACCGGGCCTAGAAAGTTGTGTTTTTGCGCAGGGAATAGAATTTGAGCTCGGTCAATTTTTTCAATTGCTCATTCCGATTATTTGCGTTTATTACTAAAGTAAATATAATCAAACGAAACAACAAGTGTTGTTTATTATTATTTATCCGGGCTGTGTGTTGCTGAAAAGTATTTAACCGGTACGAGGTGGGGTGCTTGTACCGTCGTTTTGTAAAACGTCCTCGTTACTATTGTTCATCGTGCGCCTCGATTATTGCTCTCTTTCATCGTTCTTGTTTTGATGGGTTTGAAAGCGCGTGTCGTCCTGCTGCTGCTGTTGCTGTGGCACCGGGGGCCTTATTGTGTAAGTGTATCGGTCAAATTTGACCGACAAACACCGACACATTGTTCTTGTGTCGCTATTAGACCCTTCGTTAGACCCGACACACTGGCGTGTGTTGTTTTTAGACTGTCTCACTCAATACGCTTACGTGATAAGGCCACGGCTGTTCAGATGCCATCGTCACCGCTAATGCTGACGTTTTCTAGCGAAGCCGGCGTCGTCGCGCTGCGGTTGTTATTGTTGTTCGTCGTGCTGGCGGATCTGGTCTTGGTGCTGATACTGTCGATACCGCCACCGGTCGTCGCTTACTAATGGTATAGATCTCACTCTGGCGCTGACGATCGGCAATGCTCAGCTCGTGAAAGCTGAACAGGGGCCATATTTCATAAGCAGTTAGTGAGAGTGAGAGTGAGACTGCCTTGGTAAGAACGATAGCACTGTAAAAGTCATTGAGAGCCGCCTATTGAATTTACACACACTGTTCTCATATCATCTCATCGACATCGTTCTCACCAAAGCAGTATCTCACTGTCACTCTCACTAACTGCTTACGGAATACGGCCTGAAGTTGGCGCTCCAGGTACAGCTTTGTCTTGAACGGTTTGCTATATAGAGGGCATGTAGCACTCTGAGGGTTGTGGATGAGGCGCATGTGCTCTCACAGGTTAGACAAGTTACTGTACATGCGATTGCACACAGGACAGGAGCGAGGGTCTAGCGAGTTTGCGCGATGATGGGGCCCAGTGCGCTCCGTATAGCTTTTGGTGTTTAAATGTAAATTCGAGTACGGATGGTGTATAGTGTCTAGAGTCGCAGATTATGAAGTACAGGTAATGCTAACCGAAGCTTTTGGTGTCTGAATATTTCGATTGGTTAGATATAAAGAGCTGTGAATTTAAGCGCACAGACACCAGTTGCGGTTAATATTGACGTATACGTGTCCAAAGCTACGGAGCGCATTACTTCGATATCGCCATCGGCGACCGTAGACACCTAGCCAGCAGCTGCTGTCAATATTGACGTCTACGCACGAAAAGTTATGGAGCGCACTACCTGGCCTTCGTAATCGGCGACTCTAGCTAGATACCTAGACACCGTCATACGGAGAGCATTTCCTGGATCACCATTCATGAGTGATCAGTAGTTATTAAAAGCTATGTACAAAAAGCTTATGTCGTTTAAGTTGAATACCAATGAAAAATGTTTTCATTCCTAGATATAAAAAAAAAAAAAAAATTATAAATACTTAGCACATTTCTGATACACTGAGGCTAGACCGGTCTTTGTAGAGTACTGAGCAGAAGTTAACGGCAATTTTTACCAGGGATATTGATCCGATTCAAACCGATTAAAAAACCGCTGCCAATTCATTGGCACGTAGCTTCCTCCAACGAAATTTATTGTTCCAATAAATAAAATATTGTTTTAAAATACAGTATATGTGAGTGCTATTTTAAATATTTCCAAGTTTAATTATTTTGCTGTAGAAGCACTAGACACTCATATAAGAGAAAGCCAAATTTTTTAGAACAATCGGTTTTTACATTTCATCTCTTTTGTTGAGAACTGATCAACAAAATCGTTTAAAATTTTAACAGCAGATATCTTTATTTATGGTGAATCACCAAATAAAATTTTGAAGCATTTGACCGCATTGTTTTAGAGATATAAGGAATCAAAAAATTAAAAATAATTCTAACCTTGATATCTTAAGAACCATAGGGGTTTAAAAGCTGCGCAATGAACTTAGCCAAGACACATAAAATATCTATCTTTTTCTAAAATCTCAAGTGCAATAAGGCCTGTTTACGCCCGTAATCCAGGCACAAAAAATTAGTACATTGTGCAACGAGTGCGGAAAGTTGCGAATTGCGCACGCGGGTTAATTACGTAACTAATTGAATCGAAAAATCGAAGAAAGTGGCGTAGCTGGGTTTAAGGGTTTCAATTTTAGTTTTATTCTTCGCTTTCGCTTGCCTTCATCCGATGTGTAGACATATTTATACAATATAAATATTGTGGCACAAAAAATAGCGGCGCGTGGGGTAGGTGGATTTAGCGATTTTGGTTTTAGATTTATTCCTCGCCTTCTTCCGATTTGCCGAAGTATTCTTATTAAGAGCAACTGCGCGTGGGGTTGATGGTTTTGGGGCTTTTAGTTTTAGATTTAGTCCTCCTTTTCATTTGCCTTCTTTCGATGTACAGACTTATTCTGATTAAAAGCAACTGCGCATGAAGTAGGTACGTTTAGGGCTTTTGGTTTTATATTTAGTACTCGCTTTCGCTCGCCTTCTTCCAATTTGCCGACGTATTCTTATTATAAGCTGCGGTGCGTGGGGTAGCTGGGTGTAAGGGTTTTGATTTTATTCCTCGTTTTCGCTCGCCTTCCTCTAATGTGTCGATGTATTTTATTAATAAACATTCTCTAATTAAAAATCGAAGCGTCTGCAGATTTTCCTTTAAATATGTTAAGCAACCATCGCTGTGTAGAAGTGATATTTAGTTATAAATTGGTTTAGGAAAACCACATTATTCGAGCGCATGTAAATAGTAATGTACTGAAAAATAAATTATATAATACAGTATAATACCTAATAGGGTATTCAATGCAGTTGCATATAAGGAAAACGTATTTTTTGGGATTTCAATTTTGGCTTACTCTATCAAAAGTTGTAGCCAAAATTGATATGGAGGTTCGTAATAGATGACTCTTCCTTAAAAAAAGGGTTTTTTATAGCACAGTGTGTCTAAAATCCGCTGTTAAGTCATGCCTATTTGTGGCTTACGTAGTTCTTTTTTGCACCGTATTTATCACACTCACTACGCTCGTGCGCTAACCTCACGGTGCAAATAAGAACTACTTTAGTCACGAATAAGCGCGACTTCCGTATTTTAGCAGTCTGTGCTATAAAATTTTATACGATACTCGTGACTTAAATGTTTCAGTTTTACACGACGCTTAGCGCCCTCGTTACGCTCGGGTGCTAATTGCGCCGTGTAAAAAAGAACTGTTTAAGTCACACGTTTCGTAATGTACTATTTATAGTATTTTTTAGTTTATAACATTCATGATTTCATATACATTCCGTATTTTCCACCAAATTTGTGTAAAATATGAATTAACGTATTTTACACACTTATTTGTGACAAATTTCATCATTGCGATTATGGTTATCAAAATGTTAAGTAGAGAGCAAAATCATAAAAAAATTTAATGTTCATATTTTACACATCGTACTGTATGTCTGTATGTATGTTTAGATGGATAGGATAAATTTATACAGAATGAACATGGAAAATCTGTATTTTTTATTTATATTTTCATAGCATATTAATATTTTTTTTATCGTTCTTTCTTCTTAACAGACTGCTATAATTGTTGTTGCAGCTCAAGTCAAACAGAATCAATCATGAGTTCAGAAAGAACGGTTCGTCGCAGAGTAGCCGAAAAAAGAAAGTTATTTTGTCAAGAAATAACAGAATGTTTGAATAAATTTCCGAAAATTTGTGAAAATTTAACTTCAGACAACAGTGATGGAATAGAAAAAAGTAAATTGACCGATGATGAAATTCCGTCGGTTAACCCTGCTTTAAATTTTATGTGCTTAATGAATACATTAGTTAATGGAAAAAAGACATCACTTGATGAACTAATTGCAAGTCAATTTAAACATTGCACAGATAAAGCAGAACTAAGTAAAGTACAAGTACAAAAAGAAGTATTTGATATAGATGAAGCCAAAAATCATGAAGCAGCAATTAAGGAAACAGCAACAAATAGCACCCTTACTCTAAACAATGGAAATGAATTAAGTACTGGCAAGAGTTTCAATTTACGATATTATTTGCAAAATTGCAACGATGAAGAATCTGATGAAGAATCAAATAGTGTTTCAGATTTTATTTTAGTTGAAAATGATGATAAAGTATTGTTTATGGACGAAATACGACAACTTTGCTTAAAATACATTCATATCATAACACACGAATTCACTGAAGAACTTTTATCAATGTTGAGAAAACATACTGGTACACCTTTTCCTAAAAGTGCAAAAACTTTTTTTAAAACACCAAGAAAAATTGAAACTCGTAAAATGGCATCAGGGGAATATTGCCATTATGGACTGGAAAGTGCAATAAGATCGTTTATCGATATGTATCTAAACAAAGGAATTGTTGTCGACTGCGTAAAACTTATTGTAGGTATCGATGGTGCTCCACTTGCTACATCTTCGGAAAAGGGTCTATGGATTATCGCTTGTTCAGAGACTGTATTGAAGCTTGTAGAAGTTCTTGCGATTTATCATGGCGAAGATAAGCCACCTGATGTCAACGAATTTTTAGAACAATTTAAAGAAGAAATTACATTCTTTATAAATAACGGTATTGAGCACGAAGATAAACATTATTGCATTTTGTTTTATACACTGGTATGTGATGCACCTGCAAAAGCATATGTTCTATGCGTCAAATATCCTTCTGGATATTTCAGTTGTACAAAGTGTACCATCAGAGGTCAATACCATAATGCAGTACATTTCCCTGGAGCTATTTGCTCTTTAAGAACAGACGAGAAAGTAAAAAGTCGTGAATATAACGATCCGTTGGGTGATGATTATCAAAAACAGGGAGAAACAATTTTAAAAGACATACCAAAATTTGGTTTAGTTACAAACGTTGTATTAGATTATATGCATTTGATTTGTCTTGGTGTGATGTTGAAACTAACCGAAGTATGGATAAAATCAATATTATGTGAGTCAGAAATTGAAAAAATATCCGAAAAATTAAGTACATTGAAAAATTTTGTTCCGTCTGATTTTTGTAGAAATCCTAGGCAATTCAAAAAAATTCGACGTTTATGGAAAGCTACAGAATTGAGACAATTTTTATTATACACAGGTCCGGTTGTTTTATTAGATGTTTTACCAACAAAATTATACACCCACTTTTTGTCTTTTCACATCGCCATCTCCATTCTAGTAAATCCAATTTTATGTAAAAGTGATGATTACTTAAACTATGCTGATGAACTGTTAAAAAAATTTGTTAAAGATTTCGAAGAATACTATGGTGGGAAGAATGTCACTTTCAATGTACATAATCTGTTACATATAGTTTCAGACGCAAGGAATTTTGGACCATTAGATGACTTTAGTGCTTTTAGGTTTGAAAATCTTATTAGAAAAATTAAACAGCTTGTGAGAAAAGGCAATCAACCCCTTGTACAGATAGGGAAAAGATTAGCAGAAATCAAATCATCTAAAGCATATTCAGACGAAGATAATAAAGAATTCGATGTGTCAATGTATCGCACAATGCAAGAAATTTACGTTTTTAAAGAAGATTCAATTTTCTTGGATTGCCGCAACACAAGTAATAATTGTATTTTATTAAATAATGGTACTTACATGGAATGCCATTACTTTATCAAAGACAAAAATAACAGTCTCAAAGTTGTTGGGAATGTGTTAAAAGTGGTAGAGAACTTCTACAAGGATGATTTCAAAGACGTGTCAGATAAATTGCATGTCAAAATTGTTCGAGAAAGTAAAACTATGCAGTCTGCCGCTTACCCAGCTGATTTAATTTTAGCAAAAGTATGTAAATTTCCTTTAGAAGACAACAAACATTTTGTCGTTATACCGCTTGTACATACATACAAAAGGAAATGAATTACAGATATATTTTACCAATTATTTAAAAAATGCATAATCTTGCTAAGGTGTTCATATGGTAATTACTAAGAAATTTTCATTTATATAATTGATTGGGTTTTTTATACATATAATTGAATCAATATTTATTTCAGAAAAAGAAAATGGAAACGGAAGAATAGAAAGATAATAAAGATAATAAACAATAAAGAACAATCACGAAAAAATTGAAGAACAATATCTCTATAAAAAGGGGAAAAAACAGACGGCTCAAGTTAATGAGTCAGTTGATTTAGTCATTGATGGAACCATATAGTACTGTAATGTAGCATTTGCATGCTGAAGTACAGCTTTCTACGTTAGCTCAAGACTTAGATAGCACAAAATCGAAATTCTCCAGCTGCTTGGTGTGCAATTAGTTACTTGTTTCCTTCTCAAATTGAACACGAGACTGCTATGAAAATCATTCAAAGAGTCATATAAGGTAATTCCAATAACCCTTATGCAAATACTCTCCTTGAACACGAATATATCATTACTTGAGGAATTGGATAAAGCTATTACAGCTTTCAGAAATACTATAAGGCTGGATCCTCGTCATTATAACGCCTGGTATGTTTATCTATATTTACACTCGAGTAGAAAACTTGAATTAGAACCAATTAACACATTAATAACTTCACAGGTTTGGACTGACAACTACTTTCTCAAAACAAGAGCAGTATAGCTGAGCAGAGTTGCACTTGATTGGAAATTGGGCGGTTGGCAATTCTACGAGCATACAATAGATATTACAATGAATGTATCATGCCCTGTTTGATTGAAAGTAGCGGTGTGGAGTCGATGTTAGGTTGATATTTCGTTTTTTTTTTTTAATTTTTTAATTTATTCATTTATTATAACGTCTGTCGATATGTGTTGGAGAAAAAATATGCAAACGCATAACATGAAAAGAAAGAAAGAAAAAATACAAAAAAGTAGTTGAGTCGTATAGATTTCAATTCTGTAAATGGTTGATAGAGGCAAAGTTTTGTGTAAATGAAAATTATTATTATATTATTATTGCCAATATTACTAGTTTATAATGAACATATGTACTTTGAGTAACATTGATGATTGCAGGCGAATCTCGTTTAAGAGACCGTCCTGTAAGGACGATCATGCAATTTTCCTACAAGGAATATGCGGAATCGACCAAGTTTAATGGACTACGTTGAACGATAGGGCGGCTCATTGCAACTGATTAATATTAATTGCTGTTTGAATTAATAGTTAGGAAAATTCGAGGTTTATTGTAAAATCGAAATACTTAGTTACTGAAAAGATTGATTGTTATACGCTTTTATAGAAAATATATATTTAAATAGTCGGCGTCGAATTTTCGTATTTACATACATAAATTCTAGAGAAGTAGCTTTGGCATGTTTCGCAAACGCAAGACAATTATGTCTATATTTATCGATGGGAAAAGTGTTAAGTTGATGGACAATTGTTGAAACCAATGTTATAATATGTTTTTATTCATTTCATATTTTCCAATTGATGGATACGTATGCAATATCAGTATATATCAATAGAGATAAAGCCAGCTATAACTATATACTTTTGCAAATTAATAGTGTTCCTTTGACTTCCGTATGTTCAGCTTGACAACTCAAATCGTTGATTTTTTTTTCTGTTATTATCTTTAATTCATCCAAAGCATTTATATTGATTATTGTAAATGTCTATTGTCGCTGCATCCAGTTTAAATGTGTTCACTAAAACATAGATACCTAAAATGTGTTCAAACGTTATCATTGAAAATTCGTTCAAATTTCGAAAATTACTTCGAGTGCAGAAATAGAAATTTTTCTAAAATATTCCAAAAAATCACTTGAACACATTTTCTGGAAAGCTTTGACTGATAAGACCTCTGTCGGTCACGCAAACCTCCTGGCTCCTACTCTAATCGGACTGCACGAAGTTTTACGCGTAAGATTATATGAAAATGTAAAATTTATGGCAATAGTGCGACATCTAGCGTTTGATAAGATCATACCACGTCTTCCATGTTAGATACATTATTCGACTATATGATTTTCTTTATCATCGTTCTCTGTAAAGAAATTAGTTGACTTTCTTGAAATGTACATTTTTTGTTTTTAATATTATTATAGATTTATAATTTCTATAGCGAATCAAAATGTCACTAACTTAGTTTGCAGGGAAGGATTAATTCAGTTACTCATCCAATGTAAATCAAAGCTTTAATGCAAAATATTGTATTATACTGAATAAAGAATATAATTCCTTACCTTTATTTAAACAAACAACGATTACTTGTCTTGTGTACCTAATTATATAATTAATAAAAAGATATGATTGATTAAATATGTTTTTATGTGCAGAAACGTTTTAACAACGTCTTCTAGTCGTTATGAAGAGGTTTTATAAACGTTTATGCGACGTTGTTTCGGTTGACTAAACGTATTTATGACGTTATTCTGTTTCCTCGATTTATAGACTTTTATTAATGGGATACGTATAAAAACGCACATTAAACGTCTTTCTTTCGTTTTTGCTAAACGTTTTAAAAACGTATTAATAACGCAGTCTACGGATATAGAGGACGTTTAAAGTACGTTTTTAGCACGTATCTGTAGGAATCCGTAGACTTTTTGGGTAATTTTGTTGCGGCCAAAATAACCTTTAAAATACGTTTTTAATACGTTTTTAATACTTTCAAAAAGTACGTTTCCCCGTATTTTTTTTGACGTCTTAAAAACGTCTTTAAAACGTCTTGTGCTATCAGGGGCACCACGTAAACGCAATAAAAACTTTTTTTTGGACCGATGATTGTTCGGTAAACACGAGCTATAAAATTTAAATTACCGCTCTACAGTAAAGTCGTTCAAGTTAAGTAGGATAACCAATTAATACATAATTGCTCGTCATAGAGAGATAGTTATAGCTATCCGTGTCGCACCACTGAACGACCGTACAGCACGGAAATCCCGCAAGTTCCCCGTAAATTATACATACAGACCCCATGACGACATAATCATCATCGTCATCAGTCTCGCTCGTCTTTTCCCCTCGTATCATCGCGCCCTCCAAAAACCACGGCAACAGTCTCCTAACAAACATCGCTGCACACGTACCCTATAATATAATCAACGACTCGTAATCATTTCTGCACATGTATGCACATAAGAAAAGAAACACAACAATCCAGCTCGACGCATATATCCTTACATGCAGCCACGTCCCGGCCAGTTGCCAGAGTCTCGTTCGTTCTCTCCTCGTCTTCGTTTTTCGTTCAGCCAGATCTCAGGCCTAGCGCCAGCAGCAGTACCATGCCTCTTGCTTCCTTCCACCTCCACACTACGATACACTTTCTCCGCTCGATCGTATGTGTGTCTTCTTCCTTTTTTTTTGCCTGACGCTGCTGCTTTTCCTGATGATCGAACGCAAAAGCGATGGCTTTTCGACACTCCAAGGTGTACACTAAATACGTACAGGCAACTGGCGAGCGCGCGACTGGATGCTATTGTGTTTTAGAGAGCTGCGCGCGCACTTATCGACTATTACTTTATGAAAGGGGGTGCAGTGAGAAGAGTAGCAGCTGAGCGGCAGCCCTGAAAATCCAGGGAGCCTGAGGTACCGTTTACACGCGCGCAGGGTTGTACTTTTTAGCGGGCTGTGCTGCCACGAATCGTTAAGCTAGGTGTTTTTCCTATACAGCCGGTTCGTGTTTTTGTCGGGGCGACGCTTCTTGACGTGTTATATAGCGAGATTTCTTTCTGTGGTCTTTCGTTTTTACGAGCTCAAGGCTTTGGTATTTATAGCCGTAGCTCAGAATGCGACTTTCGTCGCGAATTGGATTTTTTAATTAATCAATGCTGTTTTGATGGACTTGATTGGGTTATTCAGTGCGAGCTGTACTACTGACCTCAGTGATTTGAATTTATTATGATGGGACTTGATTATCGATAGTTCGGGGTGACAGAAGCGGCGTGTGTGACCATCTATATGAATCATCGAGATATGATCGCATTTTCCGAAATAAGTGTAACGTCGAACATGATAATAATGATGGGTTACAACTTTTTATCTGATTTTACACGCGTTGAATGAATAATACCTGCCTGCTTGCAACAATCTTTTTTTTTTCAATTAACTATACGTTTCTACAGTATACCCAATTTATCTACTGTCTAAATTTACCACAAGAGTACAAAAATACATCGCTATTTAAAAATGCTCAATAAAATCGATGCTAGTCCATATTATCATAGTCATCCGTGTTCACCTATAAATAATAGTGAGAATAGCGTGTGCGGCGCAAAAGTCGCGCTACTCTTATATCTCTGACGTGTGAGCGCGCGCACGTGCGTTTTACACTGCGAATAATAAATCTCGAGTGAGCTGCTTCTTCGCGCGGCGCATCCTCGTCACGGATCCATTAACGGATCGTATTTTGCTCGCACCGCCGCTGTCTGATCGCGAGTGAGACGTTCTATCTATATTGGTTTTCTGTAGTGGAATTAAATCGTGTTTCGTAGACAAGTGCCCAGCTTTTTTCAATGATTAGCAGGAATGAGTCGGCGGTTTTCGGTCGATCGATTTTCCGAAGAATGTACAATTCAGTTACATAGAATAACTTTATCGGAGGGTTTCGTGACTCTAACTGTCACGATGTCACTTTATATTATAATAAAGTACTCAATTATTCCTGTCGCGAAGAATGAAAAACTACGGCTAAGCAGCTATCGTTCTTTACATCATCACGTGACCATACAAAAATCGAAAGAAAAACTCACCCGTCACCCAGCTGATCGAGACTCTCCGTCCAGGTATCTTGCCTGATAAGCGTCGTCCGCCTCTCATTCTTTGCCGGCTCGGTCATCACCGGTATCCTACTCTTGCTACTGGACCTACTCCTACCCTCCGCAGCAGCAGCCTTGGCACTTTTGCTGATTTGCTTGCACTCGTCGCAGTAGTTGGTGCTACCGGTTGTTACAGTGGGCAGCGAAGCACCTACCGACACGTCAACGAGGAGTTTGCGCTGAGGCGATGTTCCGAAATCTCTGATACGCGGTGCTAGAGTCTCGGTGGAACGGCTCACGCAGCCCAGCAGATCGCAGCGGGCCACGTTTATTCCTACCGACCTCGAGCCGGTCTGACGACGGCGAAGAGCCGCGAGACTGATGGACGCGTCCGTTGTCTCAGTCGCCGCGTCCGACAGGCTGGGCTTCGCCATTACGCCCATACTCAGCTTCAGCTTCACCCTGTTGAATAGAGTACAGGATTTTTTTTAACTTTTGTGTCTTTGTGCTATTTTAATTAAATAAATAAACAAACCGCGCACTCATTACCAATTAAATTAAACAAACAAGCGTGTAAAGAACGGCTTAATTACCTGCCAAGCGCAAAAAAGACTCTCACACTCACACAATGAAAACTGCTCCCCCATAATTCTTCTCATACACTTGCGCATACCTCGAGCATTAACCTCGCGCACGCAATCGCATATTTCATACACCTATCCCTCCATCACACTTACCAGGGCTGGCTCTCGGTAGCTTGAACCTCCTTGTTTTTCTTAACAACCGGCGTCGGCTTCTCGTCCAGCAAGAGACTCTTTAAACTGAGCGTACCCCTGTCCCTGGTCTCAACGCTGCACTGCACAGCCTTGGCTTCGACTTCCAACGGTCTCACCGGCTCCGTCTCGCACTGCGTCGACCTGCTCTGACGAGGCTCCGACAAGCACTGCACTGACTTGGACAATAGCTGCGCGGTCAAACACTGCGTGCCCTTCGTCGACTGCAGGCACGCCTTACGGGCTTCCGGCGAGGGCGGGACGTCCGTTGCGGTGGAGCGAGTACGGTGCTCCGGTCCCGGCTGTGTGTTCGTCGACGTCTCCCGTGTTTTCGTCTGGAAGCATTGTGTCAGGATATTTTGTGTATATCGACATAAAGGTTTTAGCATAGGCGTAACGAATGACGTCAGTGTACATAATAGGTGCAATGCAAATGAGTGCAGTATTATTATGGTTTGCGTAACGCGTGATTAAACGTAATCTTTGTGTGAAACAAACGACATTTGCACGGGAGTTGCTAAGCATCAAGGTGTCCGGCTTTTTTCTGCTGCAACAGCATCCAGTGGCAAATGCGGAAAATGCACTCCTAGCTGTGAAATTTCACAGTCCCTCGCGAATGTCTCGTGAAAATATTTGCTCACCTGCTGATGACAGACACCGATGTCTCTGGTAACGACTCCGCAGGAGACCCCCACGTCTCTTTTACTGACGACAACCGGTGCGGGGGACGGCTGATTGTTGATCTTTCGCTGCGAGGCGAGTTGCCTGAGTAGTATGCGCCGCTCCTCCCTGAGCACGGACATCTGCACGTGGAGCAACGGTATCTCCTTGACCTGCTCCTCGAGCTGCTTCATGCGCTCGAGGGCCGCAGCCATCTGTTCGCGAATGCTCTGCAGGCATGGTCGGTTCTCGCCGCCACGGCTCGATGAATCCTCGAGTATAAATTGCTGCTGTGGCGGTGGAGGTGGTGGCGGTGGTTCGGGACTCGCGGTGTAACTCCGTAACACCAGGCGGCTCGAGGACGGCAGAGGGGGTACCACCGGCTCTTGATTCTGATGATGCTTCTTCAAAGGTTGATACGCCGCTTCGCCGTTCTGGCTACTGCTTCTCGAGTCGTATACGCTGCTGCCGAAGAAGAGAGATAGTGTTATAATATATCTTCGATCAATTTTAAATTTATCGAAAAAGTACCTCAAGTATCGATTGTCGATCGGCGTACTGCAAGCGCTACTGCTTGGTCCAGTGTACGACTGGGACAAAGCTTCTTCGAAGTTGCTGAGGGTGTCCTGCCAGTCCTTATTGAGTTTGATACTGTCGAGATTCGGCTTTGGCGGAGGCTTCGGAGGTGTTGGTTTCGATACCGGTACCGGCGCCGGTTCTGGCTTGTACTTTTGACATTAAAACGGTATTGACTGTTTATTTATTAAGTTCGATTGATTTATTGAAAAAAGTTCTGATAAATGAAGGGCATCAGCGGATTATCAAGACATTGTTGCATAATGATCTAAGATAATGTTGGCATATAATATTGCGGAATATTGGTTAAATTGAAATTTAATATTCTAATGAGCTCTTTGTACGTATTTGTGTAATAAGGAAAATAAAAAAATTGTTATCAGTAGAGTCATTTCAATGTCACGACCTGCAAACGGCAATAGTTATTCTATTACTTAGCAACTACAATAATAAGTACGCTATATTAAAGAAGTAACTCTAAAAAGCATAGCAAAGTAATACCTAGCAACAATTATTTCGAGATAACGTCTCCCGATGAATAATTCATCGACAGCGATTAAACAACAACAACAGCATATTGCTCGCGATACAGCAATGATAATACGTAATAAAAAAAACGCTACCTCGTCCTCCGGCGCATCTCTGTGAAAAAACTTTTTCGTCCGACTCCTCCAGCTAGGACTCCTCCAGCACGGCATTTTCCACGACACGACGTAGCCCAAATTCCCCGAGCAGTGTATACTACACTCAAGAGCCTCTAACGCAAGCGACGGCGAACATACCGCTAGCACCGGATCCGCCGAGCGTCTGACGCGAAAATTCGCCTATACTGACGTTTCGTCGTGTATCTCTCGGGCAAAAAACGGAGCATAAGTATATTTACGTATAAACGTACGCGTGATCCCCTTTCTCCTACCGACTCTGCCGACGTGTTGGTGTATATCGAACTCGCAGTATTATGTTATCGCCGACCGAGATAAGCAGCCAGCCGCTTGTTCGCTCGCGCATATATATAGCTACTTGCGCAAGTGCGGCGCCCCGTTATACTATGTAACAAGTATACGTTCGCGAGCGCGTTTGTGTGTGCGACGACGATGATGATGTGCCAGTATTGCACGAAAACGAAGAAGAAGAAGAGGCAACATAATGAGGGACTGCACGCGTTGGAGCTAGCGACTCGCGTTATTTTAATCTTCTGTTGCGTTATGTGAAGATGTTAATGACTTTGCAGAATATAACCGACGGCGCTCGTTAAACAACAATCAAACGTTATCGTAACTCACCTCTTTATCGTCGGGTAGACCAAGAAGGAACTCCATGGACTGGCATTGTTTCTGTCTGGCCCTTCGCCGTCGTTTTTCCTCGTTGCCACGAGCTATCTTGTCGCAAGCCATAGTCTGCCAGTTCTCGCAGTATCGCACAAAGTCCAGGTCGATGTGGTAGCCGTAGGGACAGCAGAAGCACTTGCTACCGTGCTGGTTCCCGTTCATACTCGCGGTGCCGTTCTCGCCGTTGCTCATCGGAGTCGCGCTGTAGTTTGCTCCGTGACGAGAAAACAAGCCTGTAATGAGATTGTTATAAGATTAATAGTTAAAAAAGTGTTGCTATATATGAGATATTATGCTCTCTATATCTAAGAGCCGATTTTCATTGATGAAATACATGCACACAAATACATGGGGTGGGGGGAACACCTGTTGCGTCGCCGCTTTTAACACGTTCTGCGGCGCTTTATGAGCGTATGCGTTAATTCAGCTTTTCTTTTATAGGTCTTCCGACGAGGGGAGCTATATTTGGTGAATTTTATGTGCAATGTAGTCGCACCTTCGCAAAGTAGTAGTTGAGTACTGTATTTTTAGCAATGAATATTTAAGTTACTAGTGATTGCGAAATAAAAACTATTAAAATCAATTAAGAGAAATGCCGTAGATCGTAAAACGTGATATTTCAGCTGAATTTATTGCACACGTCGAGGCCTACAATTGAATTAAAGTACAGCTTGTTTATTATCAAACAGAGAGAGACAACTCTTTGACTACAGAGATAAGCTCGCTGATAATAAATTACCTCAAGATTCCAGCCGCGGTATTGTTGGCTTTCCACGCGTTTTATTGATCGAAAAATCGTTATCCGGGCAGTGAGTCACATTTACCACCCACTCAACCGCACAACTAAACGCGCAAAGCTCCGAAAATCCTTATTAGACAAATTCGCCGCACACCGCGCGCGAGTATATCAACCACTGAAAACTCTAACCGCCGATTGTAACCTACGCATAAAAATGCATGCTATATCCCGCGCACATAATACACAGGTGGCAATAGCTGCCGCGATACACTATACGAAAAAAGGCGATGAATCGTCCTTGAGACTTAGAAAGAGAGTCTTATAACAAGAGCGCGGCGCTGGCTGTATACCTGTCTTTTGCGGCGAGACCTTAGGAGGCCCACTTGTGTTACCGTAGCTCTTGCGTATTGTGTGTCCGTTGTTACGAAAAAAGGCCATTGAATGGTATAGAGGAATATTAACCATCGCTAATGTATACAATGTACCTCCTACATAGCGTCAACAAATCGAGTCAAGTACAATCACGGGCGAGTAGCACACTTTGTTTATACCTGTGTATTACAATCACAGCGTCGAGCATTACACTCGCAAGTGTATTTTTAGAACTCTCGCGAGTTGTTATTTGTGTGCGCCGTAAAAAAAAATCTAGCGAGTTTGCAAACCTATGTATACAGTTGACATATTATAGAGGCGACTCGATTTTGTAACATCGCACAAACGATCGCAGAACATTACATCAACGAACTTGTAGTGGTAGCGCTCTCGCTTCTCTCTCCATATAAAAACAAGAAGAAGTGCATTCCACTGCAGTGCAGCCGCCCGACAGTTCAAGCGAAAGAAAAAAAGCACCAACCCGTTCGGGTTCATCTTTAGCGCGCGGCTGTGCGCTAGCTCTCTGTTGGAGGAGGTGGATGCTGTGCATGCTACAGTATACCCATTTCGCGAGGGCTTGAAATTCCGTTTTACATAAAGTCGTGATAAATATTACGTTGTGTACAGAATGCAGGGAGAAAGTTGACTAACTCGAAATCGATTAGATCGTCGTGATAGTGTACATAAATTCAAGCTTGTTCCGTTCGAAGGACAGTGCCGATAAAAAACCATCAGCATCGAGCAATCTCCCCCGCGGGTCCAGCCGATCTCTCCCACACATCCGCGCGGTCAGCGTCATCCCACGCTCTCCTCTCTATAACATACCTGTCTCGGCGTCACTGAAGAGCCGTGCTCTGCTGGTCGTCGCCATGGTCGTCGTCATGATCACACGAGCACTCCTCTCGCCTTCTTTGGTCTTTCTCTCGCTCTCTGCTCCACTACTCCTCGGTCTCCTTCTCTCTCGGCGCACAGGTGTCACACGCACATGCACACACGGACGACACAGAAGAGAACCGCGCACACATTCACGCCGATCGAAGACGGCGCAGCTTCCTTCCTATAACGCGTCGGCGATGAGAAGAGGAGGCTCGTCGATGATGATCGTCGTCTGATTCCATGTCGGTGCGCTTGCGGCCTGCCGCTCTCCCGGAGACTGCGAGGTAGTGCGACACACGCGCGCACCTCGAGCGCTCGGCTTACTCCCACTGCAGCCGCGACGGCGACTCGCTGCTGTAACTTCTTCCCCACTATCTCTCGTGCGTTATATGCTGCAGTGTGCGCGAGGTGCTTTTTCGGCTCTTTTTTATGACCGGCCGGTGGGGGCCGATCACGTTCCTTTTTTCCGAGAGGTGGCTGCCGATGTTGTTGATGGCGAGGTGAAAAATTTGGGTGACGTAAAGGACCGGTGTTGCGAAATCGAGATGCTGTATGCAGCGATCTGAAAATGATTAAACTTAGTTATAACGTTTATTGTGTGTATTTTGTCTTATTTAAGTTGACTATTTGCTAACTAGATCGTGCTGGACTACCGACTTGAAATGATTCGCAGCGTAGGAGGAACGGATCGGTTCATTAATCAATGTGTGAGAGGTTTCAACGGTGCGCGCTTTATTTTTTCCTCCGAGCGCCGTGTGTATGTATACATACTTTCGAACGCATGCAAATTCAATTACGTTGCACAGGAATGTTAAATTTTTCATATCCAGTTATGCATGTTATTATAAATATTACTGGTTGGATTTTGAATTTATGTTTTCTCCAGGCCTGTATAAACGAAACTGTTATTGCTCCTCGCGAGCGTCTAGACTCTCTCATCAAAACCGCATCATTCTGAAAGATCATGGACAGCGACCAAACCCGCATCATTTCTCTCTGTAATACGTTCGCCTTCTCTTTTGCAGTCCTCGCCGCTGTAGGCCCCCACGTATCTCTCGGAAGGAACGCAGTGGGGAAGCGGTATACCATAATAGAATAGTAAAGGATTTCTGTCTTCCCTCACCTAAAACTCTCTCTCTTTCTCTCTCTCTCTCTCTCTTACTCTCTCCCACCCAAGAGTCGCTCATTCGCTTGCGCGCGAACGGAGAGGGAAAAGGACGGAGATAGAATTAGGCCGTACTTTTTATTGTTTTCCCGAGCGGCGTGTATGAGCTGCGGTAGTAAGCGAGGAAAAAAGAAGGAAATTGGGAAGAAATAGAAACTACGTCGACGCCAGTGTCGGCGGCTCTGCTGAGGCTCTTTGATGTCTTTTTGTCGCGCGGCCGGCGGTGCACGTGCAGCGCCGTGTATTTCTAAACGCAGGCGAGCAAATATTTGAGCGAGGAAATTATTTCGTTATCGCTTCTGAAGCGGCGAGTTTGATGCGTCCTATAGGTCACCGCTTGGAGGTTGCGTGTAAAGTTTAACTTTGATTTAAAAAAATGTTTAGATCGTATACTGTTAGGTGGAACAAAAATAGTCGCATTGAATTATCGGCCAGTTATAAATAAGGCAAATATTTGTCTGTAGGAATATTGGTATTTCTTTTAGAAGTTTCACACAGTGGCCTATTTCTTTTCTTTTTAAATTAACAATAAATTCTAAAACGGTTGGTTCATGCAAAATTATCATTTGTCGTTTAGAGGCAAGCTAAACAATACACATCAGAAATATTTCAAAGGTTCAAGTTCAAGGATTTCCCTCGTTCACGATAATAAAGTTAGTAATACGTATCGTTACCTTTCGTTCACGCGTCAATATTCCTTATCGCTTGCTCATTCTTTCATACTCTCACTTCTCATGCAGTCCGCGAGTTTACGCTCCTACACACGCCAGGTAAAAAGCAGCCGGGCGAACGCCTTGGAGTTGCGTGGGAGTCGCTCGTTCGGTCTACTTTTGTTAGACGTCCTTCTTGACAGCGTCGAACCGTTCGAATAAACGTGGAGAGTCTTGCTGTGGACCCACACTTGCCATGAACCTGTCTACCTGTAACTCGAACCTTTACAAGTTTACCAATAGTTTATTATGAACAGAGACATTCTTTTACATTCGCAACAAAATACACTCCAAATATGCAACCTGTAATATCTTGACACATTTTTTGTCACTTTTCATAAGATTGTAGGCGGCGACTCTGAAACTTTTCTTTTAACTTCACCCACGCGCATTCTTGCTAAGCTTTTGTGTTAATTTGCATACTGACTTGAATATTAATAACCGAGTCACCTCGTATCGGTACCTTTTACGTATTATTGTTTCGGAATATTCTGATCTCAAATAACCGACAGTCAACTTTTAATTTTTTGTTAGAAAATTGTTGTGCCAACTAGTTGTATTTCAAGATGTAAGTATAGGTGCATAAATATTACTTCAAAGAAAACACGTCTATTGTTTCTTTTTATGGTCATCAAGCAGTAAATCGTATTCAAATGACCTATATCTTTAATGATATTTCATGCATAAAAAAAAATTATATTCCTTATACATCGATGAATTGTTTTAAAATTGCTTTTGATTCAAGAAATCAAGGACGCAGAGAGCCTCATAAAACCATGCCGTAAGTAGTGCTACAATAGAGCATTTTCAGTTGAAAAAGAATTGTAATTCAATTCTGTATATGATGGATATTTATATTGCTACAAAAAAATCTTTTGTGAAATTCTCAACTCGTGCTACTGATTATAGCTCAAACACTAGAGAAACTCAACGATTTCAAGTACTGAACAGCGCACAACACGAGCATGATTAGCATTTCAAGGGCTCTGGAAGATTCATAAACAAGAACCGCGCATCTTTAACTCGCAAATGTAAATGCCTTTCAATTCCCATTCATAAAGTTCCATTCAAGCGCGAGAAAATCTTCAAACCTCGCAATAGTTTCTGAGTGACTCGAGTGGACCAAAATCTTTACCAAAACGTATAATAAATGGGGCACTAGGCAAAAAGAAAGATGGAAGATTCTACCTGCTCAAGGAGGAAATGCTGGCGATTGGCTGTGATGCGAGTGTCCGAGCTCGTACGCTAGAACAGCAATGATCTCATCGGTTTTGCAGCCTCGGCTCTCTTTTAGCTTTGCATCTATACCGAGATCTATACCTTCTTTTCTTCGCCAGTGTTTTCGCTGGAGCTAGGAAAATAATGGAGAATGAAGCGATTGAGAAGTTCGTAATTAAGATAAGTATTATCTAGTAAGTATGACTGATTCTGGGTGCAGTAAGAAAAGCCTTAATTGACTTAATGCATCACTGACCAGGTAAAATGTTTTTTTTTGCCATACTGTATTCATATATTGACCATTATACCACGCGTAATAAAAATTAATTTTTGGTAATTAAAGTTAGGGAATAAAACCTACTTCTGACTCTCAGCCTTAGACTTGCCTTTCTTCTTGATCGTCTTCTTCTAGTACTCAGCGACGAGAATGTCGTACAATACTATCCACTTGAACTTGTAGAATCGCCATAGATACGCAATCCGTGAGACGGTCCAAGCATACCCAACAATGTAGAGCTTGATACTTGAGGCGAGTGCCTCGGTACGATTCTTGAGATGGCCCTCTGGCAGCGGCCTGTACTTGTTGAACATAGGATCAATTCTCTCCGGATAGGTGATTGACAGGAGCAGACTTATACCGACGTATCCATGTAATGCATCAAAATCATCTGTATCTGAGTGAAATGTTACTCGGAAAATATTCTGAAAATGGTAAATTACAATGGGCATTTTTTGAATTGTGCTGGCCTTGGAAGAAAGCAACAATATAAAAAGAACCAAGGGATTGCGCACACATTCACCGTTCAAAAATGACAGTTCTCTTCCTACATCAGCGATGTTTTAAGGAGGCCCACCGAATATCAGGACCGACGTCGTCGTCTGATTCCACTGCAGTCGCGGCCAAGGACTCTTCTCCCCTATCTGTCCTCGACCAGCGCCTTACGTTGCTAAATGCAGCAAATATTTAAAAAAAAATAATAATTATAAGAAAACAAATTTTGTATTTTTTTTTTACTGGCTCATCGCTTCATGGACATTATTGGTAATAACAATTTAATGGGTACCGTTATATTAAATGGAAAAGAAGTAGTCACATTTTGTATATAGGAGTATTGTATTTTATTCAAAAGTTTTTCACAAGCGCCTTTTTTTCTCGTATAAAATGAATATACACTTTAAAGAAAAAAATAGCATAAACCATATTGTAATTATCTTTGTGATTGTTTTATTTTATAGGAATCAAATACTAAAAATATTTGGTTTTATACAAAATTATCATTTGTCGTTTGGTGGCAAAAAAAAAAAACAGCATTCTATAGCAAATTTGTTGAACAATGTTGATGAGAATAATTTTGAAAAGTATTTTAATGTTGTAAAATATCATATCCAAGCAACAAAACGACAAACAATGTTTTGCGCTTCGCACGAACCGAAGTATGTTATCACTGGAATAATTCAGTATTTGCACAAAAAAGTATCACTCAAAACAAATATATGACGGCTTAAACTTTCACCCCTAAAAAGTACCAAAAAAAATCCACACGTGCATCAATCGAGAATTTCCGCCGTTTACGACAATAAAGTCAGTACGCGCATTGTTACCATCCATTCACGCGTCAATATTCTCTCACGCTCGCTCACTCTTTCTTACTCTCACTTCTCATGCAGTCTGCAAGTTTACGCTCCAATACACGCCCGGCAAAAAGCAGCCGGGCAAACGTCTCGGAGTCGCGTGGGAGTTGCTCGTTTAGCCCACTATTCTTAGGCATCCTTCTTGATGGCATCGAGCCGCTCGAGCAGAGGCGGATGGCTGTGATGCCAGTTGGAGTAAAGTTTGTCGAAAAGCGGGTAGCCCAAATTGTCCTTGTGCAGTTTGACCAGAGCTCGCTGCAGGGGCTCACCGTGACCTAGGCTAGCAGCGTACCTGTCCGCCTGGAACTCGAACCTTCGCGAGTTCACCGTCAGTGCCCAGCTTAGCAGCTACATGAGTCGACAACAGAGACACGTATAATTTGTTACGATTTTGTTTGAATAGTTATTATTGGTGATTTATTTACAATATAATACACTTCCATGCAACATGTTTATTTTTGCATAGTCATTGAGCAGTGATTAATATTCATATATCCTATTTCTCTTCTCATATTTCATGCATAAGAAAATTATTCTCCTTATACATCGATGAATAGTTTTTAAATTGCTTTTGATTCTTACCTTATTCAAAGGCGCAAGGACGTACATCGTGACTACCATAAGTCCTATAAGAACTGGTTTGCTGTCAGTAAATCCAAAAGCCTCATAAATCGGTGCATAGTGCAGCAGTTGAGCGAATGAGATAAAGTTACACAGGAAGATAACCTGAAATTCAAAACAGCATCCTTTGATTTACCGAAACAGATTGCCTTATGACATAATCATATGAAAATTCATTTAATTAAGTTGTTATAAACGAGTAAAACATAAAACTTATCTCGTTCTATTTTAAAAATATTCAAATTCAAGACTTCATTTCCCTTAATGAAACATAATTTATGTTCTGCTGAACTAATTAAAAGACTGGTTGATCAGAATTGCATCTATAATACACATTTTAGATATACATTTTTAACTTTAATTACGATGAATAATTTGTGCTGAAAGTTAAAAAAAAATATGATTGAATCCTATAGTAGAGATCAACGTCATCAAAAATCTTCACCCTCAACCCTCTCAATTATAGCTCTAATACTAGAAAAACGTGTAGCGATTTCAAATATTTCTTTGCCTTTCGCTAGCAATTTTCTTACATTCACAAAGATTTATTCAAGTGCTAGTAAACTTCGCAATAGTTTCTGAGTGACTCAAGCGGACCAGAAGCTTTGCAAGGTCTCTATCGAAACGCCGAACAGATGAAAGACTCTACCTGCCCATAGAGGAAACCCTGAAGTGCGTGGCTATGTTGCCAGTGTCCGAGCTCGTGCGCGAGAACGGCAATGATCTCATCAGTCTCACAGCCTCGGCTCTCCTTCGGCTTCGCATTTACCTCCTTCTTTTCTTCGCCGGTATCTTCGCTAGAGCTAGAAAAATAAAGGGGAATTTTCTCATTGTTTTTCATTTGTACATGCGAATGGAGCGATTATTTCCAGAATTGCGATCGGTTTAAGAATGATTCAAAAGTTGGCAATTAAGATAAGTATTATCCAGTATGACTGATTCTGGGTGAAGCAAAAAAGCCTTGCTTGTCTTGATGCATCACTGACTAAAGTAAAATGGGTTTTTTCTTGCGCTATATTTGAATGAACACTTGAAAATGTATGTATTGATCAGACGTTTATATAAAACGTTACAATCTAATTAATTAATTTTTTTAAATTATTTTTCAGAATAAACTTTCGACATTTAATAAGCAATTATGCGTAAAAATCATTTCACGATCACGAAAGTTTTGCTACAAATCGTATCCGTATCTACGTCGACAATAAATTACGCAAGTAGCATATCTGGCTCACTTGCTAATACTTGCCTTATTACCATACCGAACTAATATTTTATTACTACAAGTATCAAAATTTAATTTTTGCCTATTAGGATTTATGAATAAAACTTACTCTTGTTTCTCAGCCTTAGCCTTTTCTTCTTCCTCGAGTTTCTTCTTCTGGTACTCAGCAACGAGGGTGTCGTACAATACTATCCTCTTGTACTTGTAGAATCCGTACAGATACGCATTGCTGTGAGACGATCTACGCGAGCCCTCGACAATGTAGAGCTTGTATAGAGGATAATTGAGACTCGAAGCGAGTGCCTCGATACGGTTCTTGAGATCGCCCTCCGGCAACGGCGTGTACTTATCAAACAGAGGAGCAATCAGCTCCGGATAGATGATCATCAGAAGCAGACTCATGCCGACGGTAAAGAGCCAGAGGTAGAGGAAGAAGTAATCACCTCCGTTCATCACGATCCACACCATACCACAGATAAGTGGGACCATCAATACCTGAATATGTAAAAGTTTGCATTATTTTAAATTCTTCTACTGAAAATGTATTTAATTCATATCGATTATTCGAATTATCTTACCTGAGAAACCAGGAACTTGATTATTTGATCTTTGATGAAGAACAGCGGCGTTTGGTTGTTAAAGTTGTGTTTTTGCTCCAACACGAATGTGTCATAAACCGTGAATGGTAAATCGCATAAAATCGTCGAATAGATCCTCATGACTGTGATACAGCCAGCTGTTACATAGATCTCGTTTTTCGGATCCAAGCCGATATATTCGACGAGGTATTTGCCCCATACCCAGACAAAGTAGAAACCCCAGCATGTCATAAAAATCTGGAAACAAATGCGGAGAAAAATTAGAATAACTAAAAAATAATAATAACATTTGCATTTCAGAAATGAATTCTTCGTGCACAAAAGTTCGTTTATTTTTTCAAGAGCCCGATGACTCAGTTTAATCATTCCAAGAAGCCCGCAAAAATAGAATGGATGGAAAAAAAACCATCTAAGCAATTC
Organism: Pteromalus puparum; assembly: GCA_012977825.3. NCBI lineage: Eukaryota > Metazoa > Arthropoda > Insecta > Hymenoptera > Pteromalidae > Pteromalus > Pteromalus puparum. The sequence continues at coordinate 40,025,402 of CM053169.1, read as the reverse complement.
CATCGGTCTATTTAAAGATCGAAGACCAAGCTCGGCGGCGCCGTCTAAAACATATTATCGATCCTGCATCCGTTAGCGCATACCGTTGTACTCACCGTGTTTATAACATTGGAGTACACATCTTGGACTATCTCGAAGGTACTCTTATCCAGGGAATAACTTCGTGCTTTCTTGTAGACATCTTCCTCTACCAATCCGTCGAGGATCTTCGGTGGTTCTGCCAATTTTTGCACCAATCGTCGCTGTGAAATGAAAAAATTATTACAGTTTTTTTATGAATTTGAATCGTACAGTGATTCTCGTTCACTGTGTTCACGTGATCACTTTGAAACGCCACGTAAGATTCTTTCGTATGTGAAAAAACTTATGACTTTACACAGTAAAAAAATATTACTGGTTCTTATGCATATTAACAGTTGAATTTAAATATTCTTGAAATTTCCTTGTTTACGTCGTTATCTTTTTCGCCTTATCTTCGCCGTTCGCTAGCCGCGTATGCTTAAAGCATAGTTAGTGCAATCAATCTCAATTATTACCCTGCAATCTACTTAGTGCAAGCTTAGCTGAGTATACATTTTTCTTAAAAAAAATTAAAGACAGATAAATAATAAAAAGCGTGTATTAGATTTTTGATGACCCTTCAAAGAACACAGCATAACGCATCTGTCAAAACATGTGATATAAAAAAATACGAATATTTTAATGACTCGCGAGGAGCAATTCCAACCTAACCTCAAAGTAAGAAGTCTCTGATCTTTAATCTTTACTCCTCAATTACTCAACAAAAAATTCGTCCAAACGAACCTGCCGGAAGGTGAGATACAGCTCCCAGAGGAAGATGATCCAAGACACAATAACCAGCTCAGTGAGGATGTACTTCTGGAGCAGACCTTCGGACAGATCATCGTGATCGCTTTTTATCGTCGGCGGTGCCGACTGCGGCTGAGCCTTCTCCATGACGACTTCTCCTGCACAGCACGATTCAAGTTTCGGGTTTCTTCAAAAAATACAACTCTTCAACTTCTTCAGGATATATGCAATGATCAGCGTAATATACTCAGCTACACATTTACCGGCCGCAGTCAGATGCACGCGTCTGCGTGCGCGAATGCAATGTACAGTTCGTCTGTCTCTGTCGCTCTTGTGCTGTAGCTCAAAAGAAGCCTACGTGGGAGATGAGATTTGTTTGGGGGCAGCACAGCTGGGACTGCTTATTACGGCGTGGAGAGAGAGAGATGGAGAATCCGATCGATTGGAGCCTGCAGGCGGGCCAATTTTGCGACGTTCGTTGCGCGCGCTGTCGGTTTCATTTGTTTTAGGTTAGCTGAACTGATTATCGACTGAGCAACTCGCGGGAAATTTGAATGAAGTTTGTGATTTTTAATGTACGGTGTTGATATTTATTTATAATCGTCGATAGCTTACGATATTTATTCATCAATATTTTGATAATTAGCCAGTCAAAAAAATTAGTGATGGCTGAACGTGAACACTGATTTACTAAACGTGCGCTGACACTGCCAATTCGACTTCTTCGACGTCTAAAAATAATTTTTCAATCGAACACGTAATTACTTTAGTGTCAAAAGAAACTTTTGAAAAGTTTGTATACCTCTCTGTAGATGTATAAGTGCACACTTACTATCTGTTCACAAATTAATGGTTTTAGTTTTGCGATAAGCCCTTTGTGAGGGCAGGAAGTTTGCCGGCAGTCTCTTGAAAATAATCTCGCTTGTGTAACGCAGTTGTAACTCGTCGTATAACGTACAAGTTTGCTCTATTTAGATTTAGGTGCCTATACAGACTATAGCGGTTATATAGTGTTGTTCAAGCGGCTATTGTCATAACTCTCGCTTCATGCGCTATCATCTCTATCATTATTCAGAGATAATTTCGAAATACTGCCGAATCATGCGTTCATTCAATTTAAGTCGTACACGGGTGACATACAAGCGGAAATTGGCCAAGATTTTTCAGATCGCTTTAATCCGCAATGTCATGTACACATGTTTTTCTTAAATATATTCAGAGATTTTATTTTTTTTGCGCGAATCGAAACTTTTTATTGATGCGCGAATAATTGATAGTACTAACACTAGCATATGGTTTACTCATTTTAGGTCTTTTTCTCGGTTTATTATTTTATTTTTTATTTTCTAATCAATTTCGCAAAAGCACTGTATTAATTGATGAATATAATCAAGTGGCTTGGATATAAAAACGCTACAGCCAAAGATAATTCCAGATATATATTACCTTTGTTTTATAGAATAAAACATTTTGATGACATAAATTACACAAAGCATTCCGTTTTTTTTTGTATACTTAAACAAACTTCTAATGATCTCGCACTTGCTTACTATGTAACTTAATATCAAATCAATATGAATGAAAACTGATTTATTACTACCAAAAACCGACCTAGAACCACTTAATAAAAAATTCTGCTTCACTTAAAAAATCTTATACACTCTCCGAATCAAACTCAGATCCATCATCAGAGAAATCTGACCCCTAACGCTGCAAATCATCGAAAATCTATGCGAAAAGCAAAAAAATTCGCCGATAATGTATCGACCGATAAACCTTGACAGTCAACAGCGGCAAGCACTGCTCCGAAAACCTCACGACAGACATGTACACATATACACACACACAGACACACACACACATATATCTGTCTGCCTCCGGAAGCCGGTCACTGGCGCCCCCCTCGGCTCCTTCCTCTATATACACAGTACAGTCGCACCGGCTACTCTCCTCTCTTCTTATCTGTCGGTCGCGCGTTTTCTCGTCGTCTGCAGAAGAAGGACAGCGCGATAGTTGTGTACGTATTATACACAGAAACGCGGGGCGCTGAAATTGTTCTGACCGAGCGCAGTGCGTTCAACGCACAGTCCCAGACCGACAGCCGCGAGTACTTATACACAGCGCCTGGCACATGTGCAGCCCACCGACGACAACGTCAGCTGCAGCTTCAAAGGTAGGCTACTCTCTCGTATTCGCATATCTGTATATATACACATAGACAGCTAGCTCTATGTTGTATATACACATGTGTACTCCAAAGCGCGTCTACGTGCGTATTATAGTGTACTTATACATCGGGCGAGCCGACGGTTGATAATTTCTGATGTAGACCTGCGCGCCGTGAGAGAAATTCCGCGTAAACTCGGACAGTTGCTACTGTTCCACTTGTTGATACAGGGCTGCTGCGCGCGCTTTTTTCTGTTTTCTCTTTGATCGTCACAACTATTGCCATCGTATAGCTCTGTGCAGAGGTAAGGCTTGTGCGGTTTTATGATCCGACGTTTGCGGGCTTTTTTTATCATGTGATTTACAATCTGGTTTGTGGTAAAAAAAGAAGTTTCTTCTTTTTCAATGAATATACAACGACTGCGATGCATCGTACGTTTAAACGCATGCGATCGAGCCAACCGTTTGAATTATTTAGAGAGAAAGCTCGCTTTGGAAATTCGAAAGCAAGCGTTCGACACTGCAATTCTCCTTATCGGATTCCAGCGACGAAAGACTATTCCACTCATCACTCCCTAATCGCTGAGTGCGCGCGCGCTCACAAGTGTGGAAACAATTCGAAAACATTATTATATACTCGAGACCATCGCTTAATATGCGATTGTTGCATTGCAAGCGCGCGTAAATGCTCATTTTGTAACTTGTATAAGAATTTAAATTGTGTTTGCGCCGTTTTTTTCTCCTAAACGTATTGCTCGGACGACTCTTGGATTTGGGGAATTCTAAGCGTGTGTTTTCCTGAAGATGTCGGGAGATGAGTTATTTAAAAAAAGTTCAAATAATTTGAAATATATACGGCCTGCCTATTCATGTTTTCAAGTATGTTAATTTGAGCACGGCGGTCGGCGAATATAACTTGTCGGAGCACCGGCAGTTATCTATATAGAAGACTGATTACCGATATCTCGATTACATACGACACACACAATAATTTTTTTGCAGAACTTTTAATTGAATATTGTATTTTTGGGCAGAAATTAAATGACCAACATTCAGTAGTATTGTGAGCACGGAATGCACTTGCTCGGACAACGCATACTTCATTAGTTTAATTATAGGTAATTATCTATATCTGTGCACAGAACCATTAAAATTACATATTTCCGTTGAAAATAGAACGAAATATTTATGTATAATTTCTTCCTATCTTCACGACGCATACATCATTGCCCGCTTATGTGGAAAAACTACACTCAATTAACAGTCGCAGATATATATACACTATTCACTACAAATGCATTAGCACAAAGTTTTTCTGCTACGGCAGCGCACGTGTTCATTCGCGGCGTCGAGGTGATCCAGTGGTGAAAGAGGACAGAGGACGCATCTATAAACAGCGAGTCTTCGAATCAAACTCGCTCTTTTTTTCACGTTTCAAGACCATCACAGAGTCACTCTGAAAAGTATATATTTTTCACGACAATTCGTCGTCTTCGTCGTAGCTGATGACAAAGACGCTCGCAGAAAGTATTTCCGCGTGCCTGTGAATTCAAGACGACGACGGCCAGCTTCACGCACTCTTGAGAGTTTATTTTTGCACTAGCTCCCGCGCTAATAAACGCAGAAGATACTCGCATGTGCGAGAACGGAATAGCCTCGAAATTGGTGGATCGTTTATCTACTTACTACAATGCTCTTCAAGCTTTGTAAGCGCTGAAAAATAGCAAACTTTTATCGGATTGTTAAAGTCGGCGAGTTGTCTTTTCAATTCGGTTTGTAAAGAGGGGACAACGATCGTTTGTTTGAGTTTTCTTGACTTTTAATGAACGTTACAGTTCACTTTCCAATTCGTTATATAGCGCGACAAGTTTTTTTATGAAAGATTCCAAAGATACGCTAAATAACGAGCTGTTGATAAGACGCCGGTAAGATGTGACGTTTTGTCTCTCGGTGACCTTGGTTTTCGGCACGATAGGTTTTGTGTTTTCGTCTGATTAGTGAGAATTGCTTTACCTGCTGTGATCTAATTTTGAAGATAACTGATCGATTAAACGATCAAGGCGAGCTGTATGATTGGAACGAGCGAATGAAAATAAGCTTTATTTACTTGCTTTTGTACTGAATCGTCAAAGCAAAGTTCAATAAACGAAAATTGCTAATAAACACGGTGGTTTAAATTCACAAGGTATAGATATAATTATGCTAATGAATGTTTGCGCATTGTGCATTGGAAAATAGTATTTAATTGATGACATAGCGTAAAATTAATTAAAACGCAGCTAATGTATAATTCTCATTTCAGTGCGAAGATAAAGTTAGGACACTGTAAATACACAGATTAGATATACGTGAAAAGCCAAGCGAGTATATACGAGTTTTAATTAAGAATTTTTTATGCCTCCTCGTCAAACCCACATTTTCACGCAGCCTAGCTTAAAGCTAAGGTGAAATTTTCTTTGTAGCTTTTTTTTATACATAGGTATATGAGGTATCACAGAAAAAGCTCAACCTAGTTCTAGCTTTAAATTTTAAAATCACAACCGTTTAATCGAGAATTTAATAAATCAAATAAAATTGAAATCTTGTTACAGCACGACCGTAATCTCGAGGAACGTCCTACGCCATGAGCGTAATAAATTTAATCGTCGTGCCGACGAAAAACGCCATCAACGAGGCATTCAAAGGCAGAGAGCCATGGGAAATCGTTGGCATGACATCCACGACCGTCCTCGCGGCCGTCTGGCTCTACAATTTCGTCCACGATGACGACGAGAGTAAGCACGTTTCAAACTATTTTTTGTACATTAACAACATTTCAAAAAGCGAACTTATTACGTATACACTTTAGTCGAGAACCGATCAAGTAATTCGAACAAATTAATTTTTAATAACGCTTTTTATACGCCATCAAAACAGGTATTTCACGGCGAGCAAGCCTCGCATTCCCGGCAAATACGGTGTCCCCCTTTGAGGCTATTAATTATTTTAAAAGATATATAAATGAGGGTAAATTTGCTGAAAGCTTAATTAAGGTAAATAGTTCAGCAAATGGACACACTGCGGGCGGTTCTCTCCATAGCCTTTTGAAAATTACAGGCGTGAGCTTTTTCACAAGCTTCCTATTATCAAGCGCCTACGTCCGAGCGTGAAATTCTCCTGGATAATTTTTCGCACGTATAGCTTTATCGAAAAATCCCGAGTATAGCAATTATTCTCGTTAAAAGTAACAACGCGTATTCCCTTTATTGCATCAGTGCGCGGAAAAATGAAAATTCTCGTTAATAAAGATTTTTTGCAACTATTATTTTTCGAGCTCGGAAGGACAAAGGATATAGTTTTCCCACAGGGAAAATGGAAGCACTGTGTCATCTTCGTAGCGGACAGGTGTACGACAAAAGAGAGAAAAATTACCTGCGCTTTTTATACGACTCTTAATTATTTCCTAAAGATTAATGAGAAGCGCGTATAGAATCATTGAAAAAAAACGAGCTTAATGGTGCGTCACTCGTTCGTCGAACATTCCTTTCTCCCTCAGTATAGAAAGGGAGAAACTCTCCGCATCGATATAATGCACCAATACACCTACGCGACGTGTGTGTCTATATATAGTATATGAGTTAGGGAACTAAGGTATAAAGCAGGAGAGTAGAGCACTCTAACCATGGCTTCCGTTGCACACAGGTATATTGGAACGAGTGAAGAAGATGGCCATGCGGCTAGTGCGCTGCTGTCCCAAGATCCGTGACCAAATTGATAGCGAATTGAAAAAGCTGAACGAGGAGTTCGAGCGCGAGACGATTAATAGGACGAAGGGAGTACCCTATGTGACGAGTCTACCGGCTCAGGGTATCGATCGCGACCAGATCATCAAACTCGTCGAGCGCTCCGTTTATTTAGGTAAGGACATACAACGTACTATCAAGATCCTATGAATATTCACTATCTAACTATAGGGTGTCGTTAGATTTATCTGATTCGCTTGTTACTATAGTGCAAAATTGCTACTGCTATAGTAAAACACAATCGATATACTATCATGTTCTATTCATAGACCAAAATTTTTGCATATAGTTGTGCGTTTATCTGATAAAGTTTGTAGAAAATATGAAAATCAAGGCTTCTGCAATCGGCGTGAATATTTCAGGTATGGCGCGGGCATTTCCTTTGAAAGCAAACATTTTATAAAAAGTGCGTATTTCGAAATGCTACTTTATTACATTTCACGTTCGGATTTTTACGTAAATTTTTCAGGATAAATTTTGTATGATTTTGCTAATTTTATATAGGTGAGCACTCGGTGTGAAATGAAAATTTTAATCTCCTCCTACGTTTTCACACTAAACGATAGAGAATTTAAATACTTTTAAAATCAAATCGCGCACGTTTTCAAGAAAAACGCGAATTTTTAATTACAAAAACGATCAAAACTGCATTTTGGTATTATTTTACTTTTTCAATTATTACAGCGAAATATATCTTGTTACGCAATAAACGCTTACTTGATGAATTAATAATAAACTATATTTCAATCATAAGAGGAAAGATAGTAAAAAATATAAGTTATTCGTTAGAAGACGAGTTTCGAAATGTATCAATTGATTCGCTCATCTGCCTCCTCTAATAAAGTAGGTCAGATGAAAGAACGTTTAGTCTTCTTATGTAAATTTTCAAACAGCTATATATGCACGTTATACCTATAAGAGTGACCTGCTAATGCAAATTCAATTTTATCCTGCTTCCTTCCTTTTTTTTTATTTCCGCGCGCTAGACCCGCCGAGAAAAATTAACGCAACTGCATAAGATTATTTAAATCTCTCAAATATCTTTTTTATTCCCGACCGCTGCTAATAATAAATGGCACAACGTGATTGAAAACATCTTTCTTTTTTTTTTCTATCGAAATCCATTATACGCAGTATAAATTTGATCCTTATTGCGAAAAATCGATAGTCAAATTGAGATTTTAAATTGAAATCCCCCATGGATTAGCATATTTTCAATTTAATGCACAAGGAATATATGTTGAATCGCGAATCTAACGTTTTCATCGTGAGCCCCTAAATCTCGAGCGGCACAGAAAACAGCGAGTATATCTCAAACTAAAAAGATAAAGCTTTACTTGGCGCTTGATCCTCTCAAACCTTCTCGCGCGTGTACTACACAACTATGACATTTTCTAAATTGTCACATGGACTAATCGCATCTCCGTCGTGGGTATCGCTCTACTCACCTCGAGAGGGACTTAAGAAACCATGAAAGCCATCAAGCGACCGCGCGGCAATCTCTTTTTACTCTCATCCTCTTCAGACTACTGCTTGCCACGAAACCCAATACCGCAAGCTCCTCCTGCAGTAGTCCGCAAAAGCAACCCTCTTAGCGGCAAGTCAACGATAAGCCCGTGCATCTAGCCGCGATAAAACATGTCCTCTCCACCACTAACAAGCATACGCTCGCATAAACACACAGGTAATTACGACTGGAAAAACGGCCGAGTCTCGGGCTGCGTATACCGCAATGTCGAGTCGGGCCTGAAGGACCTCGTGAAGGAGGTGTACAGTCTGGCCTCGCTGACCAACCCCCTTCATTCGGACATCTTCCCTGGCATCTGCAAGATGGAGGCCGAGGTGGTGAGGATAGCCTGCCGGTTGTTCGGTGGCGACGACAACTCCTGCGGCACTGTGAGTATAATCCACTTTTGTACAATATTTCTCTCCCTTCACGGCTCAGCTTCTCATTGTGATGATGTTGTTGACGTGAAGAATTCGCAACCAACGACGAGAATTCTTTGTGCTTGGATTTATCCGAGGATCGCGGATCCTTCTTTGCCGTGAGACATTATGCTACTTAGTCCGCTAATGGACTTAGCATTCCATCACTCTCTGGATTATTATTCACGCAGAAAATTTTAATAAATAACGTACGTGAAATATATAGTATAAATCATTCTACCGTACTGCATACTAAACGTAAAAATGGTGCTTCGAATAATATTTCCGACTTTGCAGGCGTATATATGCGTAAAAGGACATATTCCATATCCATCTCGATGCGCTATCATTCTATACACTTGAAACAGGAAAACTCCATTTCGTTCGTCAAAAAAAAAGCCTTTACAGGCTGCGGCCACGGTCCAAAAATCCGGACTCCTGCAATAAAAAATTCTCCCAGCTCTCTCGGCCACATCCGTAAATGTAAAAAAAGTGACCGCCTCGCGCGCATTCGGTTCCACGCCGTCGAATAAACGCGACCCCAACCCCTTATCCTGCGCAGTGCTACTATACTAGGTACTGCTATATATACGCGTACGAATATCTGGAGTGAAAATAAAAAGCGAGCGGGAATTGTAAATAATACTGTTGTGCGACATTGCGGTGTAACGGAAGTTGCGGTGCCGTCGTATATAGATTTCGTATACAGCTCGTATGTTTTCTTATCCCTAATATATTTTTAATTTCCCGCACAGATGACGACCGGTGGCACAGAGTCGATCCTGCTTGCCTGCAAAGCCTTCCGCGACTACGCGCGCGAGCACAAGGGTATCAAGAAACCCGAGATGGTTGTCCCAGTGACGGCCCACTCAGCCTTCGACAAAGCCGCCCAGTATCTCAAGATTAAGATGCGCATCGTGCCCGTCAACCCCGACAGTCTGACCGTCAGCATCGAGGGTATGAAGCGGGCTATCAACAGGAACACGGTGCTGGTAAGTTAGCTCATCGGATAATGCATGTATATAGGTTGTTGGAACTGTGATCGATGCTGCGCGCTGACGATTGAACGACGGGAATCTTATTCTCTCGAGACAGCTCGTGATGGATGCGCTTTTACCTTCCGATTGATCGCAGATGAAAGAGAGCCAGTAACCAATAGTTTTACTTGGTTCTTTTAATTATTCATTATGAGGCGGAGATTGTTTGCCAAATAAATATCGGAAGATTCTTTGACCCCGAAAGAAGATCAGAAAGTTACATCTGCGGAAAATTTTCTTAGAGTTCTGTTTTAAAAGAAACTTTTAACGCAACAAAGTCGAAGAAGGTGAGGTTCGAACAGACGACGCGAAAGCGGCAAACGAAGATACATTAGCTGTACGTGATACGCTTAGAGTTTCGTATGTCTTTCGCACGACATTCTCCGAAAGGTATATCTTACGTGCTCTTATCTGAGATACGTTGTCGCGGGGCACTTTTATCAGTCATTGTCTTGTGATTCTTTAAAATCATCCCTTTGCGCCATTAATTTACAACGATAACGAAACAAAAATCTCGTTTTTAAAATGGAAAAAAACAATCAAAGGGCAAATACAGAGCTTGAAGTGGTACTTTGTACTTTAATAACGAACTTTGGATTTAACGGTGCTTCGTAAAACAATAAACACGCAACTTGCATCGGTTGATATATCTATTCACTAGACTCTTTTACGACTCATGAATGCGTCGCCGTGAAACATTACTTGCGCCAGTTGTACAGTCGCGGACCAAAACGTAACAAAGAGGATTTGAGATACGTTGTTTGGGATGACAAAAAAAAGAGAGAGATACTTGCAAACTTGCCTTTTTTCTATCAGCATTTATTCATAAAGTTATGACGGAAAAAAATAATTCACGGTGCTTTTCCCGCCCACCTATACAGAGCAGCTGAATTTATAAAAACAACGTTATACGAGCAAAAGTTTTTCCAAGGCGCTTCTACGAAAACTTTAAATTTGTCAGAATTCTTGAAGTTTAGAGCGCTAAAAATCTCAAGACGCCTTCATTTCATATTTATCGAAGTTTGCGAAAATTCCTGACATACACAACAAGCAGCTAGACTATAAAGATACAATGTACGCGTGTTTCTCTAAAAGCTGGTCTGCTCGGCGCCAAACTTCCCTTACGGAACGATGGACAACATCGAGCGCATCTCACGACTCGGTCTGGAGCACGACATCCCGGTACACGTGGATGCCTGCTTGGGTGGTTTCCTGGTCTGCTTTATGCGCCAGGCTGGTTACACGCTGCCGGACTTTGACTTCCGACTGACGGGCGTCAGCAGCATCAGCGCCGATACCCACAAGTACGGCTACGCGCCCAAGGGGTCCTCGGTCATCCTTTACCGGCACAAGAAATACCGTCACCACCAGTTCACCATCAGCACGGATTGGCCTGGCGGTATTTACGGATCACCAACTGTTAATGGATCAAGGGCTGGAGGAATCATTGCTGCTTGCTGGGCTACTATGATGTATTTTGGAATGGAGGGTTATATTAAGGCTACGAAGGAGATAATCGATACCACGCAGTTTATCGAAAGAGAGTGAGTACTTTTACTTTTGCTTTTTGAAAATCGCATTTTTCCATGCTTTCGGTTTCAAATACCACATAAAAATAGACAAACAGGGGATATGATACGCTTTTATTTTGCCTGTTATGTATTATACTTTGAAACTTTTGAGTCGTATACCAGGTACCAGGTTTCAGATTTCCAATACAAAAATTTTTCACTCTTGTTGTTTAGAATAAAATGTGAACAAAATTAATTTAATAACGTATCATACTGCAATATAATTGAATGATAATAGGGCAAATCTATATAGCATCAAACATTCATACGTTTCTTTGCACACTGCAGTGCATTATTAATTAATCAAAATTAATTGCACAACATAATATGGCCAATTATTCAGCGAAATCCAGAACACTATACGTAATTGTAGCCCACGTTATACTCTTTCTCTTCCGAAAGCCACGTTATATCAGATTAATTTGTCATTTGGTAAAGTGAAAATCCACGACGATCAGTGTGTGAAGTTGATAATTTGCAAATGTAATAACACAAAAAGCCTGAGAGCCACTTTCCATCTTTTTGTTCTTGAAATATAACCCCACGGTACACACAAAATCAATCATCGGGTTAATTTTCAATCAGCGATTTAATTGCATTAACAGAAAATGAAATTGTTGTAATTTCATTTCCTTGTATTCAAAGCTTCGTGCTTGACGCAGTTTATCCCGTCTGGAAATTCTTCAGATAAATAACTTGTTTCGCTGTTGGGCTCACGTATCTGCAGTTTAATTAGATTATAATTACAGTTTATGAAATACGGAGCTTAAAATTGCATTGCGATAAAACAACGGAGAAAGGCGCGCGTTTATCGTAATAAAGACTCGGAGCTGTCTTAATTGTTTTTATTGGGAGCTTGATGCTTTTTATGACTCACTTTTAAACGTCATTATTGCAGTCGGTTATACCATGAATTTCACAGCTAACTTTATATTTATACTTTTCTGAATAAATTCTGAAACTCTTTTATATCGAAATCCAATATTCTAATTCGGGCTACCTCTCTCTGGAAAATCACTAAGCACTCCAATAACGTGCAATTTCCTAATATACTCATTCCTCCAGGCCATTCCCATCGACGAGCACATGTTTGTTTATCTCAACGGCGCGTGCTTTTCCTCCTTCCTTGTGTGCCTTTCCTTATTTTCTGTCTCCGGATCTCAACCGCTTTTTTGTGTGTTCTATATAAATATATATATACACACAAACACACACACACACACACACACACACACACACACACACACACACACACACACACACATCCTATGAGTAAATACATACTTTCGTAAAACACCGCAGACTCCGAGGGATGGACAACATCTACGTGTTCGGGACGCCAATGACCTCGGTGATAGCCGTCGGCTCGCGCGACTTCGCGATCTACCGGCTGTCCCAGGCACTCAACGCCCGAGGCTGGAACCTCAACACGCTGCAATTCCCAAGTGCCATCCACATCTGTGTGACCCACGTTCACACCGAGCCCGGAGTCGCCCAGCAGTTCATCGACGACGTCAGGTTCGAGATCGAGACGATCATGAAGGCACCCGGAGAGGAAGCCGAGGGGATGGTAAGTGTGCTTACTCGCGTTATTCTTCAACGTAAGTGTATTCTGAGAGCGCGTGGAGGAAAGTTGGCGGTAGGAATTTACGAAATCCAGACATCGCGCGTTCGGAACTTGAAGTAACTCTTAAAATCTCTTGACAAACTTCAAACTATTCCAAATTACTGCTATTCGTACAGCGTTGGCGTCTGCCACTCGAGAAACTATCTTAATTCTGATTTCGAGTAAAACGCGTGTTTAGTCGCTCTATTATCTATGATTCTCGAACATTCATGCCACATTCAATATCATCGAGCCGAATATACGGCAAGTCCGTATATCGACACGCGCTGACGTGTATACTCAATATTCTGTATAAAGTTCCCCCCTTGGCGAATGCTTTTGCCTCCCCAAGTTAGATGACATTCCAAAACGTGATTAAAATAACACATGAATTTCGCGCAACATACGCATATTTCACCGCCAACAAAACGTTTCATCTCATTTTCCGTCGGTACGATTTCCAGCGTGGGCAACGAAAAGAAAAAGCAGAAAATCGAAAGCTCTCCCTGTACGAATTTCCGCAATATACTTTTACCGCCGCTTTTCAGGTCTTCTAAAGAAAGCTCGCTAAAGAAGCAATCGTTCAAAAGCACCGCTCTATCTGGTACATACATATATGCACAAGAAAGAAGTTTCACACGTGCGCCGCACAGGTCAAGTGTCGAACGCCCGAAAGCGTTACGTCGAAAATTGATGAGCGTGCTCCGAGTGGCTGTTCCGTTACAGAAGTTTAATTGCTCGCCGTATACAAAGAGCCGTAGGCGGTTCTGATTCTTATATATACATATACACATCGTCGTCGTCATCGTCGCGCATTTCCACCTCGCTGAGATCCGAGAGTTCTTCGTTTTCCACGAATCGAGTTACCAGGTGCGGTTTCCTCGACTCTACTGGAGCGAAAGCGAGATGCGCTTTACACCCGAGAGCTGCGCTATCGATTACGCAAGCTCTCGGCGATATGTCGGCGAGAACCTAATTTGTTCGATACGCCACTTTAAGCGCGAAAGAGCTTTTTTTATGATTTCCTTCGTATTTTACGAGTGGATGGGGCCGATTTTAGGGTGATTGCATACACAGTCGAACGACGGAATTTTCAATTGCTGCAGTTTCATCTGGGATTAAATTTGGCGTCTGTTCTCGCCTCGCGACACGTAGACAAACACCGAGAGAACAATCGGCTCCGCAACGAATACGGTCGTCGGAGAATGTATTTACTCCGCGAGCGTGATATTGACCGCGCGATTCCCCGAAGACGGAAAAGGCTCGGTTATTTGTTTTGGGAGTTGCGTGATGGCGAGTTTCTCGAAGTCAACTTCATGTTATGTATGTATATGTTGCAGTACGCCCTCTACGGATCGGCTCAGACCATACCTGATCGCAGCGTCGTGGGTGACATTACCAGGAGCTTCCTGGACTCGATGTACTACACACCTCCGTACGGTACCGAGACTCTGGATGTTCAGCTCGACGCCCGCCATCAGAACTCCGATTCCAAGGCCTCGTGAGACTGACGAAGCTGACACAACCGAGAGATTTCTTATTTCGTTTATTTTTTCTGCCTTATTTTGTTTACTTTTGCACTTCTTTTTCGTTCGAAATTCTTAATAAAGGAGAAATTTTTAAGAAAATCTGCCCACGGGGTGTGTCCAGTGGACTTTGTTAATTTCTGCCCTTGAGAGAAACTTCGATCCCTTTGTCAGATACCTCCTGCTGCTGTCGCGTTAACTTTTGCAGAAGAACAAGAAGAAGAAGTGCGCTGATTCGGCGAAAGCCAGATTCCAAGTAAGTACACGATTAATTATTTCGCAATTGATGAAGCTGCGTGCCGTATAATAGCTCTTGAGCTTTCGAGAATTTTTTTATACCCTCGATTTATTTGCGCGTTTAAATTTGTTCATCGGTGTATGCGGCGATGAAAAAGAAGAGCTCGATAAATGATAGGTACACTTATGGTTGGTTCGCTTTTTTTACCAATTAACGCTAATGTTCAAAGCATGTCGAGGGACGAGTGCCAGTTCAAATAGTTAAATTTTAAACTCGAAGCATATAGACAGCATTTTTAAACGGACATTTAATGCGAAAAAATGTATGTTTTCGGTGCTCTAATTGAATCTCTATTCCGTATACAGCCACACATCGCATAGCTTCAAAACGAAAGAGATGTCGGCCAACCCCAGACGTATAGACATCAAATCACGCGCGCAGTCGATCGTGAGCCTTATTCGCTCCTAATAGGAAAGAGGAGCTTTCAATTCACCGGATCAAGGCAAAGCCCCGCGGCTGTATTATTCAACGCGAAACAAAGCGTCGTCGTCTCGATCGATCAACCACCGCTGCGAGAATAGTCGGAAAATCAGCGGTCATCATCGTTACATCTCTATTTTACTGATGATGAAGTCGAGCATAACGATCACTTACACGTGCCAAGTGACAGACAAATCCACACATTTCCCTGGCTCTATTCGTGAATGGCCGAGATGGGAGAGATTTACGTTATACGCACTTTGATGCCATTTGGAAATCGAGATACATTTTCCGGTTGCGAGAAAAGAGGGGAGAGCACAGTGCGAGTTTTACAAAGGAGCTTGATTCGACAGCGAGTGTAGGGTTGCTGACGTCAAGAGAAGAGTTGTTGCCGGACCAATATCGGAGAAGATATATGTAGTGCAGTGCGGAACTCGTTTATACGATGCAGCTTTCCTGCGTCATCAAACTGGAATGGCGATTTCGTTCTTGCTGTACATGTACATACAAAAATAGCTGGGATTATTATAGCTTGTACGAGGTAAAGTTGAGAACAACTATTGAAGGTTCTCGAACTCTTCAAGTCAACAGTGACAATTGATCTCGAGTAGTCTTATCTAACTCGGACGGTTTTACTTGCCAATTAGCAAAAAGCCACCACATGAGAGCCTCATTTCCAGAAAGATTGAGAATATACTTACGAGTTCTTTATTCTACCGACCCCAACACACGCATCGGTATTCTTCTCAAAACTATGAAGCACCAAACATTTCCAACGAAAATTATCTCTGTAATGCCTCACGCGAATGTTCGCAAAAAGTCGCACAGGAGAACCGGCCGCTATAAACGAAAATCGTGATGAGGGTCTATCCAGCTGCGTCGGCATCGCCGTCCTGATGCATCGCGCGCAAACATTATGCGAGCCGAGTATATTATACGGGTCAGGTCGTCGCGGGGGCGTCGTCGGCCTCAGCAAGAATCTCGGACATTCCTGTCCGGCCTCTGCGGCCGCATATGGGAATGTCGGCTCGTTTGCTGCTTTGCCTTCACTCTAGCTCTTTTCTCAGGCTATATTATGTGTGTATGTACACCGAGAGGAAAGTGTTTACAAAGTGATAAGAGCCGGGCTGATATGAGGAGGGTTTAAATTTGAAAAATTCCTTGGAAAAAGCCAAAGCCTTCATCTCAACCGAAAGAGCTGCAGTTTGCTAAGAGTTTCTCGCTTATATTTGCTTGGTTAGTTCGCTTTACAGAGAAAAGTAAGCAGCAAAAGTATAAGATTACGTGGGATGAAATCGTTATATATTTTCCTCGAGCTACCTCACGGCAAATTACATCATGAATTCAATTTTCTCCTCGAATCACTGGGAGTGTATAAGCAGAACGCAAGTGCAAGTTCAGCTTGAGACGATATTTATTCATGCGCGCGGAGCTACACGACGCCGCGCGGTTTTTGGCAAATGTTTGCGAGGGAAAGAGAGAACGACGCCGAAAGTCTATACACACCGCGAGTTGAAAGTCAGCCGCAGGCCAAATTCCCTCGGGTCAGTTCATTTTCTTCAATGTATGGCACATGCACTATGACAGCTTGTTTAAATTATGAATCAGGTCGTTGTCGACTATGTGAATTTTCAGCGTGTTGTTCTTTATTTTCCATTGTCAAGAGTTGATAATTTTATACCGAGGGATGCTGTATGTTACTATATCCTCGGAAAATTATTCGACGAAATTAGAAGTGCTTTTTGAATATTGATGATTACTTAAAGCGCATTAATGTGACAGACTGTAATTCAGAGAACCATCTCTTGCGTAGCTATTGGCGCCACTTAGTGAGAGTTTCCAAGTACCTCAATATTAACGTTTTCCCTAATTGCGAGTGGGATCAATAATATTAGCGGTATAAAGCCATAGGCGTAGCCGACTTTTCATCGAATTAAATTTTTAATTCATTCGTAATTTTATTCCCGCGCTTTCAGGTCACGCTGCGTAAATGAAAATCGAATAAAATTCAAGATTAGGCCCATTATTCAAATTAATTGAGTCAATAACTTAAAAATTGTATCATGATGTATAAATTTTGGTACCAATACCGTATACACAAGAACAAAATCACGACAAAGGCGTTTCGAAGGAAACACCGCAATGCGTCCAGACAAGAATAAATAAATAATTTAGTTTAGCTAATAACCACAGGGACTGAAACAACGTGTAGCGAAAGCACACAAACGGCAACTGTTATACTCGGATAAATAGAACAAAAAAGCCAGTGAACAATTGCAAGAAAGTAAAGCATTCTCTCTCTCTCTCTCTTTCGTTTTCCTAACCAACAATATATCGATACCATACGCGAAGAGAGACCAAGAATGCAGAACGCGTAGCTTCTCTATAACATACGCGTGTGAAATAATAAATTAGAAGCTTCAGCGCCACGAGAGTATGTTAGCCATGCGGCCGCATTTCCGCGCGCCTCTCGTTAATAAGCAAAAATGTCCTATGAGTATATGTATGTATATATGCTTGGAGCAGACTGTGAGAAGGCGCGCGAGAATTCTCGACATTTCCGCGATGGAAGGCAAAGGAGAGCGAGAGATGAAGTTTACGGAGGACAGATGGCGGAAGACTGTGTTTTATGCGTGGGAGAACTCTGGTTAGATTCCGGGTAGGCGTGCTTGTGAGATGGAAAGATGAACATTTTTTTCAGGGGTTGGTGAGTTAATACGAGAGAATTTTCAGAATTGACGCGGTTTTTGAAAGTAATATTGTTTTAATTAGACTCGTCAGGTGAAGATTGTGTTCACCCAAACAAATATCGGGTAAACAATCAATCATCTAGCTTTTTTTTTATTACTAGGACAATAATCGCAAAAAGTGCATTCCGCATAACAGTCTCAACGGCGCATTCAGCGCATTCATATCGCGAGAAAAAGAAATCCACGTCATTTCACTCGACGACGGACGACACTCCTATATTTATTAACTGCCCCCCTCCTCTCTCTCTTTCTCTCTCTCTCTCTCTCGCGCGCTCTCTTTGTGCTATACGGTTTCACACCTCGTCGTTTTCTTCCTTTTGCTTTATGCACACATCGACTCTGATTTCCGATATCGAAGAATAAACGCGAACTCACGCAAGGGATAGTAGTGAAACTGCAGGATCTTTTTTGCCGCAAATGGCTTTTAATTTTAAAGGGAAGAATAAAGAAGAATGGAGTCAAGCACTTGTTACGAAATCGATGCCGCTGTGCGGATTTGTTCGAGAGGATAACGACAGATGCAGCAAGGCTGAATTCATACGGTTAGCCACAGGTACTGCATTGATATGGTTACGTCTGAATTGTTATTATATAGTTGAGCATTGACATATAGGCGCGAACTTTCGTGCTTCCTGTGACGTAAACTTATTTAATATTTATTTAATTAAATGTAACACCAGTTACTAGTTTTAATAATTTTACGAAAGTTTCCAAGTTTCCCATCGCAGGTACAAAGTTTGCATTAAATGTTAAAATTATATGCTATGCTGCTCGTTATAGGGTATATAGGGGAGAAGTAGTGTAGACGACGTGCTCCTTTATACACAACATTATAAAACCTTATAAGGGCCTACTGCTGCCGACACAAGGCTCACGCAGTAAACTCCAAACAAAGCGTCATCGTTAAGGAACAAACGTATAGAATTCAAGCATAAAATGGAAACTACTACTTCCTTATCGCTTTAGCACAAGACACGTTATATATTCGCCACTGTTATTACGAGAATCTGCTGCGATTTCATGCTTTACTTGAATTTTAGTAAACACTGAATGACTGAATTGTAAACAATAAGAATCATTCTGAAAATACGTTGTTGAGGCCTATACACAATACCCCTTCCTTTTTTCGATGAAAAACTCTGCTACTATAACGAACTACGATTAACAAAACCGTGAACTCATTCGTAAACAAGCTGCAGGGCGTGCGACTGATTTTCGACCGTGACCTGATTCAGCGCAAACTCTGCCGCGACGAAAAAAACATCAGGTTCTCGGCTTAAAAAGCAAAGCCAATGCCAAAGCCAATTTTAATCCGAGCTATAGTCGTATTGGTATAACGAACCATTTCACCGACACACATAGTCACACATGCTCGCTATAATCGATCCGAGCGACCAGATGTGCTCTAACTCTTCTTTAAAAAGCCCAGTGGGACTAATTTATTTAATTTTACCAGAGCTGACTGAAAGAAGAATATGCCATACGTAAACACATGCATACACGCATAAATGGATACCAAAGAAAGGGCGTCGTAACATGTAACAGCGTTTAAGTATAGCAATAAGCTCCCGATGTGTACACACACACACACACACACACACACACACACTCACCCACGCGTGCGCGCGCTATTGGGTTACGAGAGAGGAAGCCATTTAATAAGCAGCCATCAATCTTAAACTTGCTTCTCGCAAGAGCTCAACTCAATAACTTGTCGTCGTATACTCCAAGCCACCAGTACACTCGAACTGGAAATGTTGATCCGAATCGACCGCGGGGGAGCTTTTAACCTTTATCTCAAATCAGGCCGTTCGCTGATGATGTATAGATTAGGAAGAAAAAAAAGAAGGATCCGTTATATCGAATATCGAGCGGCGCACGTTAAAACCGGAGCTGCTTATTATCTTATTATACCAGGGATTTTTAATGAATATATTGCGGTTTTAATCGTATCAGTTGATTATTCTACAAGGGGAAAGGATACTCGCGCATACCAATCCAGAATCCGTAGGGATTAAAATTGAAATTGAAATTAACCAATCTCAGGCTGGATAATAAATTTTACAATAAAAGGATTGAGCGAATGAGAGTTACATTATTGATATACCTCTGCTTGATGAGCGTGGTTGATTATTAAAATTTTCGCTGACTGTCAGCGCCACTTGGTGTGTTTACAAAGATGTGTGCAGTGCATTTATTTGATTATTTATTTTATGCAATTGTATGCATGTATTTTTGACTGTACAGATTAATTCCTAATAATAATAATAATAATAATAATAATAATAATATTATTATTATTCGAAGCACTCCTCTCTTCTAGGTATGCTAAATAAAGCTGTAATTAACGCAAACTTCGCTAATCGCGTGCAGAAGTCTACTCTTAGGCAAACTTCTCCGACTGCTTGCATTGACGCGTTTCTCTCAATGCCGGAGCATCGCGTAAAACAACGATAAACGAGCAAAGAAGAAGCGAGTGCAGAAATGACGTAAAACGTGGCGTGAGAACGATCGCATGTGCCGAGGCAAGTATCCACTCCTCTGGGCTTTAATGGAAAATGAGTCGGGCGATTGATGCTTCAATCTATGATGCCACACACGTTACTGCACGATTTACGAGATACTGTAGTCAGAGCGACTCTCCACAGTACATTCCGCACAGCCTTGGCTGTGTAGACGTACGCAGGCAGATCTTAATCGCCGAAATATAGCGGTCTGAGCCGCTGTGTGTGGATACATGTGCTGTGGACGAGCAATCGCGCCGTCTGTACGTGGAGGCGTATAACAGGTTAATCATGAGCAAAGGTGTGTGCTAGCGCAAGCGAGTTTGTCAAACGGATGCTCTGAAAGGATTAACGAGCGCGGTGTCGCAGTAATACATACATAGGTATATGTGTGTATACGATGTGAAAGATCAATGAAAACACAACTTTCTAGGCCCGGTGGACCCCCCGAATCGACTGCCAAGGGTCCATCAAGCCCGATTGCTCGCAATCAACCGTCATCGAGGGTATAAAAGGAGCCCTGATTCAGCAATCCAGCTCAGTCAAGCCAGGGCCTTCGAGCTAAGAGGAGCTCCCCACTCCTCGCTCGCAATAAACCCTCATCGGGGGTATAAACGGAATCTTGATCCAGCAGTCCAGCTCAGTCAAGCCAGGACCTTTGAGCTGGGAAGAGCTCCCCACTCCTCGCTCGCGATCAACCGCCATCGGGGGTATAAAAGGAGCCCTGATCCAGCAATCCAGCTTAGTCAAGCCAGGGCTTTCGAGCTGGGAGCAGTTCCCCACTCCTCAACCGTCGGTCTCAATCAACCGCCATCGGGGGTATAAAAGGAATCCTGATCCAGCAGTCCAGCTCAGTCAAGCCAGGGCCTTTGAGCTGGGAGGACCTCTCTACTCCTCGCTCGCGATCAACCGTCATCGGGGGTATAAAAGGAGCCCTGATCTGGCAGTTCAGCTCAGTCAGCTCTTAAACTTCGCGAGGTTCTGGATAGTTTCAGCTTCCCCTTCACCGAAGCTAAGTTTACTAATCCATTTTAAATCACCATTTTTCCTCACATCCTCATACCGGTGGTTTGATGAACCAACACATTCCAAAATGCAATTGTCAAGCTGCACTGAGGCTTTAATATGAGCTGCATGCTGGGCTTTTCTACCGTGGCAATGGTTCAGCTTCCATAGGTTGTCACGCTTCGGCGTGAATTTAAAAGCCCTATACCAGGGGTCGTTCCGTCATATTGATTAGCTACAGGTCACCTCGGATGATCGCCTCACTTGACGTTGCTTTGCTTTTCCAATCTTCAAGTTAGAGTCATTTCTCCGTTTTTGTATACTTATGTTGGTTTATTATTCCACTTTCTGATTCTAGCGAGTCAGATCCTCGCCACATACGTTTATCTACCAACAATTCATTTCTTGATACGAACATTTATTTCTTTTTTTTTTTTTGTTTCAGGTGCCGTTTTCCTACTTTCTCCTGTAGGTCAGTCAACATCGAGGATTAAAAAGGTGCCCTGGATCAACAGCCCAGCTCAGTCGGTTCTTGGACTTCGCGAGGTTCCGGATGGTTTTAGCTCCCCCTTTACCGAAGCTAAGTTTCCTTATCCATTATACAACACCATTTTCCCCCATATCCTAATACCGGTGGTTTGATGAACCAACACTCCAAAATGCAATTGTCAGGCTGCACTGAGGCTTTCTATGAGGTGCATGCTGGGCTTTTCTTTTTGGCAATGGGGTTCAGCTTCCATAGATTGCCACGCTTCGGCGTGGATTTAAAAGCCCTATACAGGGGTCGTTTCTCGTCATTTTGATCGGCTACAGGTCACGTCGGATGATCGCCTCTCACTTGACGTTGCTTTGCTTTTCTTTGCTTTCCCAATTTTAAATTTAGAGCCATTTTTCTGTTTCTTATACTTACGTTGGTTTATTATTCCACTTTCTGATTCTGGCGAGTTAGATCCCCGCCACATATATTTAACAACCAACAATTTATTTCTTGATACTAACATTTTTTTTGTTTGCTGCTTCCTCAATACTTTCTAATATATTTTCTCTATTTCAGCAACTTCTAATATATTTTGTCCGTTCCAGCTACTTCTAATATATTGTGTCTGTTTCAGCAACCTCTAATATATTTTCTCTGTTTCAGCAACCTTTAATATTTTTTCTCTGTTTCAGCTACTTCTAATATATTTTGTCTGTTTCAGCTACCTCTTATAATTTTCTCTGTTTCAGGTACTTCTAATAATATTTTCTCTGTTTCAGGTACTTCTAATATATTTTGTCTGTTTCAGGTACTTCTAATAATATTTTGTCTGTTTCAGGCACTTCTAATATATTTTGTCTGTTTCAGCTACCCCTAAAACATTTTCTCTGTTTCAGGTACTTCTAATATATTTTGTCTGTTTCAGGTACTTCTAATAATATTTTGTCTGTTTCAGGCACTTCTAATATATTTTGTCTGTTTCAGCTACCCCTAAAACATTTTCTCTGTTTCAGGTACTTCTAATATATTTTGTCTGTTTCAGGTACTTCTAATAATATTTTGTCTGTTTCAGGCACTTCTAATATATTTTGTCTGTTTCAGCAACCCCTAAAACATTTTCTCTGTTTCAGGTACTTCTAATATATTTTGTCTGTTTCAGGTACTTCTAATAATATTTTGTCTGTTTCAGGCACTTCTAATATATTTTGTCTGTTTCAGCTTTTTCTTCTATAAGTCTACCACCGTTGGAGGGCGTCCTCGGACAGAGGACGCCCGTTAGGGAAAGTCTTGGAGAGGATGTGTTTTAAACTGTTCTCTGCTAGATTTTTTCCCATGGGCGTCCTTTGGATCAACAATAAACCGGCTGGTTTGAATACAATAATCCATCAATTCACTTGAGTATGTGGAATCCAGAAGAAAAAAGCTATCAATGGAGCATCATGAAGTGATGCTGCAACTTTCTAGGCCCGGTGGGTCCCTCGAATCGAGCACAAAGGGGTCCTGCAGCCCTATTACACCAACCAGCAGAATCTCAGTACTTAAATAATCTTTATATAGTAGAGGTAAAATTTTTTATCGCGTGCGCAAGCATCAGCGTATGCTCATTCTAGCCCCATAACCGTATTTGAATTCAGCCGCCAGTTTGTTTATTTACATTTGTGATGTTTGCTAATCGCGACTCACTTTACTCACTTGTTTCGAGATCAAGTACGAGATCGAGATTCGAGATTCTCGAAGAGGATTTTTATATAAGGGAAAAGTTTATTTCAGATACGTTTTTTTAAAAAGTTGTTAATTGCACCTATCAATTGCCTTCACCTGCATATACACATGCGTTCACTTTAGCCTGACTCTCGACAGCTTCACGTATACCCGCTCCATACCTCATAGCGCCAGTTGTAACGTCGTAAACTTAGTTTAGCACTGCACAAAAAGTCCACCCTCTGTCATGTGAAAGTTGACCGCGAAAACTTTTTCAGTTAAAACTTTAATGTATAGTCGCAAAAAGCAAATTGGAGCCTAACGAGAGCGTCAAAATTTCAGCGAAACTATCGACAATTTTATCATTTACATTATGAATATGACATTGGATCTATCTGAACCTCTTCAATAAACTCAAGTGATCAAGTTCAAGATTCGTCGCCCCGCACATCTATTTTCATAGACTCAATCTAATAATTCAATTGAACCTCTTGTGTCTAAGCAGATCGAAGCGATCGATCGCCTTTCCCAACTATATGATAAAACTCGAAAAAACTTGCGCAGTTAACCCAAATAAGAAATTTCAATCCAACGAAATGTGCCATAGCAGTAGTCTCTCTCAGTCGTAAAGCTGTGTTCCCTCTCCCTATAGAACAACATCGGGAAGAGCGGGTAAAAGCGCGAAAGAGGCGAAGGAGTACACAGCGCGTAAGTATACTCTCTCCAGCAAAAAATCGAAGTAACGATAATGGAGGAGAAGCAAGCAGAAAGTGCGTCTTCTTTCCGTTCGCGCGACGATTTATGTGCGTCAGTGCGGAGTGCACGCGAGAGCTCCATTTGTGAGGGCCGAAGGCACGAGGGAATGGGAAGTATGGATAGAGAGAGGAGATAATTAGAATTAGTTTTTACTTAGTAATGAGAACGTGACGCCGCAGGCGCGCTTGTTTACGAGCTGGACCGCGTGCAGGGGGGTTGATGGTAATGCGTATCAAGTCGACGAACGAAGGATGTAAATTGATTAGATGACCGCAAGCTCGGATTGCATCTATTCTTCCGGAGAATATGGCGCATAATGGATCGCAGCGTTCCTCATTTTCTGTAATTTTCGACGTAAACACATTCACGTTACTCCGCTTTCTCAACAAGCTGTACGCGTATGAAAGAGAAATTTCGAATTTGCATACTATAGTTGCTACGTATCATAGTTTAAAGGCCAGATAAAACGAGGGATGCGGGTGGGTATATCGTTATTCCGCTCGGTACTTTACGATCGGGGTCTTCAACGTTCTCCTTTTTCAAATTTCGACCGTTCACCTCTACAGACACCTCTGAGCGGACAAGCGTTGTATATAGCGGACACTTTACTCGCGATAAAAACTCGCTTGTTAAGATATGCGTTTACGTAACTCGTGCTCGAATTTTCATGGGCACCGCTGATGTGAGCGTTATTATGGCTCAATGAATTTCATTGCGAATTTTTATCATATCGCGCTTGCTGGTATGACGAATATGCTTTTTTGCGGGGATGTATGATCGGTGAAAAAATAAAACCGAAGCCGTAAATTCGTTCGGTAATCGTTTGTTTTTTATGTTTAATCGTTTTTATTTTACTGTTATTATCGAAGCGAACAAACGCGATATAAATTCCGTACAATTAATCATCGGTATTTAATCAAAATTTGCTGTTGCGAAGATAAATTTTACATTGAAATGGCGATTTCAATCATTGGAATATATCCCGTTAAGTAAACGATTTTTCCATCTGTTATTGAAATAAGCAGTATTGTAGTTAGGAATTCATTGTAGACAATTATAACGCTTTCAATGTTTTCACTTGCTTGAAAGAGTTATTAAAAAGTCAATACGGTGCATCATAAAAGTCGACTCTTTACTTCCAGATCGAATTCGATGAGAACATTATTCTCTATTTATCGCTAAGCTTGTTGATTTGCACCTGAACTGGCTGTTGTATATGACTCTAAGGGCATATAGATTGTATTTTCCCTCGTATACACCCTGCGAAATGTTTCCGTCCATTTCTCTAATTTATCGAATTAAACTGATTATCCAAGTTACGGTATGGAAATGGCGCAAGTTCAGCTTGAGATCGCCGCTAACAGATGAAAGCGTAGCGCTAGCAGCTAGTGCGAAATTGAGCACATTAAATGCGCGAGTACGTTGTTTGCTGCAAGTTCAAAGTTTGCAGCTTAGCTTTCGTATAATCAAAACTATACGATTGCTACCTCAGCACAATCGATGACACCATAGTTATTTTTACTAATACACAGCGTCTGCGCAATTCATTGAAAACCAAAGCTTGAAAAAGCTCCGCTGTCGCCTTGATCCAAGACGAAATTAAGTAGATCCACTTACTCGTCAGTTAAAACTCCTCTATCTGGCTGCTCTGCACCAAAGCCTCGGAAGATCGCTGCACGTCGCAGCCCGATAACAAAAGTCTGCGCGAAGCCTCGCTGACGCGTTCACTCCACTTCACTCCTTATATATAGGTATACACAGCCAGGCGGTGAACGCGCGCCAAGAAGAATAGTAAATGGTGGAAGGGGTTCTGCAGGGGGATGAGGGAGAGACTTTACCTCGTTTACTTGTATACGCCGTTCCTGCAGCTGATGACAAATTTTCTCAAAGAAATATTTTCGCCTGAGATATTCGAATCGAAAGAAATCAAGTAAAAGCAGACGCCGAGAGAAATATATAATCGAGTGTACTATGGGATGCATATAAGAGGAAATAGTTGAGAAGAATTAAAGAGACGGAGGCGACGACAAAGCGAGCTCAAAAGAAACTATGCAGCGCGCAAAAGTAATTGCTGCGACGATAGCGAGCAACGCGAAAAGCGTGTACGTGCGAGCGACAAAAGAGATGCTGAAACTAAAAGCAATTATGCGCAAGCTGTTCTTCAGTACAAGCACATATAAAAAGGTGCGAAGAAAATTAGGCGAAGAAAGTTAGACTGAGGGGTTAAAAGAAATTAGAAAATGAGCGTCACAAGCAGTTGGTAGTTTTTATATTGTGTATATTATAATAATGAAGCATTAGACGGCGAGAATATATATATACACTACGTCGTGTACGAGAGAAATACGGAAACGATCAAGAAACAGCCGGAATGGAAACGGCATAGAATTTAACGAGACAGAATCAAATGGCCGGGCTGGGGGAGGTGGAATGTGCAGAACGAAGACATGGACAAACAGAGGATGGGAGAAGGAGTAAATTGGAGAATGATCGAATAGAGGTGCAGCGGCTGAACTACTGCAGAGAGGAGCTGCTATAGTTAAGAGAGACTAAACTTGAAATGAGTGATTCGACAGCAGTAGCCGAGCTTCGAAGGAATGGGAAAATTCGATATATTTCGTTGTAATTGTCGAGGTATAATTAAACGACGCGTCGTTTTAAATCCTTTGATAATATGATTTAATCGCGATCGAAAAAACACAGAAGCATTACAAGCAAGCAGAGCACACATACATATATTACGGTACCTAATTTCACTCTCTTCGCAAAAGAGGAAAAGCTCGACGAGCAGTGGCAAAAAGCTCTCAGCTCGCACTCTCACAACGATCAAGCGCGGGCGGCCGCAAAAACGTGCTACTATAGAGCAATAGAGTAAGAGTAGGAGGCGACACAGCGGCAGCAGCGTCGCGGTGGTGTCAGGAGACCGCCGGCAGTCGCTGCGTAGCCTGCGTATGTCGCGAGTCTGTCTGAGACGGACAGACGGATAAGGCATTCTATTCATGCTAGCACGCGATTGATGTGTAATGTTTTGTATTATAATTATATGGATGGTGTGATTGATAGGCGCACGTGTGTAGAGTTAGTATAGCGACGGTGTGCTTACGGAACTAAACATTTTTTAGCGACGAGAATTAATGAACAGTTAGTTTTCATTATCTCACTGACGAGCAAAAACTGTTCGACAACTGTGACACAATTTTTGCGGTGATTGCAAGAGTATCATTCATAAAAAAAAAAAATGTGTGGCTTTTTCGAACTCGAAAGTTCATGGCCTCACAACGCATCGTGTTGTGTTTCTAGATGAATTTTAGCGTTCGAAAGTTTCCAGGGTAGGCTCATCACACCTACGCCTTTCTCAAACCCGGTGTCGTGAGTAAGATTTCCATCGGATCTGAAAAAACTGATCGCCCTGATGGGGGCTCGAACCCACGACCCCTTGATCGGGAGGCAGGTGGTTTACCACGGAGCCATCGCCGGTCTAAGAGTATCATTCATACTGTTATTAAACGACAAACAATAATTTTTTTCCTAGTGTACTTTTTTCTAAACAATTTAGAATGCAGTATAAACTAAGAACTCTGATTGACGCAATTCAAAAAACGTTCGGTAGAAATAACTTACTGGTGGGTGTACGTGCTCTAAATCGAACGCAGTCAATGTCTTTGGAAGCTGTTAAGGTCTTGGAATCGAAGCACTTCATTAGCATATATTACAAACATTTAGAATTTCAAAGGGCATGCGACTTTCGGAATAACAAATCGCGACAGTTTAGGCTCAGCCTACATGTATAGAATCTATACACATCTGTGACGAGTCTCAGGCGCGTGACGCAACACAAAAGCTAATTTCCAGAGCCTGGCTCTTGTATAGGTATATAGGCGTGTGTGTACGCAGCCCTGCTTTGCGGCTTGCTGCGAGCGCTACAGAAACTTGTAACGCTGTTAGACTCGCGATAATGGAGCGTGTGAGCTGCGGAGAACCGCCGACGAGGACTAGACCGGTTTTCGCCCTGTCGCCCTTCCCTCCTCCACATGCGCGCGAGCGCTGTCTTTGCGAGGAGAGCGAGAGACTCAGGTATTCTGCAGTATACATAGCCGGTCGGAGCGATGATGGAACCGCGCAACCATTTTCAGAAGAAGAGGGCCGAGAGAAGCAAGTGCAGGCTCAAGTGCTCCGGATGCTCTCAAGGCTAGTGCAGCTGCTGCGTGTGTAATGTTGCGCTATGGAAGTGCGGAAGCGATGATTCTTGCGCCACGAGAAGTGGTTCGTTAGCTTTTTAGTTCGACGGGCCAAGTTTGATGAGCACATTTCCGAGCGGATAGCGTGGATCCTCTCTGATCAATATTGCACAAGATCCTACTTTTTCACAGCTACAAGAGTTTTAATTGTACTTTTCTCCAGAACAGAGAAAAAAAAAACGCTTGAACGGATTAGTTCTGCGAGGGTCGCTCGAAAATTCGAAAGCATACTGTGCTTTATATACTCGATGATCAAACGTTTTTGCGAAAGTTATTTCTCGGGCGGAGAAAATTAGATAAAAGAGTATGCCATGAGATATTTAATTGAAATCACTACTTTTTATACTCGGCGTTTTGCGCCAAGCTGTTTCAGTAGAATCGGTCGCGCTCTGGTCAGGCGGGACAAATTACGTACATGACACACGCCCAAACAAATAAGTACAAGTACGAGAGTATTCTATCGATACTAACATAAAGTATTGTGTGCGCATCATTGAAATTCAAAGTCCGTACAAACGGCGCGTATACGAAGTCAGACACCAAGCTTCATATCAAAGAAGCAATAAATCCCGACTATAAGCAAGTGCATTCGCTGCACACTTGTAAATCAACGCCTCAGCGCTAGGTGCTGCCGAAGCCGAGCAAACAACGCTGTTGATCAGCAACTGTTTACACGGGCTTGATTTGCTTTCCCGCAATAACACTCTCATGTCATGGACCCATACAACCGCAAGTGTGTATATTAGTGTAAAAGCCGCGCAACTCGAGAAAACAATGCTCTCCCTAAATGCATGTGTGCGCGGCTCGCAACGTGGAAACAATCGCTGGGCTGCGCGACTAAAATTAACTCGAGCGCGTTCGTTTCACTTGGCGCACGAGCCATCGTAACTTCATATAACGCATACACCGCCGGAATCACGTATACTCGGTGCTGTAGACGCACAAGTGCGAGCACTATCGGAACGCTCGCCGTCACGTGTTGCGGCTTCCAGGCTCCACAACTTTGTTGCCCGAAATTGTACGTGACTGAGTTGACGACGACGGCAGCAACGACGACGATGAGCCCGTAGGAGACGGTTAACAATTTTAGATTTCGCCGCGCATTAACCGACGAGTTATGGCAGGATGAGTGTTGTTTGATTTTTCGCCTCTGATGTCGTATTTTCCTTCTTATAACGGCCGAATTTTTTTGGCAAAAAGAACGTTTGCGCGGGGACGGATACTTTTGAGTAATGCCACGACGCTTTTTCACATTACGGCTTTCCATTACTTCCGACGCTTGGAACAGCTCTCGGCTGCACTGTGCGCGGATCAAAATAAATGACAAGGCGCACGACGTCCTTTTACATTGCAGCCGAGGGAAAACTTATGGAGGCCGTCGCTTTAAAAACGCCGAGTTTCTCTCGCTTTCGTGCTCATCTCCTTTTCCACTTTCACCTCTTCTTCTTCTCGTCGCAGGATGTAATTCGCTTTCCACATTGATTTTCGATGCGCATACGTGAGCCAAATAATCAGCTATCGCGCGCGCGTTCGGAAACTCGGTTATATGATATACCGCAGCTCGTGTGTGCGTCGGGAGCTTCATTTCGTTTTTCCCTCTCGACGCGATTTTCCCGCGTCAGAGGTGACGAGAGGGGAACTTTCTCTCGCGCTTTAGTTTGTTTTACTCTTTGTCTCCTGAAAAGCTCTGTATGCGATATCGAAAAGCTCCACAGCGAATGTTGTTTACCATTTTTTGTTTGAATGCGAGAATCAGAGTGGTTTGATGTTTACCTTACTGATTAAATTTGATGAGAAACTTGCACTCGGAAACACCCGACGAGCGCATGTCAGCGTCGGTCGGGCAAAAAACAAACGACCTCGGCCGTACACTCGACTTGCGCAATAAAAAAGCCTGAAATAAGCGTAAAATCCAGCCCATTACACGTCGCGACTCTCTGCGTCCATTTCCCCAGAACACAAACAATCAATCAACGCTCGCGCGCGACTCCGTGGAAACAACGAAAAAAACATCACTCCCATTAAATCGAAGGAAAAACGTAAAATTCCACTTGACGCTTGTCGATCACACGCCCCTATAGTCTCACCTACTTTCAGTGCGCTCGCATCGAAAAACAAATACACTTCTCTTTCTCCTATTCATGCTATGCGCGCGAACTTGAGGACGAGAGCTTGCAGCATTTGCAATTAGGCTAAGCGGGAAAAAGCAAAGTTTTTTTTTGCCGGAGGTAAAAGTTTTGCCGCGACGAGGAGTTTAACAAATTAAAAAGCTAGAATCATGTTCGACTGTTGTACAGCGGTCATCAACATTTTTTTGTACTTCTACGCCTCGCATATATTAATGATATTAATGATACAAAGTCGCAAATTACTGTCAGTTATTTATTCACACTACTATAGGGCGTTCGATCAATTCAGTTCCCCGATTCGACTAGTTTACTCATGCGCATGGTGTTGCATCATTTTCTTGTTTGCAAATTGCTGTATTAACAATGCAGAGCGTGGAATTACACGAAGCCGAGTACTTTGTGTCATGAACATTGGTGTATTTGGACGAGACAAACTCAAGACTATAAGAAAAGCGTAAAAAAAGCAGTCTGCATATGAGCCAGTGCCAACAAGTTTTATCGTTGGTATACAAGTATTCCGAGAGAACTATGAGAAAGTAAAAAAGCCTCGATTTCACAATGTCAAACGTCGAGCTGTCGAGAGCACAGAAAATAGTCAAGCTCTAAATCATCGGCAATTGCCGTATCAATAGGAAAAAGCCAAACACGGCGCCTAACAATCTAAAACTACTGAAGCAATCGTGCATCTGTCTCGCTCAAGCGGCCAAACGAGGGCCGGAAAAAACGCATCCCGTCTGATTACAGCTGGCTCGCAGTCGTGGATTTTTCTTCCACGTTATTTTCGCCAATAAAAACGTCGCGCGTGTGTCGTTTATACCTCCTAGAAACGGAATAATAATATTTAGAGAAAGCCGACGTTTATTTCACCTATAGAAATAAACGCGGCTTGTAATAGCAAACGGAACTATATGTGTAAATGAGTTAGCAAGTAGTCGAGGCCTCAGACGAGTGTCGCGTTACACGGAGTAGTACTAAGGGAGAGCGTTTTGTATTGAGAGATTTTTAAGGCATGACGTGTCATATGCATGAGCTTTCTCTTTCTATCTTTATCAAAATATTTTTAAAAAAACTCCAAATCGAAGCTAGAGAGCTTTTCTAATACACGCATTTGAAATTCGCAAGCCTCAGTAATAAAACCAACAAGTGCCAATATAAACTGCAGCAATTCATAGTCGCTGTGAGTGTGCATGTACTAAAAAACATTTCTATTAATGTTGCACTCACAGGATTACGTTTTTGAAAACGCTCACAATGCAACATTCACACGTAAATAGAAATCGGAATCGTTGGACCCATCTGGTGATACATCAATTATAAAATATACCAGCGTAACTATACAAGATATCGGAGTTACAGAACTCGAATATTAATAGCCGACAAAAATCTGACAAATGTGCACTGTTGATAGGTTGATTAATATAATTAAAAAATCGCAGATACCTAATATTTCTCAAATTTTCAGCGGTTCCAACTAAAATAATTAAATAAAAAAACCGGCAATGTTATATATGCTCGTTAGCTTGATACCTGTGCTATAACCGACTAGAATTATGAGTGGATTAATGCAGGCTAATTGAAACTGGGCAAATTGTATACCAGACATTATTATTCACCAGTTTTCGGGTTGATTTAACGGCGCACAGCACATCGATGCTTTCGCCATATCACGTGTATAATAACCACATAAAATTCGGGCGCAGCATGTTTACTATCGCTGAGCAAATTCTAGAACATAGACGTGCAATTTATCAGTAGACCGAGCATATTAAAGCAATCGACCCGACCTATTTCGTGCGTTATTATGGTAGAGCTATTAACTGGTTACGTTATTAATTTCATTATACATCAAAATAATGCTATTCTTCCCCAATGAGGTGACCCATGAAATGATCAATAATTTTCCGTACGCCCAAGGTCGTCGAAAACATAAAAGATTCCATTGCACAACTCGCAGCAGCCAAAATAAATTCCGGAACACAAGCTTGACGAGAATCGCTCTCGCTATATAATCAACCTTAGCTCAGCAGCAGCCTATACTGTATACTTTCAATCCAGCCCGCTATAGCAGCCGGGCACCCTTAATCGGTGTTCCGGGGCTCGCTCGCTCTTGTGCATGTCATCAAGGCTCTCTCTCTCTCTCCATGCGAGCTGGCGACAATACGGCGACGACGATGCTCCAACGCCATTGTTCTCTACAGACAGAAACTTCAACCGTTGTAGCCTCTCTCGCTCGTGCACTTTCGAGTCAAGCCGACCGATCGGTTTCTACCGAGACTATGTATGTGGGCGGACAGACATACTCTCGAGGCTAGTCGTTCAAGCTTGTGCTGCTACTGGGACCCCTCCAGAGCGTAGCAAATGGGGTTCAATATTCGAAGTATATGGGGAGAAGATTCTTAGACATAGGGAGATGAGCTGCTGCTGTTGGTCGTCCGATGATAATGTTTCGGAACTCTGTATAGTGCGGTCTTTCGAAATACTTGTCATCTCATTCCCAAGAGGATGATGAAAGCATTGATGCACTACCCTTTTTAAATAGCACAATACTTTTTTTAGCTTACCAAAGGAGTGTACCATATTTTGATCCGATCAATATGATAATTGCAAAATATTCAAGGATCTCCGCACGTTTCTACGCGCAAAGCGTATGAAATCGTCACGTCAGGCCTGCATACAAAGGTGTTACCGTGTAGAATGTATCGAAGTTTAGAAATTCTTCGATTTATGAGGCGCGCGCACGCGAGATATCTCCGCGAGCCATTCACTATCAACTTCGTGGATTCAGAATGTAGGTGTATGTCAAAAGCTTTTTTCCTATATATCCGAAGCAGCTTTCATGCAGAAAAGCTCGTCGAAGTAGTTTTTTGCCTCCCCGCCTCTTCGTCGTTTTACGCGTCAAGGATCGATTCTGCGTCCAATAGCACACAGTCTCTGTTTTGGGAGAAATAAAATGGTGACATCCGGCAGCTGATGGTGGCATGCTCGTAAGACACTGATCCGATTGCAGGATGCAGACAGAGCGGTGTTTTTCCTTCGTCACGGTTAGCTGTAAATTATTCCGTTGTCAATTCGGCTAGTGCAGAGTGCTATGGTATACCATGCTGCTGGCGGTTGTTAAGCGTTTCAAGTTTCTAGATGATGACGCACGAAATTATACGACGTTTGGTGTTTTTCAAGTCGCAGCTGTATCGACGTCTTCAAAAAAGAACTGATTGAAACTGAACCATCTACAACGGACAAGGGTGCATAATGTTGTTTTTTTCCTTATTTCTCATCTGCTGAATTTGCGAGAATTTTTTTTTTTTTTGCCGAGACATGCATCGATTCATCGAGTGGCTCGACGGCTTGAGATAGCGGCAGCGAGAGTAGTAGGGGCACGTTATCGCCAGACTTTGTGGGGGAGGGTGTCTGGCGCCAGACGTCTGGTGGCAGGATTTTCGGCTGCGGCACGTTACCGCCGGATGGGGGAGGGTGAGCTCGGGGTCTGATGGAGGGGATTTTTTCGTGCGGCACGTTACCGCCCGAGGGGGGAGGGTGAGCTGGGGGTTTGTGGAGGGGATTTTTTCGCGGGGCACGTTACCGCCAGACTGGGGGAGGTTGAGCTCGGGTTTTGTGGAGGGGATTTTTTCGTGGGGCACGTTACCGCCAGAATTTGTGAAATTATGGGCCCTTGGTGTATTAGGAGAGCAGAAGTTTGACAGAGGTAGAGTGTAAGAGAGAGAGAGAGAGAGAGAGAGAGAGAGAGAGAGCTTTTCAAGCGTGTTGGACTTCCCGCGTCGTATTAGGGGTATAGGAAAATGTGAGAGGTATATAGGGCTTGGGTCCGGGGACTTGCGCTTAGAGCAGAAATGTGGGGGAGTTTTATTTATGGTCGCGCGCGTGGCGTAGTGCAAGATGTTTGCAGCTTTCTCAAACATGTGCGCTTATTAATGCAGGAAAGCGTGCCGGTAGAGAGTGCGGGGGGTGAACATTTGTTGGATGACATTGACTGTGTATTTACGTGATTCGCGGGAAAACAAGAGCGGGGCAGATTTTCAGATGGTGATGTCGAAGGTCATAGATTCTTTGGGGATTATTGTCTCGGGAAAAATGTAGGAATATGTGGGTTTTTAAATAAATAGAATTAGTGTTTAAGAGTAAAAAAAATGTTTATTGAAGCAGTCGATTTTTTTGAAAAACTCAAACTTGGTTTTCGTACATTTTTACAAGTAATTTTTGTAAATTATTTACATACAAGGTTGTTAATTCTAGATATAAAATATCGAAGTAGTATTTTAAAAAGTAAGCGTCTTTCGAGGCGTCAAACTGATTTTGAACATTTTGTCGTATAGTTTTTGTATTATTTTCAAGACGGCGTTTAAAAATATTTTCGTGTTCGTTGTCGAAAAGATCTTCTTTTTTAACAAAGCATGAAAGCTCTTCTATGATGTAATCTGCACAGTTGTTGACTGATGATGCGATGCGTTCCAAGCGACGATAGCGTTCGTCGATACAGATGATTGCTTTTTTGAGTCCTTCAAAAGTACGTTTTTGTAGCACGGTTGCGGGCGTGAACAATTTTTTTCTCTTGTTAGAAGGTTCTTTTAAAATTTTGTCGAAGAGAATTGATTTTACGCCGTAGGAAGTTGTGAAACGAATCTCTGTGTTTCCATCAAGAGCGATTTTTTCGGGGTTGTTGGGGATATCTCCGTCAAAATACGTGGTAATTTTTTCGAGATTATTCAAAAGAGTGATCCATGCGGTGATGCTTAAAATCAAGCCGTAGGAATACTGATGGTTGAGAAGTTGAATAGTTGGATAAAAAGTATCGGTGGTATCGTTGTGTTGCAGGCCGACGCTGATTCTTTTTGAATTTGAGTTGTTTAACGCGTAAACTGTTGTTAATACACTAAAGTTCGGTGTTGTAACTTCTCGATTGTGTGCCGCCTCCAACATGATTATTTTTTTCTTTCCGCGCTCTTCTGACAGCTCTTCGAAAGTGTCCTTTCGTTTTAGCATTGCTTGAGCCATTATTGCCGTTAATCGCACAAACACACACAGACACGACGCGTGATTCAAATATTTTAGATGTGATTCCTGCGCTAGCTGACAGAGAACTGATGTGTGTAGGGGCGAGAAAAGCGAGGATCGTGCAGAAGCCTGAGCTACGGCTAAGAGGGGAGGTGAAGAGTGGTGTCTTGGCAAGATGTTTTCGTTTAAGATAATCTTTTTTTAACTGTAGCCATCTGCACTTTTTCTCAACCCCACGTAGTTAAAATATAAAGTTTATAGAGGGGTTATTGCCCCGGCCCGTAGAGGAAATTTCACGTCTTTCGAAAATGCCTCGAATGCAGGCCATGTGGATAGCCAAATGTCGCGAGACGGATCTCAAGATGTTTCTACGGGTGTAAAGGTGCAAATATACTGACCCCCCATAATTTAGAGAGCGTGCGAATGCACGACTGTTGTGACCGATTATACTTGAACTGTAAAGCATGTTTTCGTACACAGCGCAACTGGGGGGCCACGTGCATTGCAAGCGGCGTGGCCTGGTTTCGAGACAGAACGACGGGGTGTAAAGGTGCATACCGACACCTCTGCATAAAGCATTTACCCCTAGTGACCGACATATTTTTCGCAAATGTGCGCATTTGCGATCAATCGTGAGCGTCAAGATGTTGAGAGAAAGCTCGCTCAATGAGTTGGCCGCTGGGGATGCTGTTTTTACAGGAAAATGCGAGGTCGTCTGCGCGATCCGCGGGTGGGTGTCGTGAGAAAGTGTTGGGCCTCTTTGTGGTATTCTTTTGAAATAGGGGGTGGAAGCTCGAAAAGGGGGACGTGTAGGCCCTGGAACGCGCAATATAAAAGCTCTGGAGCTAGACGTGTTGTTATTCAGTCTACTCTGCAGTCTCGTGCAGGATTCTTCGTGTTTAGAAGTATAGAAAAACGTAGGAAGATAGTCGCAATGGCTCGTTGTCAAGAACACACTCGTATCGCGAAGTCGGCGGAGTACAGAGAACTAGTCGACCGTTTCCGTACAACAGTGTCTCAATGTGTATCTTTAGCGTGTATACAGCAACCGCGTTTAAGAACGGATAGATTTAACAACGATTTCTGGAGTAGATTACCGCTTATGCCAATGCACGATCTTGCTCTAGAATTGGCATATGCCCTAGCACTGAGTGATTTGCAGTACGTGTTTCAACTTTACGACCTGTGTATACATGAGAACGTGCTGGCTACGTACATCGCGGGACGATATTTAACAGGTAGCGGCAGACTCATGCCTGCCCAGCATGCCCACCCTCTTATTGAGA
>CM053169.1:39928588-39988303 GCA_012977825.3 Pteromalus puparum | reverse complement strand
ACTTTAACCTATATATCTGTCTCAAAAGTAAAAAACAATTATCGAAACACGTATTTCCTTATTTACAACAGACACCCGGTCCTCCTATTATAACAACAATCCTTAGGCCAGCTTAACAATACATCATCCCTCTCGTTTCCTCCACGTGCGCATCTCTGATTTTTTTCCCCACGAAAACTTGTGTCAACCTCTCTCCTCACAGCGGGACACCAACACGCACGCTCTCCCCATACTCGGAAATCCACTACAAACATTTACACTTTTCGACAAATAAATTATTATAAATTATTATAAATAAACATTCAATTGTTCATAACAGCTCTCCTTAGAAAAAACACAATCTCTTTCCAACTATTTCATAATTATTTACAATAAATTGTCAATAAACTAAGACCCGCGCCATACCATGACACATCTCTTCACGCGCGCTAACGGACCTCCGACGAAAATCCCAGGCCCCAACCTCCCCAATCTGGCGTACCGTCGACGCAAAAATCCCCTCCAAAAACCGAGCTCAACCTCCCCCAGTCTGGCGTTAACGTGCCCGCGAAAAAATCCCCTCCAAAAACCCCCAGCTCACCCGCCCCCTCGGGCGGTAACGTGGCCGCCACGAAAAAATCCCCTCCATCAGACCCCGAGCTCACCCTCCCCCATCCGGCCCGTAACGTGCCGCAGCCGAAAATCCTGCCTCCAGACGTCTGGCGCCAGACACCCTCCCCCACAAAGTCTGGCGATAACGTGCCCCTACTACTAGCGAGTCAATCTTGTCGATTTCC
The DNA here is from genome assembly GCA_012977825.3 of Pteromalus puparum. Lineage (NCBI taxonomy): Eukaryota > Metazoa > Arthropoda > Insecta > Hymenoptera > Pteromalidae > Pteromalus > Pteromalus puparum. The sequence continues at coordinate 39,987,527 of CM053169.1, read as the reverse complement.
TATCCGCGCGGAATATCGATCAAACGTTATATTGTAAGCAGTGTTTCGGGTGGACAAGCGCCAATTGGGCGTGTAGATATTATACGTGCATGCAAGCGCGAACTGTTTTATCGGGCGTCATCTGCAGATCAACTCGACATCAATCATCGCAGAGTATATATAGTTTTGATGAATTGCGCGCTTGATTCATCCGCCCCTTCGTATAACATATAATAATACTACTAATAATCATGGGAATTCTCATTATCCTTTTGATTTGCTGTTCCTACTAAGTGTAAGAGAAACGAGCGATTTAACGCCGACAGAGAAAAGTGCTGCCCGTGACAGGTGTCGACAAGGAGGCAAGCTGAATGGACTTATTATGACGCCGAAGAGAAACTTCTGCGCACATTGTATACATAACTCGAGATTGAATTTTCTACAACGACGAAATCATCGCTATATGCAACGCGGGGAACTTTGCGTAGCGAAATCTACATATGTGCATCATTTCACACCCACCCCATAACCAATAATTCACACGACCCGCTCTCGTCGTCCGCGCGGATATCCGCTACATTATTGTGATAGCGCAGGGAAAATTTCACCCGCTTGGATTTTCGGGTATTATACGAAATCGAGTTTTACGGTCGCAGCCACGCTTTTCTTCGATTTTTCTTATTATATACATAGGAGAGAGCTCGGCAGCAGCAGTTTACCGCTTGTCCCGGGTAATCGAGTGAGAAAGGCTCCTGCCATGGAGAATTTCGAGAAAAATGCTGCTGCGATGCGAGCGACGCAGTTTCAAAGGTCGCACCGCGGGACGACGATCTATATGCTGAGCTTGCACGTGCACTTTTTGCGGAATTCCGTACAATCTCTGATTGCGAGCTTCATTTTCGGCGTGCCGTGATTATGTATGCGCTCTTTATTCTCTAGAAATACTCTACTTTTCATCCTCATCCTAATTGTACTATCGTTCGACTGACTACGTGTTTCTCTTTTCACTTTCCACGTGCCGGGGAAAAGAAACGCATTTAATTTATATACTTTCGCAAAGTTAGGGGACGATACCTTGGTTTTTGAAGTTCCTGTGCATAGAAAAAACTTTTTTCATTACACGCTCGAGTGTACGTATAACAAGAGCCACCGTAATGAAAATCTCGAAAGTTTGCAATCATTAACCGCGGCCATGATTTTTCGATCCCGAATTTAAGCACCGTGTCTACTAATTCACAGGCTTGCTCGCGGCCAAGTTCCCGCGGGACACCTGAGGCTAATGACGAACACTCAGCTGCTCTCTACACTCGCGTTACCTCGCGATTGCGTCCGCTTACGAATTTGCATTCATCAGAAATTCACGCGTTGCTCCTGCTCTCTGCCAGCAATTTTCTGCCCCGTCATATTCAAGTAGAATATCATCCAAAGCTTGAGCTCGAACATTACTTCAAGCGTTTATATTTTATTATTGAAATTTTTTGAGCTGATCCGTTTTGGATTGCTATTGTAAATCAAAATTACGATGAGAATTTCGCACATCGTGTGTATAACTCAACTGTAGGGATCGATTGACATACTTTTTCATATCGAACGATTTTTATATAGAAGGCACGTAGAGTACACACAGTGCGCGTGGAAATAACTTTTTCATATGGATAGGGTTTGCATCATTTCATTTACGCGGCGTATATGGTCATTTTGCCAAATCGGATTGGGTTCGAAGGCTATACTTATAATTTGATTGCCTAGCTAGAATATTTACTCGCGAAACCGCATCAGGAATCGAGTTTTCGTTGCATGCGTTTTGACTGTGCATTCGCTTACTTGATTTATAACAGAATACCGTGCTACAAAGAGGCTTATATATACTATCTCAATCTTGAAACAAACTTAATAAATCCATTTATAGGCGCGTTCTCCAGGAAACCGTGAAGGGCTATTAATTTAAATTGAAACGCGGACTTCTACGGGTTCCCAATACTGCACACATACACAAACACACACACACACTAGAGGTACTCTCACGAGGCTCTCCCTTTGCGTCCATTATACATTTACAACGATGCTCCCCGGACTTCAATCCCTCTAAAACCCTGTAACAAATCCCCAGCTATACGCTTCTCAATTCGTCAAGAAAAGAGACGTAACCCAGCACGGAAAACAATCACTGCGTGCCCAAGCAGCGTATAACAGCACCGTTGCGCTGTATTCAAAATGCTCAATTTTTCTAGAAATACGTGATTTTGAGTAAATGTCGCAACTCTGGAAAATCTCTTTAGGATTTGTCGAGTTTACTTTCCTCTTCTACGACCCACTATTTCGATATATTATCTTCTACTAGCGCAATGCTTGAGCGAAACTATAAAGCACTTGCTCTGAATTGAAACAGCGCACTGCATTTATCTTATCCTATATATACTCGAGTTATTTATATTCAAAATTCTTAGCGATCGAAACATCGATTCGATTGGCATCACGCGATCCGCAAAACATTATACATTCGGAGCTCGACTCGCGCTGCGAGGTGTCGGCCCTTATCGAAAATTCGAGATCTTCACACATTCATAATGTGCTCAATTTCGCTATAACTCCGTAATCGCTGACTTTGAGCGATCGTTGCGGTTATCCTCTAGAATATAAAATAAAGCTGCGATTTGTTCGCGAACGTATAACACGACGACTGCAATGCATTGCATATCCTTGAGAATTGATTAGCTCGAGAGTAGTATAGGTCTGGTTGATTATTTTTAGGTCCCGGTCTTGCTGAGCCAAAAGGCGACGCGTATATTGGCTTTTTTATGGGATTTTCTCGGCTGTATATAGATAGTGCCGAGAGCAGCTGTAGGTTTTTTTTTGTTTTAGTTGGCTTGATTGCGAGGAGATTGATTGTTAGAAGTGATTGCTGCCGGATCTGCTGCTCGTGAGAGGGTCTGGAGCTGGTGAATGAAATTTAGTAATGAAATTTTTGAGAGAAGGCTATTTCGTAATTGAAATTTCGCACTACTAACGGTGCGTATTTCGAGAGCGATGTATGCTGTATACAAACTGCTCGCCTTGTGTTACATTTTACTGTTTCATTGGATCGTTTCGTGATTGCGCTTTTCGCGTGATTGGATTTTTTGTATTCTGATGCACACTGGTCATTTGCAACTGCATAAAATATTGGATAAATCAAAGTTGGTTTCACTTTTACAGAAATAATGATACGTCACGCTAGCGGTATGACAGCAGCTGTCAAGTCATATTAGTAACTGTAAAAATATTTTTGGGCTGGCGAGCTTTTGTGTCCAACGTTTCTCCTGATGAAAAACCGCTTGATAATCGAAACGTCGAGTGTGCACCGACTGTATATTATTATAAAGTCCGTTCATTTAAAAAACACACGCTGATACGTGTCGAGCTTAATTGCAACGAGGCGAGGTACCCAAGAGTATTTTTTTCTTTATCCAGATAATTTTTTTTTTAAACCGACCATACACGTGAATTTTTTGCTGATGAAATGCAGAGCGAGAATTCGGAATTTTTTTTAATTGACGTCCTAACTATTTTGACGAAATAATTACGACAAACGAATAACGATAACGACCCTCTTTGCAAATGGATACATTGGCAGTGCAGAGGTCGAATTTTAATGAGCGTTTATAGCTTCACGCGCAGTGTCAGAGTAGTGCACGGATGCGTTGCATTATTCGCGCTTCAAAAATATCTTCGAGTGCGACATGAACAAATTTTAATTGGAAGCGAGAGCTTTACGTAAACATCGTTCTTGCTGAATAGCATTCGGTGCACAAAGGTTTTTTCCAATCGCCTTTGAATTGCGTTGATTTGAACTACAGACGTTCGAGCTCTACGTCTCCTACTCTCGCAGAAAAGGAGGAAAGAAAATATCCAAGCTTGGATACATTTTTCCGAGTACGCGCAATAACTGTTTCACGGCAGCCTGGGGTTGTTTCCGTCATTTTTTTTTTCTCGAACGCGGAAAAACGCTCTGACTGGCTTCATATTGCCGCGCGCTTCGACCGTTGTTGGAGAGAGAAGACAAAAAAGACACCGCTCTCCATACCTTATCGCGAGCAATTTTTAGTCGACGATGAGGAAAAGACTATACATATAGGTACACGTGAAATCGATGCGCGTGAGAGGAGCAAAGAATGTATGGCATATATAATCCTATTACTGTTCCCGCGGCGGGATACAGCGTGAAAACTATAAAAGTATTATAGCACGAGTAAAGCTTGGAATTTTACGTAGACTTTGCACGCCTATAAAAAGTGTTTTCGAGTATTACGTATAGAAGAAGCTTCATACGTGCGGCTGCACGGCTCCTGATAAAACACAATCGACGCTATACATCACCAAAAATGGCAATGAAAATCCTGAAGAAATTCGTTCCGTCAACAGCAGAGAAAGTGCAGAGACGAATCTATCGCATCGAGGACGAGTATTTACTCCTGTCATTACACGTGTCTTCCGCTACGGCCAGCCCTTTTTGATCTAGCTTTGTTTCCAGTGTGCCGAAGGCAATTAATTAACCGCTATCGATCGGATTAGCGGGGATGTAAGAGAGATTCTCTTGGTAAACACGAAGACGAGTGTGTGTATACAGAGTCGCTCGGACGTTCAGCGCCAAACATATATAGAGGTAGAGCTTGATGTAGGTGCGCATTATGTACACTCGCGCTCTTTAATTGCTCTTCGATAGATGATAAGAGAGAAAGTCAACATTTTTCTATACGCTGTCCGTGTGTTTAGCTGATGAGGAATCAATCGTCGGGGGATAATACAAATCGTAACAGCAGACTTAACGGGTATTTAAGTATATGATTGTACGCGTTTGCCCCGCAAAAAAGTTCTGTATTTATCGCTGACTCAATAAACTTCCTGCTTTTTTCCAACTGACATTCGACGAAACGTGATCTGCTTGCGCTCACTTCTAGTCACAGTTCAACTCGAGTAGAAAACAATCGTCGATGAAAAATTATTCGAAAATTTATCGCTTATTGTTATACCCCCTGTTCATTTTAGAAACGCGATCCTCGCTTTATATTTTCCCGACGTAATTCTATAATCTTGGAAATTCCAATTTCAAATCCTTTTTTATTCGAGCACGCGAACCTGATCCCCGTACACTTCGAAGCTCTTTCTCCCCATTTCACGAGATAAGAGAGTGTATATTAACACTCAGGTTCATAAGCTATCTTTGATTCTCAGTAGCGCATACGTGTTAAACTGGCATGTGCAATACGATCTGAGTATAATATATCGCAAAAGCTCGATCAAACAATGGAGAAATATTCCATCGCATCGAGAGACACAAAGCCAACAATTCGAATTGCCGCTTTATACGCTGCAAAACTAAGTTAAAAGCTGCGCTTTAGAAGCTATTGTTCGACGCGATGAATGACGAGTGCACGAAACGTCCCTGATAGAATAGTTGCAAAACCAATAATAGTTTGGCAAGTCGCTTTTGTTTCTTCTACAATTAATTGAAATGCAGAGAGATTCCATTCTTTTGATTAAACTCGGAGAATTCTGCGCGTCACTTCATAAAGAAAGCTTGTTTTCTCCCACCCAAAACCGCTTTTGCGGATTTCCAGAGGTATACGACTTTTGTATAGCGCGACTATTTTCAAATTAAACTTACCGAGCACACACTTTCTAAATGTTAATTTCAGCTGAAAATGAATTTTCATGTAGCGTTTATTTACATTCCATGCAGATAATGTCATCGCAATTGCACTCTGCGAAAACAATGCACTTGTATGCGACTGTATATTCTGCGCTTTCCAAGTATCACCGAGAACAAACGAGGTAATATTTATATGTACTTATATTATACGCAGTTTCATTATTTTTGGAAAAATAAGTATATAATTATAAGCTCGCAGCAGCGTCGCGGGAACTCCTCGCATTTTGATCCCCAAATTCTACGTGAGATAGAGAGCGGACTTAATGAAACGTTCAAAATGAAGATGCTGGCTGCGGATAGACTAACTTTAGGAATTCGATATATAGCACGCCACTGCAGCTCCAGGCGTTATATATGTGCTATGTAAATGTAGAGCGAACTCTTGCACTTCACCACGTGAGTGTATGTTATAGCTACATAATTATTTTATCCTCTCGTGACTTTATATAGTTTTAATAAGGCGCATCTAAAATCAACGCAGGTTTCTAAGTAAGAGCTATAACTAAGTTTCGCATTGTCCCACACGATACTACAAACAGTTCAAAACATATTTCTTTTACTTTGGGCAAAAACATGTTTTTACCTATTTTCAACTTTCTGTTCGGAGATATATACGTTTTTTTATTTTTTTATTTTTTCGGGCACGGGTTGCGAAAACCAACGTTTTTCGAAGAAACGAGTGTTTATTTTCGGCCAAGTTTATGTTCCGCGACGTATCGAGTTTATACGTACTGCTCGCGCGCGGTTTACGTATATATATGCGACACTATAATGTAGGATCGTAAAGCGAGAAATAATAATACGTAGGAATTCGGGAGTCGATGTGTGTGTGTGTGTCACGCGCGCGCGTATGGCAGAAAATTTAATGACGATGTTTACGAGTCGTGCTATAGTGGAAATATTGTGTTAAATCTGATTCGGGCTCAAGGTTTCCTTATAACAAACCATAAGTATTCCAAAGTAGCTATACGTGTCTGATAAAACCCAGACCCTATATCTACTGCGAGTGTGTAAGACGCTCGTTCCTTCTTTGACTTTTAAAACAACAGCTATGCAAGAATAATACTTTCGCAAAGTGGACAATTTCGGTACTCTTATCAATAAAACTCTTGGGACAAAAGGATCTACATCAAATAAAACAATTTTTTATGTAGGGATTGCGGAAATTGCCTTATTATTCGATCATTAATTATGAAAAATTACATAGAGCCAGAGCACATAAATTCCGTATTTTTAACTTTTTTCCAATTTTTGTAGAAAATCGAACTATTTGAAAAAAGCTTTGCCTCAATAAAAATTCTTTCGTCCTGAGAGTTTTATCCAAAAATAAAACATAAATATGCCGAAATTTCTTAGGAAGCCGCTGTATTACATTCGATTTTTATCCCGTGCATGTTCTCAATAATCGTCGACGTATAAAAATTTAACCCCCACGCCGAAGTCCATCGCACGACGCACAACCTTTCTTTTGCTCCCTCCTCTCCGCACCCCTGTCCCACTCCGTCTCTCTGCAACACACACACAAAAGCACCAGTCGGAGTCGATCGGAGTCAGCGAAGCGCCTAATGAAAATATCGCAATCTTTCTGCTACAATACGCCTATACTAATAGCGCTGCAAGCTGCTCTTATCTCTCGGCGACGGGCACACTTGGACCCTGCTTATTCAATTCGAGAGAGGAAGAGAGGGGCATTCACTGTACGCAGCGTGGCCTGTGCAACTATTGGCTCGGCAGGATAGTAACGACTAGTTGCGCAAATAAACGCGGGATTGCGAGAGCCGGCGCCTGATGTCGCACACGCGACTCTCGTAGCCTTGGATGACTTTGCGCGCGAGAGGCTCGACGTTGCGTATAACTGCGTGCGGTGGTGCGACTATTCGCTCGGGGAAGAGTACCTTCGCAATTATACGCGCGGCAACGACTCGACCGTCGAGCGGCTACTCTGCTGTGCGCTGAATTGAGCGATTTGTTCCCAGTGCCACTGTGACTGCTTTATACTCTTGGGGTTGATTGTTTTTGTTTTTCAGCGGAGAGTTTCAATTTTGGCTTGAATCACGTCGGTCTCTTTATTTTCGAGGATTATTATTTACGATCGGAGGATCAATTGGGTCGTTCAGACTTCAGTCGGATTTTTGTGACGTGACGACGCTTCAATTCAGTAACTATGATAATTCAAATCCACGAAACGTGACGAACGTCGCATCCCGCGGAATAACTGTTATGTGCGGGATCTTTGAAAAGCTATAGAAAGTCTTTTCTTGAACGGAGAAACGTCACCGGATCGGCTGAGCACTTGCACGGATGCCGGAGCTTGCGCAAAAAGAAGTCGCGTGCAAACAGCATAAGTCACCGTGAGTCGACACGACATACACTATAGAAATCGGTGGATTGAAAAAAGCTCGTCTCTGGGAGAAAGCTCAGAGCCGGCGAAATTAAACAATCCATTACAGCAGCTGTGCTACATCAAAGTGTATTCTGACTCGCAGCCCGGCGATTTTCTTTTCTCGTTGCAAGCTCTATTTACATCGAAAGCTCGCTCTCTATTCGTCGCATGTATATGTAAGATCTCGCGACAACTTGATCGTGCGCGATAAATATTTGCATCGAAATCGCGGTCGCCTATTCCCTTTGCCTTTGCTTGGAGACTCGCTTCTCGCTTTATTTACGCGTCCATTGTGAAGCCCGACCGGCTCTTGACTTTTAATGGCCTCTAGAAGCCGAGGAAAAAAGGCGTGCGACCGGGAGACAAAGAACCGAAGAGAGCAAGAGAGGAGGAGGATAATTTGTCCTAGCTGCAAAGGCAGCCGATGAAGCTCTTTTTCGAGGTGATACTGCGACTTTCTTCCTTTTACATCCCTTTTTTAGATTGACGGGTGCAGCTTGTGTTGCGTCGGAGAACAACGAGCCGAGGCAACTTTGTAATCTCGCGGGAGAGATGTGAAGCGCTGTTTTGACGAGCTTCTTGTTGCTCTTGCGCTCGGAGAATCGTTCGTTTTCACGATCCACGAGGACGCGTGCGCGATGCAGCTTTGAAACTCAACCGAAAGGCTTGTTTACGAAAGCCGTGCATCGCGCGATTGAAAATTTGAAAAGCACTCTATACGAGAATTTATGATCGGGAAAAACAAATAAAATTTATTTCATTCACGGTGAAACTAATAAAAGCTGCGCTCACTGCGTGGGAGTAATTAGAATAATGAAGCTTTTATGGCTCGACTAGTCGCACCTGTATATTTATAGCACCGCTGCAATCATGCGAAAGAGCTAGAGTAACTGTGCTCGCGCGCTATATCCGACTCTTGGCTGGACTAAAAGAAGAACCGGATATTTAATTTATAGACTTTACGAGGTACCGCGTGTTCGGGCATTTTATTATACGCCGATGCGAGGCTTCGGGAGATTTCAGATTCGGAAATATTTCAGAAGAAAAGCAAGGTACATAAGGAGAGCCAGAGGGAGCGCAAGTAGGTTAATGAACGGTTAAGCAACGGCAGATAGAAAGCGCTCAAAGTGCTTGCAGGCTGAAAAACATTTTGCCCTTCACTCATCGGAAGCATCACCAAACAACGCCCACACACCGCCTCGCTGACATGCAAAACTTATTGTCAGCGATGATGTCCCAATAGGGAACATTATACGATAAATCTACCGACAAAAGCATCATTATCCTCGGCACACCTCTCGAATCCGAATGAGAGAAGCCCTTGACCCCTTCTTTCATCGACAGCGTCGATCCAATATTCCATCCCCTCAAAAATCGAGCCAACCGGCGTAATCCGGCACTTCCAGTCCCGGCCCGGTAATCACGACTTTCCTCGCCCGCAGACGAGATCTGCTCCCCGAAGAAAAAAACATCGCCGACTTCGCCCTCGGAGACTCGGGATCAACGCAGAAAGAGTAAAGCTAAGCCCACGTATAAAAGCCGAGATTCCACCTAGTTGCGGCGGAGAGAGGGAGATGGACGATTAAAGGAGCGTTTTTCGTCGCGGAAGTATACGTCGTAATAAAGTACTTGCATCAGAGGGGGAGGCTTTTCGGCCCACAAAAGAGCATCAGCTCTGGAAGAAAAACGGGAGCTGGAATCCGTTTATGCGACTGAATGACTCAAAAGACAAAGAATGCAGAGTCTACTCTAGAGAAGTTCTTGCAACAACACACACATGTCGGTGGATTAGTTCCGGCTCTGCATTTTTCACGTGACGCGGCGGAAGATCCGGATTCCCTTCAAACTCACTCTCGGCCGCGATTTGCTTAATGGCTCGTAATGGAGGCGGCTGTGCGTTATGCGCTACTGCAGTTTGTCTTTCTTTCTATCGGCAAGTATAAAATAAATTTTTCTCGGTCCCGTATTCCATTTTTTTCTGCATAAACGACGGGGATACTCTACTTCCGATACACGCAACAACAGCCGGAGAGACACGAGCCCTCTGCTGTTGAGTCAAGAGAGATGCTTCTCTACAGAATGGAACTGCCAGGCACTGACCGGTGAAATTTCGCCAGATTACGCGAGTGCATCAGCGTAAAAACTTTTTGAGCTGAAGCTTTTTTGAGGTTCGAACGAATTTGCAATGATTACAGGGTGAGAACGTCGCCGCAGAGAGCTGTGCTCGGGTTATGAGTGGTTTTGTGCTATTATCGGGAAACGCTTTCATTAAATCAGCGAATTCAATATGGGTCGACGTTCATCGCAACCAAATTGCTTGTAGCATTGTTGCCAACTATTTACGGTCAATAAAAGTAAATACAGTCGCAATTCGTCTCTATTTCAATTCTCGAAAGGACATGCGAACACACAACAATCGTCACAAGCCAAACAAAAATCGAAGCACTGTGTCCTGAAGCCACGTAAAAGTATAACTTCCGACGACAGGTCGAACCACAGTTAACTTTCAGCTCCACTGCGCAAGACCAACTTCTCGCCCGAAATTTACGACCACGGCCACGTGATTTTCTTTTCGAGCCGCGACGGCCATTAGGAATCACGAGGTCATCTCTCTCTCTGTCTTTTTCACTAAGAATACCACCCCGAGGAGATGAGTTTTTGCCGCCAGCGAGCTTCTCATCGTTATCTGTAGTTTATACCAGAGAACAATGCACGTGACGTATCAAAGATGGGAAGATTACACAAGATGATCTTGTACATATCGAGTCCTGCCAAGCGAAAAGTCGACCAGCGGAACTTCCGGCCGGCTCGTGAAAATGTACCCACTTTTGACCGGATGATCCGGAAACTCGCGGGGGAGAAAGAAAAAAGCGGGCGTAACCGAGGGAGCGAAGCGCGCAGCTCAACCGGGGGGAGGGAGTGTAGCGAGTCAGCAGAGTAAGATCGAGCGCTGGGGATTTTTCGAGGGTGATGAGCTGCCTCCTCGCCCTAATTATCGACGATAAAAGAGCTGTGTGTGTGTGGCTCGAGTGAACAGTCGATTAATTACTGTTACTACTATTTGTATCGATTTACACTGGATCTCTGTTGGCGCAGCGTCGCGAAAAGCTGTGTGAAATGAAATCGGACCCAACGTGTGTAATCTTCGGAAGAGGCATTTGTCTTATTGAACGAGGAAGCGGATTATACGAGTAAGAGGAGCCATTCCTAATGGACGGAGAAACTAAATATGGATCATGTTTATTTTCGCACGCGCCTGGTCGACTTTAACGATACCTTGGCATGATATCACCATAAAGCTCGGAATCTATACTGCGCGATGAGTTACGTCGATACGATGAGAGTTTCTAATCAATTAGTCGCTTTGTGTATAGCAGTGGGGCAGTAACTAATTTCATTGGTGTGTACGGCGCTGATCGCAATCGCGACCAGGAAGAGAAATTACATTTTCCGCGACCTTCAAATCGAAAGCGCACAGATTTTCAGAAAAGACGTAAAGAAAATCAATTTCAAATGGTACAGGGTGTATTTGCATGAGAAAGTCGCTGCGTCTCGAAAAGCAAGGGGAAACAAAAATAAACGTCGACATTGAGCAGCTTCGTCTCTTCTCTCTTGAGCACCGTAAACCACTTTCTCCAGGGAACCGAAAAAAATCGATTTTCCAGTTATTTTGACGTAAGAAGCTGAGAGAGCGAGGACTACTTGTTCCAAAGCGTCCTTGTCGTGGAGAAATCACGCTGATCGGATAGAACGCGCGATAGGCCAAAGGGGGCGATCTTGAAATGAGGCATGAAGAGGAAAAAAGCGAGTCGAGAGAGGGCTGTTCGGATTCTCGAGCACGCGAGAGAAGGAAAGAAATCTAACAAGCTCCTTTAGAAATCACTTTTTTTTACATCGGCTCTGCTGCATTTTTCAGTAAACAGAGATAGCGCGAATAAATAGCTTGCATATTTCAACTGCAACTTATATTATCGGCGGTATGAGCGTAAGCATCTGGGATGTTTTCGCCATCGCGGGAAAAAATGTTTAGTTCCAGGTAAACATAATTTGCTGTAACACTTGCTTCCCATTTGTACAAAGTCACGCGTGAAATTTATCACACCAACGCTTTTTCATTCGATTCACACGCGCGTAGCTTATATCGGAGAAATTTATGGCCGCGACTAAAAAAGATAGTGCGACGATGCGGCAAAAGGGCATAACTCGACGTTACGTCGCCGGGAGCTTTAATCGATACGGAGTGTCCCAAAGTATGCATAAAATAATGATTTACCGATAAGAGCCAGCGTGAGCAGCATTAAATTTTTGAAACTTCCTGTGCCGTCAGGGTGTCCGTGATCAGCGTATTTTCCATACACAATAAATTCGAATGTGTCTGCTGCCGAGTGCAAAAGCAAATAACAGTTTCTCAACTGCGTACATATGGGTATGTATGAATTCACCGAGCTCGTTAAGCAAGCCACGCGTGAAATACAATGTAGTTTATTATGCAAGTACGCGCGCGGGAAGAAAAAGCAGCGGGATGTTTCGATACACACGACGGTTCGTTATTGATCTCAATACGAAACATTTACCGCGAACACAGTATCTTGCAGCGCGCATAACAAATTCGTAAAGCGCCGTATACGCATACTTTCCTCGAGCTTATTTAAACCTGAAGACGGATAGCGTAAAACATCCGACCAATATCTCGCTGAAACGTTTGAATTTTGAAAGCTCGAACGCGTATACTCTCTGGCTGCGCTTTTTCTAAAAAAAAAAGAATAAAAATCCAATAATCCCAGAACAGTACCCAGAAAAGTATTGTATAGTGGATTCTCGCAAAGGTGCAAAACAATGAGTGCTTGTCCCGGGAGTTGAAAGAGCCGCTGGCGCCCGAAATTAGACTGTCCTTCATGCGCGCTCTGCATTCCCGCAATACCCGAGTGGAATAAGGACAAACCAAGTTTCAGTAAAAAAATGAATAAGCACCTTTCACAGGTATGTTTATAATTTACGCGATCAAATATTGAAGTTCCCTTTCAGTGCTTCCATTTAGAAAAGTACACTCGAGGCTTATTTTTCCGTCTTTCAGAAAACTCGCTGAAAATGGGCTGGTATTTTCGCGCCAGAATAATGACTAGTTGTGCAATTGTGTTACGCTTTTTAGCCGCTGTAAGAGCTCTGGTTTTATGAGTCAAATTAAATTCGCAGACGGACGTCAAAACCACAGTGACTCTCCGTTGGAATTCTTCGCGCAGGTGAGAGAGTTTTACTTTTATGACGTTTTACACCTCGTTGCACAAGTGGATTTCGCGTTGTTTTTTTCTTATCTCGCCAGTTTCAAAAAGTCGAAAAAAGAGGACATTTTGATATCATCGCCGTCTCTTCAAACTTTGTAACAGTTTAAAATAACTTGCGGCGCGAACAAGACTTGTTAAAATTTTGCGGGAAGCTCAAAATTGCCTGGCGCGCCAACAATTATGCGGGAAAATTTCCATCGCCAGCAACTCCACTTCGCGCAAAGTGAGACGACAGAATAATAGGAAAACCGCATTGGCGAATCAGCGCCACGCGCGCGTGCAGCCATTAATTTCTGGCTCACCAAGCCGGAGAATTCATCATCGCGGCATCCCTCCTCGAGGAGTCATTGCGAACTTTTAAGTGAGCATGAAGTCGAGTTCCGTGTAAGTACGTCACACCGCGCGAACATCAACCACCTTTGCGTATAAAGTATATTCGCGGGGTATCTATATAGACGTGCTCGTTTTATCAATGCTTGCGTTTTTAATATATAAACATGAAGTTTTTGCAAAGAGAAGTCTGCTCGCAATCAAATTTCGCGTACTGGAATTATGCGCGCGTATTTTGTGCGCTGAATATGTGAGACAGATCGAGACGAACAGTATATAATATGATACTAGCACTGATTTCATTTGCATTTCTTTCTACGGTTCGACCCAGTTACGATAGAATGTAAGCTTTTTAAATAAATTATACAGGGCACGTACATTTATTAAGTCATCCTGCATCAAGTTCGTGTCACTTGGATGGATTTTTATGCATTGAGAGGTTCATCTTGATTTCTTAATACTATTCTTGTTGTAAAATTCGAATTAGAGAAATATTGACTTGTTTTTATCCCGACTTTACCTAATATACAAGTTACTTCCGGGTGCTATTCTCGAAGGCATGATCAGGAGATTTTTTTCCCCTCAGAATTAGCTTTCTCAATTACGTGTACGTGTACAAACGTGTTCTAGCCAAGAATCTGCGGTCTAATTGCGTAAAGCACGTTTTCGTTAGCGAGTGAAATAAATTGTTCTATCAGAATCTATAATTCCGAGGAATAATAAAAGCGACTGATATATTGTTGATGGCACTAATTGCCTATACAAACCGCAAAGCACATTGCGAAACACGCGTTTCGCTCCAGCCGTCTGTATACTTTTTTTTTTATAGAAAAAATCGTCCGTAAGCAGCAGTTGCCATAGCGGTTCGAGAAATGTATAGCGACATTACAATTCAACGGCGATTCCTAGTGTGTAAATGACCGAGTTTCACCGTGTCTGCAAGCTACGTGAGTGATATTATACAGAGAACTTTCTGAACTAAAATATTACTTTTAATTCTCGCGTCGATTGTTAGCTGGGATGTTTAAGCTATTACGATGTCAACAACCCCAATTTTCAATAATTCAGTAAATTTGATCAAATATTTTACTTGATTATGCCTAGCAACCAGCTAAGCAGATTTCACGCAGCTCTAACTCTATCTAATTTTTGGTCGTTCACAGGGGGTTAACACTTTCCTCGATATAGCCAAGCAGCTCCTTGTTCGCTTTAACCGAATCATAGACTAAACTGTTTCGCAGACTAGAATTTCACCGGTGGTTTTCATATTTTCTCAAAATCCATTCCATTCAAAATTGCGTCGTTCCCTGCATACTTGAGTTCTTACTACAGTAGTTCCGTTTCAAGCGCGATACAACCGACAAACCTCCGCTAGAGGATCCAATATGTATACATTGTGATGGATATCGTATAGGTCGGCAAAGCGTATTGAATTGAAAAGGTTCAGTCTGCGCTTATCCCTCGATTGCACATATCCACATCCTCACGAGGGGAACATCAGCGACACGCCGGTCGTTCACGGGAAATTGACATGTCCTCTCGCTGTCCGCGACAACGTACGCGCAACCGCACATCGGATGCCGGGATTGACTCTTTATTTGAATATATGTGCAAATCCACGGCCAACTGGAAATTTCTCTGGGTCTAGAAATGATAATTTGAAATTTGAAGGCACGCGTTTCAGACCAACTTTGTTGAGTTCCTTAGGCCATCCAGAACACGAAAAATTTTGCATTCCCGCGATTTTGAGACATTTATTTTTTTGCCGGGCAGTTTAAAGTCTCTTATGGGAAATTAACATGGGAAAGATCAACGAAAATTAGCCATTGCTCAAATGTAGATACTCAATATCTGTATAGGCACAATCCAAAAATGTGTATTAATACGATCAAAGTACTAGAAGAAAGCTTTAATTTGAGAGCCGGATGGTTAAAATCGACTGCTCGGATCAAAAGTTATAAGGATTTTAAAAATAGGAAAAATCGTCGATTTTCGTAAATAATCGAAGTTTACATAATTTTTTGCTATTTTCAAGCCTAGACAACTTTTGATCTAGGCAACCATTTTTAACCCACCGGGGCTCAAATTAAAGCTTTCTTCTAGTACTTTGATCGTATTAATACACATTTTTGGATTGTGCCTACAGATATTGAGTATCTACATTGGAGCAATGGCTAGTTTTCGTTGATCTTTCCTATGTTAATTTCCCATAAGAGACTTTAAACTGCCCGGCAAAAAAATAAGTATCTCGAAATCACGGGAACGGAAAATTTTTCGTGTTCTGAATGGCCTAAGAAACTCAAAAAAGTTGGTCTGGAACGCGTGCCTTCAAATTTCAAATTGTCACTTCTAGACCCAGAGAAGTTTCCACTTGGCCGTGGATTTGCACATATATATAACGGAAGCTATCGAGGCGCATCGATGGGCTATTGTGAGAGGCCACTTTTTAGAGGGAACTTTTAACGATTCTGCTACTGTTGTTGTTGTTGTTGTGTCGGCTATAAGCGAGACATCTGCGAGGCACAGGTGAGCAAGATCTCTCGCGTGTGGATGGATGATTCTTTTGAATCGAGAGCCCTGTAAACGTCTGTCTGCGTTCTATACACATCAGGAAGAGTCGAGTGTCGGACAAAAAGCTATATTTTTCATCCGCACTAACTGTTCCATTTTCGGTAGAATTCCGATAGCTTCATGAACATTCGTTCGGCTAATTATCCCGTCCAGATGTTCTCGCGCGCATAAACTTCTGCCCTTTAGCGTGAAAATCACTCAACGATAATCGTTCGTAATATAACGATGAGTTCATAGTTTCGTGTGTCCGTCAATGTCTCATTTGATATTGGCTAACTGAGAGTTCGTCATCTGGTCCTACTAAACGGGACAAAACTTTCTTTACTTTCCAACTTCTGTTCGAAAAGTTATGCGCGTGAAATCCGGTTCCGAAACTTGTATATTTGGAATTGTCGAAACTCGGCGAATTTTCACGCTGCAGTGTGCGGGGGAGGAGTATGCGCTACTCTGTACAATATTTTCGAACGAAAACGAGAAGGCCAGCGCTGCTGAGAGAGGGTGTACCAATGACGCATGTCGGCTTCCTTCCGCATGTATCTTCATGGAAACCGAATAATCGAGTTATTTCAAGATGGTTTTCGGAAATAAAGTTCGGGTAAACCAGAACAAGCTTTTACACGTTTCTACGAACTTTTACGAGAGCTTTTCAACAGTTTTCAAATATTTTAGGCAGAATTAAAAATTGAAAAAAAAAGACTCACCTGTCTATAGATACAATGAACAGGCACATGGACTTGCTGATCTTGCAGCAACTCCTCCAACGTAATCTTCGATGTTCTGCCTAGACACTGCTATAGTACTGCTGCTGCTGCTGAAGCGTTTAGGCTTCTGAGGTCGACTGCTGCGAGTTAATGATCTGGAACAAAATCGGAGAGAAAGACTGATACGTGTGCTGAACTCGTGATTTTTAGAGGTGCGAAAGAATGTTCAATCCTCTGGGAGCAAGGGAGAAGTGTAGTGGGCTGTGGACAGCAGAGCTCTCATGCGAGTAAGTAGAATGTGCCGAATTGGGTCAGACACACATCGTCACTAAATGCTAAACTAAAATAGATTCAGCTGTACTCTAATCATGCTTTTTTTGGATGCACACTTTTGGGGATAAGCGAACGGGACAGCTCTGCTCCACTGGTCCGAATTTTCAGAAAAAAAAGCTTTTCACATTGATGAGAAAGCCCCGATGTTATCGAAGCTTGAAAAATACGACGTGTATATTATTCTAAATCGCGTCTCCGATCCCATCACAGTTCAAGCTTTCTATTCGCGTGGACGTTCTCGGAAATTCAATAGACCGTACAAAAGAGGTACTACACAGCAAAAAAAGGGGCTATAAAACGCTCTCGGCGCGTCCGACACCTCTCTGTCTCTCTCGCGTCTAAAAACTTCGTCGCCGCCCGTCCCAATAAAATTCAAATCGAAGAGCGCTCGCGTTACTGCGGAAAAACTCCCTATCCAATAAACTCCCACCGCGCCGGCGCAAAGAGGCAGTCGCGAAAGTTCCGCGATCGTTAAGCAAAACAACAGAAGCGAGCTGCGGCAGTAAGAAGAGGTGTATCGAAGACAAAAAATCCTGCGGTGTCGTTTAACTCAATGGCGATGCAGTGGCTTTTTATTGACCGATTTCGCGGTCGCCGGATTCAGGGCCAAGCCACCTCGTCATCCCTTTCGCCTTCAGTCTCTTCTTCTTTCGCTACTACGCTGTGATCGAGAAGACTCTCGTTGGGGAGAGTTACGTTTAACGAGCGCTTTAACGCCCCCATTGTGATACGCCGCGCCGCGCGAGTTAATTAAGGCTGCGGTTATTCGACGATTTCTTGGTTCTCCTCTTTATTTCATTATAAGCAAAGGGTCTTTAATTATTCTTTCTCGTTGACTAATTAATGCTCTGATTGTAAAACTTCAGTACGCAAGTACGCGACCTGTAGCTTATAAATTTTCAAAATCATCCTCTCATTGTCGAAGAGAGAAAAGAAGAGGCTGATAATCTGCCCCCTCCCCCGCGTGGTCTTCAAACGCGATTTCGGTAATACAGAGATCCTTAAATCTCTCTTATCATCGGATTTTCCTTTCCCCATTTACTCGTACTACTTTGATCCTCCAATTCACTTCTCTTGCAACTTTGATCTTTCTCTTATTCCGTTTTTCCCTCAGCGTTATCGGCGCAAAAAAGGGGTAATAGCAGGCGAACAGTGTAGTCGTCCTCAGGAATGAAAGCTCTCGCGAAATCCAGCGGACGCTCGGAAAATAATTTTCTCCCGGCGCGCAGCTCGTTATACGAGCCAATAATGAGATTTAAATGAAAAAGTCTCTGCACCAAATCCAGACAATCGTTTGTCGCTTTTTCCTATCCTCGGCAGCGGATGTGGATCACATCAGCGCGCGGCGATCTGTTATCGCTGATCGACCAGACGATTACGCTTGGCTCATCCTGTCATATTCCTCCGCAATACGATTTTGCGTGAATATCCTTGGCGGCCTCGGTTTTTTTTCCCAATTTTCAAACGCTCATTGCCACAGTAACACACACACACACATGTACCTACGCTTAAATCCAACGTTGGCAATCCTGTGGCCTGTGCCACTTTTCATTATCGTCAGTCTCTTTGTCGATTTTCGCGGTCGCAGAGTTTGTTTTCGCTCTGCTCTGCCACTCGAGGATGTTTTATCCCGGAGGCAGAGTAGGACTTTTATAGAAAAGTGGCTGATGTTCGCGCGCGCATGTATGTTTGTCTGGTGTGGGAGGTTTCGCACGAAAGCGAGAAAATCGTGGCGGGTCGAGGGCAAAGCGAGTATCCGTGTTTTTCTTTCTCTCCGGTGAGCTGTTTCGGGAATTCAAGCGTAGCGGGGTGTTAAGTGTAGTGATTTCGGGGATTATATTTGCTCGTGTCTCTACATAAGCCGACGTTGAAAGTTTGATTTTAGATTTTTTATTTCTCTCGTCTTTTTATTTCTCTTCGAAATAAAAAAGTGCAGACTTTAGTCGAACGATTAAATTAAATTTGATTAAATTTCTCTCATTAGTAAAAGTCATGACTTCATAATACCTGTAAATGTATGCTAATTGACATTATCACCTGCGGATTTTCGTATTGAATAATTCTACTCATTTCGCAAAGCCTCCTGAATTTCTTCCAAACTTTCTGTAGACGAAAAGTAGTTCTTCCTCTGGACCGGCTCGTGGACCCATAAAAATGTGTTAAATTGTGTAGGAGAGCTTAATGGAACATTCTTCTGAACGCAGTTTTCCACTTCTCATCACAAGATTATACATATTTCAACGTGAACTAGGACAGTAGTGTAATACGAGATGCGCTAACATCTTTAATTTTGAAAATTCTGACCTGGATATAAGGAAGCAAGCGGAGTAACTAATGGGGCGTATTTTCCGCATATAAAAAAACTTTCATATTTCAGTCCTAACGAGTGACAACTTTTACACAGCGTTAGCTCTCGGAAGTGCCATCTCAGATAACAGAGAGATCTCGTGAAAATTTTACTTTCATCGACCGCATACGTTTTATTGATGTCACGTTTCAAGTTTTCCAGAGAAATCAAATAAAAATATCATCACGTTTCATGAGTGATGTGAATTATCTGCAGTGTGCCGCGAAAAATAATTCGTGCGTTAATGTTCCAATCACAATAGAAATGCACAGTTTCGAACGATGAATATTAACGAAGCTGCATATACACGTTTGGGTATTAAAGCCAAAGTAATATATATGTTAAACTAGCGTAGTTCCGTAATACGCAATAATGGTACTTCTAATTAGCTTGATGATGATTCGATAATAACCTCATTATACAGCTGCGTCAAGAGTTATTGTTTTCCCAGGTATTACACAAGTATAGAAGTCAACACAATACACATACGATATTTTATTATCCTCGACACCTGCGCTCGGCCAATCCAGCATTTCTCGCCGCCAATTTGTCTCGGAACCCAACTCTAGTATCTAGCTCATACTCACCCAGCAGCTATGGTATACTAAAGCTTCCAGTATCAAAAGGAAAAGTCAACCTATCTCTTTCTCTCCTTCTTGATTTTCCCAGAGAAAAGCTCGCGCAATTTTTCTTCCTTATCGCCCCATCACTTCCTTTCCCTCATCACAGCGTGTGTAAGCCACGCGTGCACGTACATACGTATAGAGCGACGATCTTTTTTTACGGAAGCAAGAGCAAAAGAGAGAAAGAGAGGGCCGTACTTTGCCTCGATTGGCCCGGATACTTCTGTAATTGGAATTTTTCTTGACGGGACAGGAAGAGATAGAGAGTATAAGCCAGCAGCTGCGCGACTGGACTGAAAAGGCGGCGAAATTCGAAGAAGAGAGAATAGTAGCTACCACCCGACGACGGCTTACGGAAACGAGCCAAGATAAAAAGAGAGAATCAGCAGCTGATGCCTGCGCGATCGAACTGTCTCTGTATAGCTAAATCTTTCCTCAAATTTGAATTATCGCGGCTGCATAATATAGTAACGTGCGTGAGCTGTGCGCGGCGGAAAATTGAAAAATTTCGTATTCCTCGGCTGCGTTGGAGCTATGAAATATTGCTCAGAGGGCGAGGTCAAATAAGGTTTTTTTTTATTTTACGCTTGCGGGGTATCTTGTACCGATGGTCCGCGGAGAAATTTCAATGGAAAAGGCTAGAACAATGTGTGTAGGCGTCAAGTCGACTGTCGACCGAGCTCGGGGGTTTAAGGTGTACCCGTTTATACATCCAACAATGGCATTGTTGGAAAGAGGTCTTTTGTGCGGCATTCGGGAAATTCTGTATAGTTAAACGGGGAAAAAAGGAACCGATCGAGCGACTGAATCGAATGTGTTGAGAGCTTGAATTTTTGAACGTTGTAGCTGTCCTCAAAATTAAATCAGTTTACATAAACATGTATGATTAACGCATAACGCGTGACGCAATGTATGCAAGGAGATAATGGAACTAGGTATGGCAGGTGAAAAGTGGAAAATTATCGCCCTTTTATAATGCGATCGTAGTAACACCTTATCGACAGTTCTTTTTTACATGCCAATGACCATTAACATTTTCACTAACTTTTTGATCGTGATTCAGTCATTGAACTCAGCGAATGAATGTCCAACATGTACGAAACCATGAAATTCCGTTCAACGTTTACCGCATCGAATCCACGGTGGATGAAAAAAAACACCCCATGGCGTAGGTTTTCTGATTGAGAGTGTAACCAGCCGCTCTCTTGATTTACCAGAGAGGATGACGCATCGAAAATTTCTATGCCGTATAATATATTCTAGCCGGCAGCGCGCGCGCAAGATCCGAGCCAAAAGGATAGCAAAACAGTATAGGGACAAACTCTATTCATACGTGTATGTGTATAGTCGCAGACATCGATCGCCGCCTCAATCGAGTGAGCCCGGAATTCCGTTCGGTGCATAAAGGAGGTCGGAAAAACATCACATCTATATGCGCCGGCTAAGAACAAAGCAATAAATTCGTCTACTCATATAAGACAAAATTGAAACACGACGGTATAAGTATAGCAGGATCGTACTATGGGTACAGTAGGCGGTTGGTGATATTTTTTATGGGGAGTCGAGGGTACACAAGAGGCCCATGGGTGCACTCGTCGTACACGTAACCCCGGTATCTACCGGATTTCGGCAACGAAGGTAGACGTATAAAAAATGATAGGAATCCGAGAGGGAGGAAAAAAAATCGACCACGTCTCTCGTGGGAATAGTCGACAAGTGCGCGCGGTCTGGTAAGGAGGCTTGTGCGCGCGATTAGGATCAGGAGCTTGAGTGGGTGGATAGACTTAAAGAGGAGCTGCTACGTATTTTCAGCACAAGTAGTAAGATTCGCGTACGCGTCAGACGCTACGCTCGCAGGATCCGCATGAACTGGAGCTTCTGATGAGCATAGATCAAGCGCAAAAACTATAGAGCTGATCCGCGAGTCCAGCTTCGCAACTCTTGATACAGTATAATAATAAGCTATCCAGTCGACCGTCTCTGCAGCTACGATGGCGTTACAAATTACACAAAGCGCGGACCGGCAATTCCTCGCCTAATCGGATTAGTCGCACGAGACTACGGAGGAGGACTCTGTATTGCAGGACTCTCTCGGAAGGTCAGGCGAAAAGTCCGTCTTCGAATATATATATAAAGGCGGCTGATTAGCCTCGCTATTGATTGCTCTTCCCGTCGCGACCCCGTCCGGCTCTTCCTGCCACGTCCCAGTCCCTCTCGCCGAGTCGTAATGCTCTGATGCTGTATAATAATTTTCCGATCCGCACTGCACACCCCTTGACGCGCGGATAAACGAGGACCGATCATCCCACCTATATGCCTGGCGTCAGGAGCCCGAGACGATTGTCATCGGCTACTCTCTGCGCAAGGTAGGCGAAAATTGCCGAGGGTCGTTATGGGGACGAGGGATTGAGGAATCAGGCTCATGACGGGCGTTCATTGATTAAAATTCTTTTTTTCGGAAACGCTCTCTTTCTTACTGATTGATGAATATGCATATTCCACGATTAGTACGTTTACTACTTCTTCATTCGAGAAGTGTAAATCTACTCGAAAGATTAACGTCTTTTTACCTCGGCGCAACTCAGAAAAATGGACTTATACCGCGTCACTCGCCGTACACTTTACGGCTGTTAGCCTACATGCTCGTCCATTCTCTTATTCTCTCGCGCACTTCCCTTGTTCAATTTCCTCTTTGAGACTCTAATAAGTCGTATAAAAAATAGAAAATCCATCGACTAGTTGAGTACAGAAAGTTGCATATCAGCCGCAATAACGCTGTGAAGCACGTGCTCGAAATTTATCGATCGCGGGTTATATCAGAAAAGCCATACTCGTTCCCGAAACTTGGGGGATGCAGCGATTTATGAAGATTCTTCGCAGAATGATTACCTTAGACGCTCGAGCTCCCAAAGATATGCTCGCGCGTTTAATGCTATAAGTAGTAAGTTTCGGCTCTATATCTAATTATATTATATGCTTCGCCGGGCATAGATCCGCCTAACTACTCGCGAAGCTACGCTCCTCGGGCAATGGCCGGCAGCGTCTGGCGCAACTTTTCACTGCAAGTTACACATGCTCGTATGCCTGTATAGTGCGCACGTGAATTATTATCAAAGTCCGAGCGAGACCCATGTGTGTGCGCGCGCCGTTGAGAGAGAGAGAGAGAGAGAGAGAGAGAGATGGATTACGGAGCCCCTGCGGTGTGCATACAGCTCGTGCGATTCTTCGGTTCCGACGTCTGCAGCTTCGTCAGTCCTCGTAGGATGATCTGCGAGACATTAAAATATATGAACGAGCTGGAATCAGGACTCGAGGTTTTTCGGCTCAACTTCAGAACGACGGTAATATCCACAGCGGGTACATGTGCGTGTGTTTGGCATTGAGCTTGAAAATTCATTTCACGCAGCGTAAACGCTCAACGTTAAAGTTTTATTAAAGTTTCCGACAAAGCTCCATCGCTGCAGTGTTATCCTCTTGATGTATCAGTATCCTAACGTTGGAAGACATCTCTGGATTTTCGTTTCGCTCACGAACGTGCAGCGCAGCTTACTGCAGCAGACAGTATATGTAATAAATATATGAGGAAAAACACGAAAAAATCCCTTTCCGGAAAAAATATGAGTCAAATAAATCACGCGTACGAATTTCTTGACTCCAAAAAATCCTGAAATTTTCATGATTTTTCCATATTTTCAATTCTATGTATCTTTTGATCAAATCAAGCATTTTCAACGCATTTTTTGAAATTAAAGCTCTTCTACCGTACTTTCACCCCAGTAACCTCGATTTTCCGTTTGCGCCTTCAGAAATTAAGTACACGCCATTGAACAATGGCTTTTTTTGGTTAAATTTAAAGAGCTGCGACAACAGTGTCACAAGGCACTTTTTTAGTGTTGGAAAGTAGTTTTAAACATGTAGAATTAGAACATTTTTGTTGTTAGTCACATGCCCCATGATTTATTTTTACTCATTTTTTAACTTCCGGGAAGGGATTTTTTTTCGCGTTTTTCCTCATATACTCACACGATGACAAGCAACGAAATTGCAAGACAGCGTAATTATATAGAGCATGAAGGATGCGCTTTTGAAATCCTGTGGCAAATAAAAGTCTAGCCACGCGGCCTGGATCGGTGGAATCGTTGAAAAATTGTTTCTTTAAATTGCGCATGGTTTTTCTGAATCTATACTTTACACACGATATTAACAGCATTATGCTATTCTCGTGTATGCAATGTAAACGAATTAGATTTATGAGCAGTTGAAAAGCATTCGACTGCTTATACTAACGGAGTTATACAATATTGGAAGCAATGTTATTTCAGCCAACGTAAGTATTCATCGTATACTAAAACTACAACGAAAGAATTGTGGTAAAAGCAAAACAAAGTAAATATATCAATAAATCACTGCAACTAGATCAGGACAGAAACTTTATGGTATGTTTAGATTGGAGAGCTTGCAGCAAGCATCGATTTTATTATCTTATATGCGGAAAATAGGTAATAAATATGAGAGTTTGCCTCCATGCTGACATCGCTGTTTTTATTAATCATTACTGTAAAAGAAATTGATAGAAGCATCATCAATCAAGATAAGAAGTATTTGTTAGTTTGTTGACATAGAGCGTGAAAACGTAATATTCTTATATGAATAAACCTATAATTTTTATTTTGAATAATTTAGTTACGTCAATACACGACTTTGATGAGAAGACTTTCTCTATTAATTCCGGTTAGAGATTTAAAAGGTTTTTGTTATTTCTGACACTCCTTATCTGTACAGGCAATAAATAAAACATACCCCAACATATCGAACTAACTTTTAATAATTAAACTTTTAAAACTTTTAAAATATACCTACATGTTTTTGCGAATTAAAGCGTTAATATGATGCGCTTGTGTCACTCGTATACGACTTGAATGAACCCATGATTCAGTGTTATTTCGAAATTATCTCTGAAGTCTGAATAATAATAGAGCTGATAGCGCATAAAGCAGCAGTTATGACAATAGCCGCTTGAATAACACTGACCGCTAGTCGGTAGCGCACCTAAATCTAAATAGAGCAAACTTCTACGACGAGTCACAGCTGCGTTACACATATAAGATTATTTTAAAGAGAATGACGACAAACTTCTTGCTCTCACAAAGGGCTTATCGCAAAACTAAAACCATTAATTTTGCCCACTATTTATAGTCCATTCTTTTGATTCTTTCACAGACGATAGAACAAATATATATGCACTTGCGTTTACCGAGTAGTGCAAACTTGTAAAAAGTTTTCCTTGTCACAAAAGTAATTACGTATCTTATAACTGAAAAGGTTATTTTTTATAGTTGTTGAAGAAATAGAATTGGCAATGCAAAACAGATTCTATACTTGCAGCGAGGTGTTCAAGAAACAAATGACTGGCCGATAATCGCTATAATTTTACCACAACAATTTCTAAGCATATGGCAACATGCAGTACGCATGGCAGGAGCGCGAGCGAGCTGACCTTGTATCAATGAGGGCAATTGGTGAATTGGGCCCCAGTCCGAAGCTTTTCATTAAGAATCTAGGCTCAGTCGAATTAGGGCTTGGACGCGAAGAGTGAAAATGTTGAAAAACTGACTTGATAAAATTTATGCGATTAGCGAGCAAACAATAAATAAAAGTAACAAATACAGTGTACCATTGGCACCGACCCTTTTTCGCAATCCCGATTCTGCATATCCATCATTTACCACCCAAATTTTTCATCTTACCAATATAGAAGTTAAGAAGAAGAAGTGATAGCCCTCAGAAATAAAGATCCAAAAGAACAGCACTTAGTGTGCAGCAACGCGAGAAATAGATAACGGTGAAGAAATTACCAGCCGCTTCAGTGAAAGTAAACCGAGTGAAAGCTCGAGGTGCGACTCTAAAATAATAACAGAACATTCCTTTATTGATCTTTGACCCCGAAGCCAGCAAAATTCGCAAGCATCGTCTAACAATTTTTAATATATACGAAGAATCTTTATATGTCAATGTCGTTCGGTAATTAAAACAACGTTCGCAAAGAGGTTTCGATCGAGCGAATCGATTTCCTCAATTAGACGACGCAGTATAAAGGCTCTTTTGTGTAGCCCGCGTCTACTGGCGTCGCACATACTGAATTGCAAACAGTCGCGTCAGCTGCGAGCAAAATCGCATAGAGAGCTCTGTGTATACTACGGTGCTTATAATTGCTTATAAAAGAAAAATGAGCTGTGCTTGACGTTCTCTGAATATATTGAAATACTTATGTACAGGTATATGTTAAAATCTGGAGTATTTTTATTTTTGGATTTTGTTTTTTGAAAATCTTAATTTATTATTGCCAATTTCAAGCATTTCCAACTTTTAACAGAGCTATGCACATATTTTAAATCCATTATAAATGGAGTACCAGGGCGAAACTAAAAGTTTTAACACATACTGGTTTGTGTGCTTCATGCGGCAATCGATTGGCAGCAATGAAATGAGTTTTTACAAAACAAAATCAAAAGTTAAAAGTACTGTAGATTTACCCATATATGCGCCGGATGGTTGCATTATACGCCAAGCCGTGGTATATATCAGCGTTTACGTCGTAAATCAAATCACGTATGTGACAGATGTCAGAAAGAAATCAATTGATTTTTGTTTCACTCGCTTTGTGCCGCACTGTCAATATTCATCTCGTCTCCCATTACCCTCTTTCCCCAAAAGAAAAAAAAGCACAAACAGCTGTGCAATCTGCATTATACATCCGCGAAAAAGTCTCGAGTTCGCCGGCAAAGACCACGACTCTGTACAAAAACGACCTAGTGCACACTCAAGACAAAGACCATCAGCTTCCAGGTGTATACACAGAATCGCAGAAAGAGGCTCTGCAGTTTGCACTGTCGTCGCCGTTTGCTTTGTACTCTATATAGCTTCATCGTGCAATGAAGATCTTCCTCTTCCTACATACTAGAGCTCTTGTTCGCGCTAACAACGTGTATAATATACTATTTTACGCTACTTGAGTATATCTACGTATGTATGATAGGAGATGATAGAAAAGGTTCAAGTTTCGCTCGATATCGCTGATAATTATTCGCCTAATTAGGAGCTTTGCGAAAGCTCATCTGCGGGGACTTAAAGTTTCAGCTTGAGCTGCGTTGTTTCTCCCGTTATTTTAAGTGTTTAACATAAGAGAGGAGAAATGTTACTATCAATAAGGAGCTGCCCGCGAGAGCGGAGATAAAATACCTATTTGTTCAGCTCCCCTATACGGAGCTTTTCTCGATTCTATCGACTCGTTCTGTGTTTTGATATTTTTACTAAAAATCTTGAGTCGCAGAGATGTTTTGTTGATGATAAAGCGCTGATTATACTCGTGTTCAGTGTGCATTATACAACTGATTAAATGTTTATCGAGGCTCGGATAATCGGCTTATTTCAAAATCGTGTAAATAAGCTGTTGCGCCATTGAAATTTAATTCAGCTTCCGTGTTATGCTTCTACAAATCAAAACGCGTGGGATGTTTGGCGAGTATTCTCATTTATTCAGAAAATATCCGACAAATTCACGAGAAACCTCGCGAGAAACAGCAAAAAGGAATGAAAGCAAATTCGTAAAAGCTTTAGTTTATATCGTCTTTTATTGCAAATAGCAATATTTTATTTACGTGAAAGGTCCCAATAATTTAATATCGCCATCGAAAAACACAGTAAAGTCAGTACAATCCTGTGTAAAAAATTAGCGTGTATACAGCGACCAATAACAGTAATTACGCATGGAAAATCTCAAAAGCGGCTAATTAATGTTCTACTTATTCTTTGAATCGTCTGAGGAAAATATAGTAAACAAAAGCAACCGAAAGCAGCGAATCACAAGTTAATCATCTCTTATGCTGCAAAATGTATGTAGTAATTTCAGCCCAGAGATGCTGTTTCTCTGCAGCGTTAATTCTCCGCTCGCCATTATCCCTAGTGATCCTACTTAACGCGCTGTAAGCTTGCTTGCTCTATAACTCTGCAACTGACTTATATAATGGATTCTTCGCATCGAAAATCTTCGAAATTTGTTTCTGGCCTTATTAATCTTCACGCTAGATTACAGCCAAATATACTCGTAAATTTACGCGCTCTATATTCGAGTTAAATTGGGAATATTGTTGGATTTAGCTCGATATATACTAAAGACGGATAAATTAATCCTTATAATTATTCCTGCGTTTTTTTTTTCTCGCGGCTCTCTTTCATTAACCATAAGGGGATTAACTTTATTTTTCACTATATACCCCCTTATTCAAACACAGATTCCGCAGCTTTGCTTTTACGACAGAAAACTTTAACTTCTCGTAGATACCTATCTCCCGCACGAATAATCTAATCCTGGCCTGCAAACTTTCGCCACATTAATAAGATCTAATCCTATTAAATTTTTAATTCTTCTTCCACCGCAAAAAGTTTCTCCATACTTATTAGAATCCCAAAATGAAATTACATTGATCAAAGCTCCTTTGTAAAGCTTATCTACAGTCTCATGCGATGGAAATTATTAATGACGCGCCAAAAGCAAGCAAATCATAACCAGCTCCTCCGCAATTCGACTTGACGTCGAGAGAAGCCTTCTTAGCCGTCGCGATCAATTTCAATTATCGCCCGGACATATCCGGTAGACAGACGGAGCGATGATTCTGGTGCAGCAGCTATTCCGATTAATAATGCAAGTGTTTGAGAAGCGAACCGGGCTTGCACAGGTATACATCTTCAGCTGGCGATGGCAACTTTAGTCTTTGTTACCGACTCACGAATACCTTAAAGAGCGAGAAGTCTTTGTACAGTCGCAGGCGAAGAGGAGGAGAAGATAAAGACATGCAGTTCTCTGTACAGCGGACTGGAAGAGGAAGATAACGAGGAGAGGGAGCTGTGCAGTCGAGTCGGGCAAACGAGAGCAAAAAGATCGCTGCGATAAAACATGTATTAGGTAAGTAGAAAATCTATGAAATAGACACTTTTTGGAGTCGTCAAAGACTTGAACGATAAAGTATTTTTTACAATTTTACCAAAGACCGGGGTAATACATATACAAACGAAGTTCAAGTACATTTGAAGGTTTCTCATCAAAAGACCTTCTGCAAAGAGTTTTTTGTTTCTCTGGAAAAGAGCGCCACCCTTTTGAAATTCAGATGAGACAGGAACCCTACAAAATTATGCTACATTCAGATCACGCTCGCGATTTATTTATTCTTTGCGAAAAAGGGTTTCGTTATCATATCCGATCTCAAGTGCCTATAACTTTATCTTTCGTTCTAATACTGTTGCTCAAAAAGCTTGAAGATACAGAAACCTCTTAGAAATTTAACAGCGTGCTTTGAAAAAAGAAGTTATTTCAAAGACTGTGTGACTTGTCGACTTCTAAAAGCTACACTCGAGAGCGATAAAAACTGCCGATCGAGTCCAGGCACTTCTTAGACAGGCAAAAACTCAAAACAGCCCGCGAGAGCGACTAACGACGCGAAGAATATTCGCCCTCAAACGCTGATCGAAATCCGATGAAGCTTGAACATCGAAAAAAAATCGTGCTCTTCTCCCTTTCCTCTACGAAAGTTGGCTCCTTTTCCCAGACGTGTCAGGGTATTGTATACGCATGTCTCATATATACGTCAGCCACAAGACAGGGATACGAAAGATATAGGTGTATGAGATATCGATATAAGTTTGCATAAGTTCAGGCCAAGTTTTATATAAGCGCGAGTAACCCCTCGATTATCGAATAGTTGCTAGTAGTTTTTTCTCTTTTTTATTTTACGGCTCTAGTAGCAATTTCCTTGGCTCGAATCAATCGACCAAGAGGCTCTGGAGAGTTTCATGATTAATCATGTAATATGAATCGAGATGAGAGAGCGAAAAAAGCGAAGGAAAGAAGCCGCTGAAGACGAAAATTAATCTCGAACGGGATCGACTTTCTTGTGTTAAATTCTCGAAGGTAAGAATTCAAGTCGAGTCTATAAATGTACTTTCTTTCCTCTCTTAAAAGAAGTGTTGATCGGATGTTGAGAAGCATAAAAATAACGAAAGTTATTAGTCCGTGGATCTTAGGAAGAAATTCTAAATTATTTCGAATTTCAATTTGTGCTTATGTAATATAATAGATGATAGTGCTGCTAATTTGGAATCCCGATTATAAACTAGTTTTATTTATTATTGAATTAGATGAATTATTAATTTATAACTTTTATTTTATACATAACTTTCGGCAGCTCATCAGTGCTTTATAGTTCAATTGCCTTAGATTCAATGGTTTTCCAAAATTTAAAAGGCGTCGTAGACGGGCAATGATGAAACAATAATTAATATCTTGAAATATATTTGATGACCAGCATATAAAATTGGTAAACAATAGCCCGAGCAACAAAATTGTACGCACGAGGATTTTGCTAGTACAGAGATATGCTAATATTTTAATTTTCCATAAAGGAGACTCTATACCACCAGGCTTTCGGATGTTTTAGAATTGAAAGCTGCAAGCTACGGTGGGTTATGAGTTTCGTCACTATGAATGCAGCAGAATTCTAAACCGACAGCAATGTGCGGCGCATATTAAATAAGTTTCTTTGGGACTGCGGGAGTGCGGGAAAAATAGACTGCAATCCTAAATTCTAATAAACTCTTTTCAATTAATGAAAGAGGAGTCATATTTATCTATGAATTTAGTTATTTTTCATCTTTGACAATTGATTTACGAAATGATATACAATTAAAAAAAAATCACATAACTCAGCGTGCTGACATTGCATTGAAATAATATTACGCGACCGAGCAATTTATATGTACATATTAAAGCTCGTAAAAGCTCATACATTTTCATTCAAAAATCGATTCTTAGTAGCTACGATCATACAACGAATTCCCACGAGAAAAGTAAAAGTCCCTATTCGCCCTTGAGCTCAAAAGGTCAGCTTTCCGCTCTATTAAACTTATCAGCCGTGATTACTCACCTATAAGCGCTTGCAAAGCTACAGCCCGAAAAAAAAATAAAATACATCCTCTCATCGTCGCACATGACAGATACGGGGCTATCAGAGATTAGCTCGGAAATGACCGACGCTACTTTACATCGACCTGTGGCGACAATTCGCACAAAAGATACGCGGGGACGTATCTAGAACTGAGGCAAAAAAGCCGTTCGCCCGAAGAAAATAAGGCTCCGTTGTGTAACTCGACGCCAAAGAGATATAGACCTGCGCTTCAGAACGGATTTATGACCGCAAGAAAGTCGGAATTTTTCATGCCAGCGCCGACGGGAAAATATAGTTGCACGTTAATTCATTTCCTTTGACGCGCCTTGTAAGCTTCTTTTCCTTTCTAGAAGCTTTCGGGAACTCCATCTACACGTCCGCTGCTCGGGAGATAATGAGGGAGCAACTCTCGTGGAAGGATAAGGGTTAGTTACAGATCCGGCGAAAGTTTACGCATAATTAGCGCGGTAAAACTGTATACGTTATATTCCCTAGACGCGTTAATAGGGCACTAACGACGATGATTTGAATATTCATCGCTCGCAGAATTGTTGCCCAAAAAATAGATGCACACAATACAATGGAATAATTTCGTGCCCTGTTATTAGCACCGACAAAGTGTTCTTTATCTCCGCTATAGTCGAACGATTTCACAAATTAGATGCAAGCGATTGTCACCACGATTAACGACCCAAATAATACCCCCTTCTCGTGTGTGCCAGAAATCCGACGAGTCGACAGAGCCACTAATTACCTGCGTATAGAGTATTGTGCTTTCGCATACCTTGATTTCCGAAATATCTCACTCTCACCGCACTAAAACCTGCTCTACGTATAAAATAGATGAACTTCTCAGCGCGCGCTTGCTTGCGGTATTAATTTTCCTGGGCGTATTTTCGCGCGAAATTCTCTCCAGCGAGTGGCATTTTACGCGAGATTAGACCGACCACCGGAGCCGGAGCTTGTATTAAAATCTCGCGCTCTTTCTTCTTTTAGGAGAAAAACGATGAACATGGAAACGCAGTAAAGTACGTCTCGTTTACATTAGCACACTTTCAGCGATAAAATCATCATGCAGGTCAAGCATTTTCAAGCTCCAGATTTCTCGCCTCGTGGATCATTCAAGTACACTTTTGCCGTTGTTTACTTACTGTAACATTTGTTCACTAATTGGGGACATAACAGACGCCGTCGGTAACTTAATAGTTTCAAGAAAGGAAGCATCGAAATTTTTTTCCAACGCGGTTAAATGTCAATTTATACCCGTCGTCGCAGCGATGCCTTATAATTTGCTTTTTCTGCGGTAAGCAAGTGAGTTCATATATGTGTATCGCCTTTGGGAAATTTCCCAGCGATGTTAGGCGATTAAGATAATCCGATTACCTTCGATATACATGTATACATTGCTTGATGCGGCGGATCGAGTTATGAATTTTGTAGCGGTAATTGTCATGTAACGATGTGTTGAGATTATTTCATCATTGCTGAGTATACAAATAAAATATAATCCCTTAAAAAAATATCGTACATCAATCGCTGTATATTAGTGATCGTCTGTGAAATGTTATAATTGACCCATTGAGCGCGAGTAAGAAAAACAAAAGAAGTGAACTCTTTCCCCCGACAAAAGTGTTGAGAACAAATAAAGCCTATATGGGCTGTTTTATGATTGCGGCACCATTGAGAAGAGGTAGCGCCCGGCCGACAGATAAAAACTTTTCTTGTTAACGGGGCGTAATTTTTCTTCCTCAGGCTATACGCATGGCGCCATGTATATATACTGGGTCAACAGAGAGAAACGCTCACGAATTTATTTATAATGCCGGCACGAACGTACGATGGTGGGGTAAAGAGAAAGAGAGAGAGAGAAAAGAATAAAAGGCGAAGAGGGAATAACTGATGACGTTCATTCTGCTCCTCCCTTTATCTGCTTTCTAAGAAAGAGCAGGGACTCGTAGGGCATAATTTTATTGTGCTTTAACCACTCTGTCGCAGATAATTTCGTATTTATGTTTGTATACTTGGCTGTGCGTTCTGTTAATACACCAAGTCGCAGAGATGAGGATAACGAGATCGAGCTTGGTTTATTATTAATTCGTGGCTCGTTATCAATGCATCGCTCGGCATTTTACGATAGCTTGAACAATTAAAAGGATGCACGAAGATTAATGAAAATTTAACATTGATGCGACGGAGTACAGGAATTCGAGACATTCTTTACCCTGAGTTTGTTTGCGAATGCCCTTGAGTGATCAATTCAATGCTACTTGCATTGCCGTGCTGAAACTGGTTTATATAGAGAGCTCGCGATTTCGAGGAAAATCATTGTTGTGCCAGAAGCTTATATAGTCTGACGTGTAATTTAATATTCATTCAACGAAACATCAGTATAAATGCTATTAAAAATGTTTGGATCGAGAAAATTTAACTTTATTTAGTTCTGTTTCCATGTATTTATAATAAAAACAAATTTAAAATTCAGAATATGCTTGTAAAAATAACGCTAAAATATGCATTTCGTGTAATTTACATGCTAAAGTATATACAACGTAAATGCAACATGATTCATGACGCGGGTCTTCATTATACCGTTAATCCAAAGCAACACCTTTCCGTATCGTCTAAGGACTCGACTAGTTGAAATAAAGCGACAATTCAGATAGCCGAAGATTAGATTGTCGCTGTCTCTATCTTGAAATTAATTACCGGACTTTTAAACGAGCGTTTCCTTAACTATCCTAATCAAGCCTTCCTTCATCAAAGTCAAGTGCACAAGCTCTCTCTTGACGCGAATATATACGAGCCAAGTACGCGCGTCAGCCAAAAATACGGGACACACGAAAATATCTTCTCTAGACGTTAACTCTCGGCAAAGTAGCATCAATTAGATGGTCTCGCGCGTAGAGAGGTGAGAGAGGAGAAGAGTAAACAAAAAGCACTGGCTACATGGCACTAGCAATTATACTCATTGATACTTGTCGTAGCTCTGTCCGCTGTTGTCCTGCTCGGGCTAGCTGGGATATCCTTACCGACCCAGTTGGGGAAGTTACGAACGACTGAAAGGCGTGTAAAAAAACGCCGTCTGCAAGGATAGCACGGACCAAGATTATAATATGCACAGGATCGTTTTGCCTATCCAAGGCTTCAAGGGATTCTCAACCTTCACGTATCTGCCAACAGATAGAACGGAAATTCCTCGCATCAAAACCTTTTTCAGCTTTATACATGTACATATATATATGCGTAGATACCACTCTCGAGTTGCTCGTAAAAGCTCTACGAGCGATTTCGCCGGACTTAGATCATAATTGTTGATCCTCGAGAACAGTATGATGGAGCGCGCTTGAAATTCACTGGATCCCGCTCGTTGTTCACGCTTTAGAAGACAACGCACATCACTTCGGCCTGTGCTATATCCTTCCTGTATATTATATACGAGAGGCTAATCTCCCGCGTCTTCTATATACATATTTTCTTTTTTTTTCTTCCGGGTCACATTATGCAAAACACTCGACTGGCTTCGATTATCATTATCAGGGAAAATATATACTTTGCGCGATAAAAAGTGCTTTGTTTTTTTATTTGCGGCTGCTATATAAAAGAATCGTTTATTGCACTTTTTTCTTCTGGGGTACATTAAAGGCTGCGAATAAAAGAAGAGCCTAACGCCGAGAAGATGTAAATGAAGCAACCCAATGGGACGTGCGTTTAACGTTCTACAAATTACTACGAAATCGGATTAATTTTAGCCCTTAATAGCCCATCTGTACGCAATCTTACCAAAAGTGATGAATCAAGCGTTCACTGAGTAATTTTCCAACAATCATTTTCTACTGAGAAGATCTAGAGGAAGATTCAACTTACCAACAAAGTTCGTCGTAAAGCAATTTTTGCGCGCGAAAAGTCAATTAAACGTAAAGCCCATGAAAGCTCCGGTCGAAAACTCATCCGAGACGCGTGCACGGATCATCAGTCACGCTTAACGAAAGTCCAGTTGAGCCACTTTTTTACCCCCGATCAAGAACAATTAATCGCCCGGGCTAAGCCCATCAGGTGGAGAAAATAGTCGAAAGAGAGATCGTACACCAGCCCTACGCGTCGAGGATGAAAATACCCCCGCTGGCTCTTCCATCGGGGACAATCTGCGTGGCAAAATGAAAATAAACTGGAACGTACGGATCCTAGAGCATTTTACTCTGCAACAGATTGGTTTTTATTAATAAACCGAAAGCCATAAATCGCGGGGACGATACGATTTATTCAAAAAATTTTATGGCTGCGCGTGTGATGTGAAGCTTGTAAATATTAACGGCAATTCATTACGAGACGAAAATTGCTCGTTAATAAGAGAGAAAGCAGCACACGGCATGCGCCACTCGTTCGAGTGAAAGAGCATGCACAAATCATCGTAGCTGGTTTAACGTGAAGAATGCGTTGCTGCGGGAGCGGGATACTCGGCATGCTCGGAAAAGACAAACGTCGCTCGTTCAGAGTGGTGCATTGCCTAATATGGAGAGTACAATGGCGATGAGGCATTTCTGATGCTATAGATACGCGAGAGAATTCACCTCATCGCGAAAAGGGAATTGCCATTGAAACAGACAGTATAAAGTTCTCGGAAGTAGTAGTAGATAAAAAAAAATCCCAAATGTACGACGCATTTGCATTTTAATGGAGGTCCCAGTAGTTACCAGGAGTTGCGATAAAATTGACAGGCGCTTTTCATTCCTGTGCACAGAAGCTCTGATATTCAAATAAGCGTTTTTTGTATATTATGTAAAATATAACGCGAATATAATCCGAAGCGCTTATCAAACAATCGAGAATCGTTATCAAATTGAATCCGAGCTTTGCGTGAAAAGAAAAAGAGCAACAGGAATTCCCAGCAGTAGTAGCCCACGCGTATAACGAATTGTAAACACAAGTAGCAACGGTGGATAATCCCTCCTTGCAGTCAAACAAAAAGCAGAGCCGGTACGGAGATAACAAAAAATCCATTCCTCGGGCTCTTTCAATCGTCCTTGAAACCTTTCGAATGCTAACCCCCTATCCAAGAGAGCAAGAAAAACGCTCTAAATCACTGGAATTCTGACAGTGGCCCCCCTGCTGATCTTTCTCGACTAGGAATACGTTAAAAGGGTGGATCTCAAATCGATAAGGAGTAAAACGACTACTGCGCGAGAATAAAGGATGCGTATAATGCATGCGCTGAGGCACATATGTGAAGACTGTTTGCTCACTCTGTCTCTCTTTGGCCGCAGAGATTCTCTCCTACATGTGTGTATGTTTGTGTGCATAGCCACAAGGGAGATTGTGAGCATTATTCTTTTATGCTTCTACAAATAGACTCTCCTTCTGTTTACTCGCTATACGCGTATTTTGCTTGTCGCTGATAACGTGATAATAACGCGGTGGCTGAATATGTGAGTTTTTTGTCTTGGTTGCTGCTGTTTTAGTTGTCGCGATTATTTTTCTAAACGATCGCGGTAATAAAGTTCCGCAAGTGTGTCTTAAGGAGGTTCATCTGATTTAGAAATAACAAACAGATTCGGGGGAAAAAATTCACACACGTAGATATGTCTAAATAAAAAGCTTACGCAACATTTTAAGTCATTTGGATACCTTTGAGACGAGATATTAATAAAAGTATTTTTTTCATTTTTACATGGAGTCTTATGGAGAATCACATTTTCCTCGTTTTAATTTGCAAATAATTATTGAATTAACAAACAGTTTCAAATCTGTTGCAAATTTTTGCATGAGAAAACTAATATTTGATGAATTCAAATTGCTTTTTAAAACGATTGATGGGTACCTCTATGCATACTAATTAATTGACATAATAAAAAAAAATGTGCACTTAACCTCAAAAACGAATAGTCAAATGTCGTCTCTATTAAATTTTTTGTCACATAAAGATTTCGATATCTTTATCTAAAATCATTCTTTGTTATAAATTAGCTTTTCATAAGTCCTAAATAAATTATGTCTCTTGTATAAAAAGGAAATAAGAATTTATAAAAATTATCCTCTTTTTGACTAGCGGCGTACCAGATGAACCTCCTTAAAACAGTAGAGACAGTGTATAATAATGTACGATATAGGCTCTTCAGCGAGTAATAGTAGATATATGAAATAAGTATAAACGGTGATGCGCTTAGTTATTAAAGGACTCGCGTTTTTTTAGATTATGTTGAGCAGTTATTATAGAAGTTATGTGAAATAACAAAGTACGCGGCTGTTTATTATATGAACGATTAATGATTGCACCGCTCGGTGTCATAATTTCGTAACGCGATAGCTAAAAGCTTTTTAATGACGCCGAGTTGAGGATCCTGCAACGTGTAAAATGTCGAAACTATAATCTTCTATAAGGGAGGGCATATCATTAACTATCCTATTAGCATGAAATTATGCCTGCGGTAATGCGTTTTTTTTTTCCATACCGGAGTAAAAGTATATGGTGTATAATTTAAAATTGTATCCTAGCTGAACTAAATTGTATTACACGGTTGATCAAGCAATGCGGTAATAATGCACTTTCTGCATTCGTTCGCCGAATCGATTCTCATTTTGAAGGGCTTATTCGCTGGAAAATAATGTCGCGCAGAGCCGATACAATTCGCTCGACTTTTATACCCAGCTAACGTTTTTCTGCACAAAAGCACTTTTCTCCCTATCTCTTCGTGTATAACATGCGACAAAGCATCAACGTGAAAAAGCTTCCTCGAGATATGCATAATTTTAACAAGTATAAAGCCGAGGACAGAAAATTCGTTCTGAAACCGCTTAAAATTTTAAATACACGACGCGACTCTCGAAACTCCAATATAGGTGTAAAAAATACGCTCTTATATACTTGTGCATTTACATAATCCGACGAGACAGACGAACAAGGGGAAAAGTGACAGGGGCATGAATAATGTACTCTCACACAGACTCACGCGTTTTTTTTTTTCTTTCTCGCGTGAAATCTTTCCTCTGTCGTATCCTTCAAGATTCTGCGCATCGATAATACAATATCACGACGAATAACAATGACAATGGGTATAGAGATGAGAAAACCTTTGTTCAGAAGTTTCAGAATCAAGTCTGATGTTTAATGTGCAACAACGTCTCATAGAAACCTATGTGTGCTCACGGAGAAAAAGGTCCACAGCTTCGTTGATGATAGCTGTGTGCGATGATAGCTATATGGATATTTATCCAGCCCATTTTTATGACTAAAATGTATCGCATTCTTTGATTGGCTCAAGTGGGGTATCAAAAAGTTTGCAGTGGAAGCTTGTCTAAGTCTTCTTTTATGACATTATATTGTAAGATATCGCGTTTTTCCCGGCGAATACGACGAAGATGATTTCGGCTGAAAATAACAAAACAAATGCGTCGATTCGCTCGGCCGAATTTCAAAATTTAGAGTATCGTATCTCTTTTTTATTTTTATTTTTTCATAACACTCGACTGGTCACGTTAATTTTCCAGATGCTCGATTTTCCGTCTTTTTCCGTTATAACTCTCGAGGGGGACTTTGTATTTTACCGATAGGTATATGCATACGGTTCGTTTCGTTTTAATGACGAAACTTTGGGCGCAATCGATGAAATTTTTATTTATACGGCTTTTCGAATCAGTCTTTGCGGCCGTTTGTGCTCGGCTTTACGTGTACTCAATTTGAGTCGTAAAGTTTTGTGTCGTAATAGTGCACTGCTTTCGATGCACCGGAGCGATGTTTGGAAAGCAATCGTTTATAGGCGCTCAATCGAACTTTCAGGGAGAATTTTAATTGGAGAAATCCGTTAACAAAACCGTGCTTATTACACGCGTAGGGGTTTGTATACGAAATATATGTTCTGTATATAGTTTCTCACATTAATAAAAAAAAGTCAATATGTATAAAAGTAAATATTTATCATTCCACGCAGCAATGTCAAAACAGTCAGAGGGACTATAATATTACTCATACTCCAAATAAATTCAAGTATTATTGTTCTCATTCGTGTAAAGCACGATTATCCGCAAATGCATCGAGTGATAGCCTGAATTAACAACCGTTCAATCCTATCGACAGTGTTAATTTTCAGCGAGCTCGCGTCAAAAGTAGACTCGACATACACGTCATCGTAACGGCTCGTCTTCCTACTAATACTGAATTTCAACATCTGCTACGAGCTATACCTATCTACGCGAGGATAATATTCGCGGACAAGACGTAAAGACACAGTGCTGAACAATCGCGCGCATGTGTCAAGCTTGCAAACCGAAACGAGCTATTGCAGGCCTTTTTTTTCTCTGCTTATTGTGGCAAAAATAAAACGATTATTAGATGAGAGTGTTTTATTCGGTCTCTACGGAAAGTTCAATTAAACTCGCGATGCGTCGTAGTTTATGCATACAATAAAAACACAGAAGAAATAATTCAAGCGAAAAACGATAATGCATCGAGAGCGCAGTATATTCTATAACCAGTTCATGCATTAATTCTCCAGCTTTTGGCAAGCATTCAAGTGTGTTATATGAATTTCGGCGAGTGTGCAAGTGAAGGCTATGGCAAGGTTAAACGCTATACCATAAGTCGAAAAATCTCGCAAAGTAGAATGAGGCCGGCTATGGTCGGGCGCGTATTTGGTTCGCGCTTCTCATTAGAAATCTGGCTTGTTTTGCTTTTTTCCTCAACGCCGCGCGTGTCGAGTTTCTATTGTGTGTAGTTTCACGTATGCAAACGCAAAAAAAGCAATTGCATCCCTTGTTTTCACAATACTTATGCTGCCTCTCGCAATTTATCAACGTCTGCGAAAATTCGCCCTCGCTTGTTTCCACTAATTTTGCAAACCTGCATCGCAATACTCACGTACACGATTCAATTGGAATACTTCTCGACCCTCTCGTGCGACCTGTAACAGGCTCTTCGCTCGATTTAATTACAATTGAATCGTAATTGAGGGTTCGCGCGAGATATATGATTTCTGGCCACCCTTGCAGCTGTAGTAGGGCATTATTAGTTCAATCAACAGACAATTCATTTCCGCTGATTGATGGCTCTAGTCTGTACACCGTCGCGTCATAATTCGACACGTTTGCAAACCGCAGCAAGAGACGTCGTGACCGTCGTTGGAAAATAAAATACTGTCAGAGAATAAAAGTTGAGTGGTTGCAGCTGACGCTTCATTGAATGATAAACAATAACGTGAACTGTGCTGTTGAATGCAGTTCCGCTTTTCTGTGTTTTCGAAAAGCTGCGCAGAGCGCGGTGTTTTGGCGCGGATAATAAAAGAGAGCGAGTGACTGGATTAACAACGGATGAAAAGCGACCCGACCGAGCGAGGATCGAGTTAGTTATGGACGTTTCGCGCAGCGAGCAGCAAGTGTCTAATAACTCAAAGTTTCGTGCGGTCGTTTGAATTGGGACGACTGGCGCTGATTTAAAGACTTGGTTACACTGTTCCAATTACTAGAAAAAGCATGGAACAGTTTTCGGGTAAAATATCAAACGTTGTCTGACTGCTCTCGTAAGTCGTCTACTTGCATCCTTGTCACAGCAGCCATCCATCCTCTTGAATACACCACCGCGATCGTATTACAAAGCCCGAACAAAACACCGCCAATAAATCGGAAACGGATCCAATAAAACTCAGTACGTCCGAGGAAAATTCATCAGGCATATCGTCGGTCCCGGTCATACACATATATCTATATGTAAGCGTCTCCGCAGTCCGAACGCGTTTCGAGCACTTGTCGGCCTCGAATTATCGAAAAGTCGTCAGCCAAAGCAGTCAAGTCCACATAGGAATAAATATACTATAGCAGCGAATTAGACTGTAAGTAATGTTGAGGGTATATTTTGTGAGTTGTTCCCATCGCGGTCTTTTCGCTTCGTTCAAAGCAGTATAGGTATGTAGAGGAAAGCAACGTTGCACGTTTAAACTTTCGTCTGATGAATTTAATGAAGCTTTGGAATAATAATAATAATTGGAAAATAATAATAATATTTGGAATAATAATAATTCGCGCGCGAAAAGCTTGCTCTTCTTGCAGCGTGGAAAACTGCAGTCTGATTATATAAAACGTGTATTTTCCAGCAGTTCCTTTATATACAGTAAAACTTTAGGTGCATTATACTTACATTAGAGCCAGCACATTTAGTTTGTGCGCTGTACTGTTAATACATGCCAATATCCTGAATTCAAAGTAAGTTGTAGTTTCATAAGCTCTTACATCCGTAAAATTTTGTAGATATCGAGGGAAAATGTAATGCGGGTAATACTCACAATACACATCAGCTACACACATATAATATGTAATAAATCAATCATGATCGAAAAGTCGTTGGTTCTATAACTCGCTGATGTACTTATACAACGATACAGGCATCGACGATCGTCGCTCTATGTATAGCGTCATATTTTAAATTTTATTATCACCTTTTTACCGTTTCGGGAGAGACAAATTTACGGCCGCAAAAAAAGCGTCAGAAAATCGTCGTCCCGCTGGTTATATATAACGTATATCCCGGGAAAGATAAAACGCCACGAGCGGTAATTCTACTCCTCTTTATTGTTGCAAGTTTTCACGTTCAGCCAGTACTTAACCACAACGAATAAGAGTAAAAGGCAGTCGTAAAGGTAGAGAGAAAAATAAAATCAGAAATTAAGCGCGACACTCGTTGGAGAGACTCCATATACTGTATTTGGCGTGAAAAACTCGTGGAAACTCTAATCGCTCTATCTTATTTTCTTTCATCCGCGGCGAGCTTCTTGAAGTTGATTTATTTAAGCATCTGAAAATCATTCCCCAAGTTAAACGTCGCGCGCAAAGTGTTTCCCCCTTTCTAGAATCATCTTTTAGCCTGAGATGTTTCTTCTCAAGAAGTTGCGATGTTATGTATAATATATATGTGTATACGTAACATAATTTACGGAGAAATGGAATCTGAGACACTGCAGCAAAAGCAGAGATTGCGTTTTACATTTTCTTTAGAGTTAATGTTTTCGGATGAATGCAACAAACTAAGTTTAGCTCGAAATTTAGTTGCATTTGAATTTTGAATCATTCAACGAACTTTAGGATGTATAAATATTAAGTTCGCTTCAAGACATGAATGAAGAACTTTTGTTTGTACATTTCTTATTTTTGATTGCATATCACATTACGCATAAACCTGATCATTCGAAAATTTTCGACATTTAAACTATGTTTTCCAATAGCTTTGAGGGAAAGGCTAACTTTTTCACGACCATTTCTATGCGGCTGATACATCGATGAATCGACACATTTTGTTGGGATCCCGATAACTGTTCATTTTTCAGGTGAAAAATAAGCTGCGAATAGTTCGACATACTTTTGAAGAAGTATCGTATAGTCTCTATGTGTTATTTTCGTGTTTATACTCATCGTTGCATTTGACAAGAATGAGTCGCATTTGGCGGTCTCACATCTATATACGTTCTTATTCTTTCATCAGTTGAAAATCGAATTGGAAGATATAGAGCTGCATTACTGTGAGCAATGCAGTTTCGACTTATCTTCTTCTCCGAAACAACGATCTATCTCTTGCAACGCTACGTGTCGATTCAATGACTTCAAAATAAAGAAACAAAGTACCACGAGCCGTACTTCAAGCACACTTCTAGTACAGTCTGCAAAAAGAGTAGCAAAGCCGATCGAGCTCACCCCTGTTCACTATATACAGCTTAAAGCTCGGAAACATAAATCAAAGCGAATAAGTCTCGCTCTCGGATGCTCGTAGAACCGCGATAATAACAAATGCGCTCTTCTACGGCATTTCGAGCGTTAAAAATTAGAATGGACGCGTACATGCGCTTTCGGTGCATTTGGCTTGATCAGTAACTCGAAGAAGCTTCCCCTAAACAGGTGTACACGTACATATAGAGAGAGACTGCTTGCGGCCACTGTACTCCTCGCCGATAGCGCGCAACTCGAAAACGGATGCGTCGCTGTCAAAGTATCGCGCGGAGACTCAAGTTTACCCGATTTCGCTCATACAGTATAAGAGAAACTCGGGCGGGCGATTTTTCGCGAGCCAAGAACTTGTGTGTACGGCTGCGGCCGATCGATCGTCTCGGTGAAAGAAGGAGATATAGGTTTCCGAACTTTTTTGTGAGATCTCTGCGTAATTTTTACGATCAACGCGCTCCTTTTAACGCCGGCAGGTATTACGGATGGGATAGGATTGGTGATTTTTCGTTCACTGATAAAATCTCGGAGAAAATCGTGTGGTCATTGGTACTCCTGAGCAAAAGGCAACGTGAAAAATATAGTGAAACTTCGTGGAGTAAAATTTGAAAAATGAACCCATTAAATTCTTTGAATATATACGGTTTGAAAGTTCAAATATAAACAGGCAGTTAATAAAAGTGTTATGAAAAGTAAACAGTACCTACATTTATTCTGCAAAAGCAAAAACGTGTACGTCAGCTATTGGATTAAATATTCAGCAACGAATTCATCACAGAGTGAAAGAGAGCTTTACGTGCGTTCTTGTGCCTTATACAAGCTCATTAAAGAAAGTGCATCACGAAAGCATTCACTTCTTTATTAAATTTCAACGCAAATCAACTTTATCACTATAGAGGACACTACGCGTCTGTGCTGTCCCGCGCAATATCAGAAAATTCCGTCCAAACATACGAGTTTTAAAATTAAGGGGGTCTCAAACCCAATTTTTACCGACCGAGTCGATAGAACGAGTACTCGGTAGAAAATTGCTTGAAACTAAATAAATACGGTGAGTTATCAAAAACCAAGACATAGTTGCTCTTCGTCTCGGAATCATCTACCACAATGCAAAGTTTCAAGTCAATATTTAAATGCGTTAACAAATGGCATTTGAACAAAAACCAGTAGCTGCAGCGTGTGCATATTGAAAATTTCGTTCAAATGCCATTTTTATATGCGTTGACAGATCGACTTGCAACTTTGCACATAGATATAAAATGATGAGAGAAAGGGCAACTATGTCTTGGTTTTCCATAATTTGAACAAAAAAAAAAATAGTTTTATTATCATCCAAGCGATGCCGAACAGCTGTTCGTTGCTCTGTCCGCGGCTCTGGCGAAGTGAGTACGACGACTGCGCATACATTGTGCGCGTCGATCTGGGGACCTACTGGCGTCTGCGGCGACAAGTTCACGCAGCCGCCACTCGCCAGCCGTGCCTTACTGCCTTGTGTTTTGACGTTTTGAAGCTGCATCCCGGCCTTCGCTCGTTCGGTTAAA
Source organism: Pteromalus puparum (assembly GCA_012977825.3). NCBI lineage: Eukaryota > Metazoa > Arthropoda > Insecta > Hymenoptera > Pteromalidae > Pteromalus > Pteromalus puparum. Next base: position 39,943,060 of record CM053169.1, on the reverse strand, counting down.
CTTCAAGTTATTCAAAGGTATTGATTGTATAAGTGCAGCACGTCGACGCGATACAGCAGTGTTAGTGTGCTAATCAAAAGCGCATATGTTTTCAAGCAGCCTCCGCTCAGCGCGATCTCGCTCGCGGATCTGCTGCTCACGGCGAGACTCGCCAGTGCTTCGTTTACTTCTAATGCAGTGCGAGAAGTATATAAAAGTGATGCTCCGGAATATCAGCTACGATGCAGTGTGTGAGTGTCAGTCCGTCAAGGAGTGCTGCAGTAGAGGAAAATACGCAACTCCAGCAAGAAACTTGACTTTTTGCGCTTGGAGGTTATCCCTTGTTTTGGTGTCTGCTTCTGTTGCTGCTGCTGGTGCTCTTGCTGCTTCCACTTCTGCGTATACATTCAACTTTCAAGATGCATTCTAGATGTGGATCGACTATCACTGTTTGTGCTGCTACTTCTACGGCTGTGCTGATACCTTCCTCCGACATACTGTCTGGATGAAGATTCGTCGACACTCAAAATTCACAAGTATTTCTTGTGTTATGTGCAGTGAAATCAGTGATTACGTGGTTTTATTATGTGTAGATGACTCTATAGCTGATTTACACTGTCTGTGCATTATAGGTTGGCATTGACGGCTACAAACAAGATGACTCTGGAGCTGGATAAAAACTGTCTGCTGCTACTGATGCTGGTTGGCGTTTCGAGAGGCTTCAGTTATCTGGAGACGACTCTGAAACCAGGTTCACGCTCTTTGGTGGTGATGGCTGGCGTTGCTGAAGGCTTCAATCAGCTGAGGAGGACCTTGGAACCATGTTCACACTCACTGGTGGTACTGGCTGGCGTTGCTGGAGGCTTCGAACATCTGAGGACGACCATGGAACCAAGTTCACGCTCTCTGGTGCTACTGGGTGGGGTTGCTGGAGGCTTCAGTCATCTGAGGATGACCTTGGAACCAGATTCACGCTGTTTGTTGGACAGGTTAGCGTTGCAGGCCCATTTCAATCATCAGAAGACAACCCTGGAGCTGAAATCACGCTGTTTGCTGGCCTGGTTAGCTTTGCTGACCTGTTTCAATCATCTGTAGACGACCCTGAAGTTGGAAGTTGCTGGTATACATTCTACAGCTGTACATCAAGGATCTACAGTAGGTCCTCGACCAGGGTCTGCTGTTACTAGTACGGAGTCCAGTGCTGCTGGAGTTACTGGTCCACAGTGTACTCCAGCTGCATATTCAGGGGCCACTGCTGCGACTGCTGTGTGTGCAGCTTTTGCTGCTTATATTCATACAACTTTTGCTGCTGCTGCTACTCGAGCTTGGTCAACTGCTGCTGCTGCAATACAAGCAACTCCTGCAACAGCTGTATGTTCAGGATTCCCTACTGGTCCTCGACCAAGATCAACTTGCTGCTTATACTAGTACATCTCCTTTTATACGGCTAATTAAGTAGCTTCTGACGCTTCTTGTTCCTTCCAAAGCTTTTTGCAGGCCAAAATTTTGTCGCAAGTCTATATGATGATATAGCACATCTATATAAATTTAAGTTTTTAAGATTTGTGTGGTTAAAAATTGTATATCTCAAACCTCATGTAACATATACACTTGAAACTTGATATGCAAGCCTGTGTTATGTATTTCAACATATTTATACAGTTTAGTGACTTAAGTGTAACCAAAAGATCTATTTTGTTCGAAAACACTTGCGCCAAAAGCGTATAATTAGAACGAACTAGATCTTCTGGTTACACTTAAGTCACTATACTGTATAAATATGTTGAAATATATAACAGGGGCTTGCATACCAAGTTTCAAGTTTAAACATTGCATCACTTGTACATAAACTCAATTTTTTTTTAAATTTCTTTGACTAAAATTGCATATCTCAAAAGTGGTGCATTGTATACACTTGAAACTTGATATAATAAGCCCTCGTAATGTATTTCACTATATTTCAGCAGTTTGATGCACTTACTACAATCAGATGATCTACTTTGTTCGAAAACACTTGCGCTAAAAGCGACAATTTAGAACAAACTAGATCTTCTGGTTACGCTTAAGTCACTAAACTGTATAAATTTGTTGAAAGACATAACAAGGGCTTTTATACCAAGTTTCAACTTTATACAATGCATCATTTATAAATAAACTCATTTTTTTCAAATTTCTGGGAAAAAAAATTGCACATCTCAAAAGTAGTTTTTTGTCATAAGAAAAGCGTGTATTCGAAACACGTGTGTATATGCGAAATACACGTAATTATTTATTAATTTTTATAATATAAAAAGCGTGTATTCGAAACACGCGTGTATATGCGAAATGCACAGTTATTTTATTGTAAAAAATGCGTGTAGTCGAAACACGTGTGATGGATGTACGAAATACAGATCATTATGTATAGGCATTTTTCGTTATATCAAATCTGCGTGTACGGCAACACGCAGTATGAGTTTCGATATTGCAAATTTTTGTAGTGGTTGACGCCAGATGGCGCCAGAGGTTATTATAAGCACTACCTGCACTACCGGCCGCAAGGTCGGTAAAATCGCAGAAATGGGTTTGAGACCCCCTTAATAAAGTTACAGAAGGTAATCCAGAGATCTTAAAAAAGGAAGAATCAAGCTAGACTAAGGGGCAATTTATCATGCGGAATAAAGTGTTCCATAGACACGTAAATATTTGGCCTTCATTTTTTCTCACCCGCCAGCACTTCACTTTATAGGCCCACGAACTTCGAATATGGGGATGAATTTGACGCAACCTCGCGTCTGACAGGTTCTGTCCTCTGATACGATATACATATCTTTAATGGACTTGATGAGTGGCCGCAAAACCAAGTATATTCCCACGCGCCAAGAGTGATAAATGTGAAAAATTTGCCGGAAGGAAGATGTAGTGGAGCATCTTGTAGGTGCGTTATTCAAATCAATAAAGAGGATTCTTAACGCGATATGGGAACAATTAGCTACGTTATATTGCATGCTTGTATACAATGGGCCATGATTTAAGCAGAAGCTTTGGCTGGTAATTCATAGATTATGTCTCGGGAGGCGTAATGGCCGTGAATATCTCTCGTTTATCATCTCGAGACTAATTTTATACGAAAGGAATTTCAACCTCTCGATATCGGAAGTGACGCAAGTGTGAACGCCCGATTTTTCTCACTGGAATCCCCCTTTTCCGCAGTCATTCCGAAGCAGCGAATAAGCATATACACGAATCAAAAAACCAGCCGATTTCGTCGGGTAAAACGTACAATCTCGACCCCCTCCTGGTCATTTATCACGCAGCCCGCGAGCTCCCGATACAAATTTCACGCAAATTCGCGCTCACATGACGAATCGACAAGGCCGTCGGCCAACACGTATAATGTACGCTTGGAATTTCATGGAAACGTTGGATTATGTAAAAAAAGGGGGATGATCCGTGTGGTATAACGCCTTTGTTATTAAGCCTGGTCTCGGCACATTTGTTTCTCTTAATATAGGGTTATCCCACCCTACACTCGCCCTCGCAAAGAAGACTTCTTCTCTCTTCTCGTTTATTTCTCAAGCGCCGTTAACATTTTTTTGTTTGCCGGCAACTCTATCACTTACGCAACCGGTTCCTTCTCTCCTTCGCTCATGGAGAAATATGCCTCTTCCACAACGTGATTGTAGTCTATAGGGCGATGTATTTACGAGAGCGACTGTTGTGTATACGTAGGCTCAATGGCCGCTCGTTTAGCGGTTTATTTATGGAACTGTTTTCGAACGATTATGTGCTCGAGAAAATGTATTTTGCGCCAATCAAGAAGCTGTAACAATTGTAGACGAGGTCGTTGCGATGATTGATATGCTTTTGATCACCTAGCTTGTGTTCCATCTGCATAAAGTTTGTGTATTGTTTTTTATTGAATGATAAACCGGACGATCATCGTTCGAGGAAAGATAATAAGATGGAAGTCGCACTCTGAAGCCAGACGCGAGAGAGCTGACATTGTCACTTTAGCAGGAGATCTTGAAGATTGTGTTCCCTCTCGCGTTGCACTATTCATCTACACTTTGTAGAAGTTCGGAAAGAAAGACAATCGCTGGAAAATGAGCTATACTCTCGAGAGCAACGTGACAAAGTTAAACTTATACGAGAAGTGTGGCACCTGGAAAAATCTTTCCCGTGTCCTCGGATGATGTTTATTTAGAAACTCTCTTTCTGCTGAGTTGCTCGTTGCCTTTTCACTTCGGAACAAACATTGACTGCATACTGGCGGGTGTTCTATCTGAGCTTTTAAATAAACTTGATTCATATTGTTTATACAAAACTCGAGTATTTGAACTTTATGTGCGAACTTGTCTTTAAAGGGGGTTGTGCTTTTAAAAAGAATAGAGAGCGAAAACTTTCTAAGCAGTAGAAAACGTTCAGTCGGTGGCCTTGACAAAATTTTCAAGCTTGTCTGTCATATTTTTAAAAAATGATCGCATTTATGCTTATTTTTATATTATAGAAATAACATATTGCAATTATAATTATATAACATACCTGTGCAGCAGAATATTATATCGGCAGGTCTTCAGTAGATTCGTCTTCAAATACGGCAGTTTTCCTTCAGTTCAATGGCATTTTTTTCCTGTAACATACAAGTCATATTCGATCATAATTGTGAACTTGAAAGAGATATTTTCTAGAATAGTCTGAATTATTTTATATCCCAAAATTTTGTACGTGCGTCGAGCTTATTGTCGAGGATGACAATAAACGCTTAGATGTACCTTATAGTCATAGAAGACGGTCGTGCATTCGATCTTTTCCCGATCTTTACGATCATTTATTGCAGGGACAGACGCTACAAAGGGGGCGCGGTTCCTGAAAACTTCGTAGGCAACGAGCGACACGGGGAAAACCCGCCGTCTGTCGGCCATTTATAGGTTTATGATAGGTATGTATAAGGGACGCCTGCTACCAGGTAGTGTCATTAGACCTCTCGGGTCGAACGTTGGATCGTAAAATGGAACTTCAGGTCAGCCGACCGAGCTTTCTTGTAAGCCGGAGTGCGGGATCGAGTGTACATCGAGCGATAGTTACTATGTGAAAGTCCTCTAGTATTTAATACATTTTTCTTATAACTACTTTGTACGTGTTCACTTATTCCTGTTTAACCCTCGTTCCTCCTTGAACAAAACAATAATTATGATATATGAGGACAATTTTACAAATATATATATCCACTTTACTCTAAAATAGCTACATTTCTCTACAACTCGTCATCGTCATCATGCGGATGACAAAGACGCTCATAGAAAGTATTTCTGGTGTGTGTCTGTGAATTCAAACGCCTAGTACTGTCCGAACTCAAAGTTAAAAATAAACGCTATCGGGAGTTTATTTTTGAACTCTCTCCCGTGCTAATAAACGCTTCAGGAAGCCGCTCACACGCGAGTACGGAATAGCCTCGAAATTGGCAGATCATCGTATACCTACTTACTACAATCCTCTTCAAGCCTCGTAATCTGCGGCTGAGGCAGTATTTTGTGCTGAAAAGCAGAGCGACTTTTATCGGATCGTTAAAGTCGGTACGTCGTCTTTGGGAATAAGGCCGATAAGTGTACGTATACCTGTATATATGCACGATTCGCTTGATCGATGTTTATTAGGAAGATCTCTCCACGAGTTTAACAAGAGGAGAACGAGAGCGCGATTGCAAAGAGGCGATGACGATCGTTTGCTTGAGTTTTCTCAACTTTTAATGAGCGTTGCAGTAAACACTTGCCAATTCGTTATCACGCCGGAGGAGTCTTTTAAAAGGTTCTTCAGTAAAGACACGATGAATAAGGAGCCGTTGATAGGACGTCGGAAAGAGGTGATGAGCCAAATTACGTTTTAAGATGGTCTTGTAATAACAATAAAAATATTATTTGAAGAACAACTAATACAAGAGTAAAAGAAGGTACTGTATAATATAATATGTATATATTAGATAGATGTCATGTGAAACCCCCTATATAAGTGAGTTTTAATTAAGAATTTTTCATGTCATTCTCATCAAACTCAAATTTTTACGCAGCTCAATTTAAAGCTAAGGGAAAAAATTTCTTTTTACAGTTTTTTTTTTCATTATAAAACAAAGTGTTGCTGCAAAAAAAGCTTAATCAAGCTCATTGCTTCAACATTTGAAAATCAAAATTCAGTTTCGCCTATAATACAAAATAAAATCTAAATGTACGGTAAATCGAATAATATTGAAATCTCATTACAACAAGTCCGCAACCTCGAGGTGCGTCCGGCGCCATGAGCATCATAAATTTATCGTCGTGTCGACAAAAAACGACATCAAAGGCGGATAGCCACGGGAAATCGTTGGTATGACGTTCACGACCGTCCTCATGGCCATCTGGTTCTATAATTTCGTCCACGACGACGACGAGAGTAAACGCTCTTATCATTGTTTTACATTACATTATTAAAAAAAAGTTAAATTATTATAAGTATGCTTTGCAAATCGATTACTTTAAACAAATTTATTTTTACTCACGAAAACTAACTAGGTATAATAGATCATTGACGATGTAATATAATCGATATATAACATCGTCAACAGGTATATAGCGGCGAGAAGCCCCGCATTCTCCAAAAGTACGGTGCCTTCTTTTGAGGCCATTAATTATTTTCAAAGATAAATGAGGGAAAACCTCTTGAAAGCTTAATTAAGGTAAATAGTTCAGCGAACGAACACACTGCGGACAGTTCTCTCGTCTTTTGAAAATTACAGGCTTGCGCTCTTTCACAAGCTTCATATCAAACACCCCTTGGAGCGTAAAATATTCCTGAATAATTTCTCGTGCGTATAGCTTTATCAAAAAAAGCACGAAGTATATCAATTGTTCTCATTAAATATAACAACGCTCATCCTTGTGCAGCGCGATAAAAATGAATCTTTGTTATAGAATCGTCGCAATGTGCGTCGCTGCAAAAAAAGCGTGATCAATAAAATTCTCGTTAAAGATTTTTCGCAACTATTATTTCTCGAGCTCGGAAGGACAAAGGATAAGGGTTCTCCCATCAGAGAAAATGGAAGTACTGTGTCATTTCCGTATAGCGGACAGGTGTGCGGCAGAAGCGAGAGAAAAATTACCCGCGCTCTTTTTACGACTCTTAATTATTTCCCAAAGATTAATGAGAAGCGTGTAGGACCTTTGAGAAAAACGTGCTTAATGGTGCATCGCTTGCCCCTCGATCCTTACATTCTCTCTCGGCATATATGTATAGAATAAGAGAGAAACTCTCTCACAGAGACAATACAGCTATACTGACGCGTGTGTCTGTATATAGTATATAAGTAAGAGGACGAAGGTAAAGCGAGAGAGTAGATCACTCATGGCTTCCGTTGGAACGAGTGAGGAAGCTGGCCATGTGGCCATACTACGCTGCTGTATAACCGTATAGATGTGCGACAAGATTGATAGCCGATTGAAAAAGCTGAACAAAGATTTCAATCAGCCTGATGCCTCAGAATATCGATCGCGACCAGATCATCAAGCTTGTCGAACGTTTTGTTTATTGATATGCATAATGCTGGATGAAAATGCATCAAATATACCTTTATTCAATCGTGGATATTTCAGATATTATGCTTGGGTTCTCATTAAAGGCAAACATTTTATAAAATGCGTAGGTATTTGAAAAAGCAGCACTCGACACGAAATGAAAATTTTAAGCTCTTCCTACGTTTTTCTCGCTAATCGAGAGTATGTAATAGCTGTTCAAATTGAATCAGCGCGATTCCAGGAAAAAATGTGAAATGTAAAATTCAATTTTTCACTTGACAGACTCTCATACTTTTAATTATAAGCACAATAAAAACTTTATTGTGGATTGAAATTTTCGGAATGTTTGAATCGTTACAGCAAATTTTTTTCACAATAATGGTTTATTCGATGAATTATAGTATAATCATCGATATTTCAATTACGAGAAGAAAGATAGTAAAAATCGAGTTTATCAGTTATTCAGTAGAGGTCAAGTTTCGAAAATAGCAATAATTGATTCCCACATCTGTTTCCTTTAATAAAATAGGTCAGACCGACGCAAGAACATTTAGTCTTATGCAAACATTTTAACGTATATACCTATACACGTTATATACTTAAGAGTGAGCAGCTAATGTAAATTCAATTTTATCCCGACTCTCTTCTTTTTTCCACCACCGTGCGCGCTGGCGTCTTGCCGAGCAAAATTAACGCATCTGCATAAGATTATTTAAATCTTTCGCATATCTTTTTTATCAAACTAGACTTTTGGCGCAGTGCGCTGCGCGCACTGTAGTAGAATATTAATTCATTAACTTATTAAATGAAATATAAATGCTTGATTGATATTTTTAATATTTGTTTTCTATTACGGAAATATATCAAACTTTACAATATATGATTGATTCATTTCGCGCTCATGTAAATTTCAAAATTGCCGCGGTTTCGTCACCAACTACCTTTTAAAATTTTAAGGTTATGTCTCAACTCAGTTCGTGTCAACGTTCACATCATGTCACTTTTTGTAACAATGATAATATTTACAATAGAATATTATAAATACACAACTAATAATTATTGATATGTATTATAGTAATATATTACATTCTTTGTATTAGGATCAATTTTAGAAATCAAAAACAAATCAAAAAATTCTAACGATACTTTTGACGCATGCGCACTACACGAGCCAATCATATTGACGCATTCTTGGCTTCACTTCATCCGGTCATGACTTTTTTATATAGGGATGGCAGAACGGGGTATTCTTCTTTTTTTTCTATCTAAATTTTATCCGCGAGATAAATCGATGGTGAAATTCAAATTTTAAATTGAAATCTCCCATAGATTATCATATTTTCAATTTACTGCAGCCGCATTCAAAGAAGAAATATAAAGGAAGTGTTAAAAGAATCTTACATTTTTATTGTACGCCCATCAACCTCAAGTAGCACATAAAACTCTGAGTGTACCTCAAAATAGAAAGATAAAACTCGACTTGGCGCCTGATCCTCTCAAACGTTCTACTCACGCTTGTACTACACTGCAGCCATGACATTTTCTGAATTGTCGCATAGACTAATCGCATGTCCATCTCGAGAGAGACAAGAAGCCATGAAAGCCATCAAGCGACCGGGCAGCAATCTCTTTTTACTCTCAACTCCTCTCTAGACTACTGCCTGCCATGAAACCCAATACCGCAAGCTCTCCTGCAGTAGTACCGCCGCAAAAGCAACCCTCTTAGTGGCAAGTCGGCGATAAGCCCGTACATCTAGCCGCAATAAAATATTTTCTCTTCACCACTAACAAGCATACACCCGCGCACACATAGGCTGCAATTACGACATAGAAGAACAGCCAAGTGTCGGGCTGTGCATACCGCAACGCCGAGTCGGGCCTGAAGGACCTCGTGAAAGAGGTGTACAGTCTGGCCTTGCTGACTAACCCTCTTCACCCGGATGTCTTCCCCGGCGTCTACAAGATGGAAGCAGAAGGTGGACGACAGCTCCTTCGGCACCGTGAGTATAATCCACCTTATGTATTTTCCTGTTTGCACGGCTCAGCTCCTCATTCTGCTAGCATTGTCGATTCGAAGAATTCACGTCTATAACGACAAGGATTCTTTGTATGCCCGGGTTTATCGGAGGATCACGGATCCTTCTTTGCCATGAGATCCGCTGCCACTGTGTCTTTCTCTTCTGAGACGATTAAACTTAGTCCGCTGCGATGCGTTCCATCGCTCTCTAAGATTATTTTTGCAGAAATTTTTATCAATCACGTATAACTAAAATAGTAATTATCTTACCGTTGCGGACTAAGCGTACAAACAGGCTTACGAAATGGCTGAAGCTATAATATTTCCAACTCCGGCGTATCTGCAGTGTAAAAAGGACATATTCCATATCCATCTCATCGCTCTATCATTCAATACACTTGAAATCGGAAAACTCCATTTCGTTCGTCAGAAAAGCCTTTACACGCTGTGGCCGCAGTCCAACAATGCGGGCGCGTGCAATGAAAAATTCTCTCTCTCAGCCGCAACTGTAAAAAGTGACCGCCTCGCGCGCATTCGGTTCCGCGCCGTCGAATAAGCGCGGCTACGACCCCTTATAGTGTGCTGTACGTGCTACTACTACTGCTATACCTACGTGTACGAAAATCTGGAGTGAAAATAAAAAGCGAGCGGCAATCGTAAATAACACTGCTGTACGTTTCGGCGTGACGGAAGTTGCGATGCTGCTGTACACAGTAACTACAGTATATACTACAGTATACTACAGTAACTTATTTTGAATTTCCCGGACAGATGTCCAACAGTCTGACTGTTAGCCTAGAGGGTATAAAGCAGGCGATCAACAGGAATACGGTGCTGGTAAGTTGACTCATCAGACAATGGCACACGAGAGAGGACTTTGACGTTGCGTTTGTTGGAATGTAATCGATGCTGCGCGCTGACGATCGAACGACAGGAATCTTACTCTCTCGAGACAGTCTATGATGGATGCGCTTTTACCTTCCGATTGAACGCAGATGAAAGAGAGCCAGCAGCCAATATTTTTACTCGGTTCTATCAATTATTCATTATGAGGTGGAGATTGTTTGCCAAATAAATATCGGAAGATTCTTTGACCCCGAGAGAAGATCAAAAAGTTCAACTGTGGAAAATTCTCCCTGAGTACTGTTTGAAAATAAACTTTCATCACATAAAATCGAAAAAGGTGACGACCGAACAGACGACGTGGAAGCAACAAACGAAGATACATTAGCTGTATGTGATGCGCTTAGAGTTTCGTATGTCTTTCGCAGGAAATTCTACAAAGGTATATCTACTATACGTGCTCTTATCCGAGATACGTTGTCGCGGGGCACTTTTATCAGTTTTTGTCTCACAGCTCTTTGAAATCATCTTCTCGCACCGTTAATGATAACGAAAGTTATTCTTTCTTTTCTCTTTTTCAAAAAAGTGATGACCGGATGTTTTGAAGCTGTTAAAGAAGCGATTTGATTGATTGAGAATAAACATCCGGTCTGAATATAGTTACAATTTTAAACTTCTAACTGTAGAAAATTGAGCGCGCGAAGCGCGCGTTGGATTCAGTATTTTAAAACAAATACAAAGTTTCAATTAATGGCGCTAAAAAGCTGATCTGTTCGGCGCCAAACTTCTCTTATGAAATGATGAACAACATCGAGCGCATCTTGCGACTGGGTCTGCTTTATGCGCCAGGCCGGTTACACGACACGCACAAGTATATTATACGGCTACGCACCCATCAAGGAATCCCTCGGTCATCGTTTAGCGACACAAGAAGTATTGTCACCACCAGTTCACCATCATCAGCACCAATTGGCCTGGCGGTATTTACGGGTCACCGACAGTCAATGCATCGGAGGGTTATATGTCAAGGTCACCATCAGGGAGTTAATCGATTATACCGCACGCAGTTGATTGGAAAATAGTGTTATAAAGACAGAGATAAATAGTATACCGTACTTTCGAAAGCAATAAATTTTTCAATATCGTATTTAATGAAAAACCAACATTTACTTTCCATTAACTAATTTTCTGGTAAAGCTTTACTTATGATACACTTTCGATTACCATTTGACTATAAATTTGAAATGTCATAATCTGCAGTGAACATAACGTGGATATGCAAATGTTCTGTATTGTAAAGCTGACGTTGAATTTTAATGGCTTAGATTTATAAACCGTTACGATGATTAATACATTTTCGGTGTTGTCTTATATATATAATTTTGAATCTTATTCTCTGATATGTATAAGTTCTAGTTCAAGTTTTAAAAATGAGTTTAATTATAAAGTTATGTAGGGTATGAATAAGTTACGAATTAAATTTCTTGCCAACTTTTGCATCTCCTAAAGTGTTTACAACCGACTTTTTTTAATGATATACAATCATAAAAAGTTGCATGCACTGATAGACTTTTCTAATTAAGATTTTCTCAAAAAATGTAATCACATACACGAGACATTTTACTCTTGCTTTTTCAAAGTTGCCATGAATAAGTACAGTTATGTAACAAAATAGCGATAAAATTTTTAGTTGAGAATCGCAATAAAAGCTTATAAACAAGAAAGTAAATAGCGTTTCGTAGCACTTGGCACTTCTTTTATTTTTCCGTGCGCTTTCGGTTTAGATACCGCATAAAAATAGACAAGGGAAATCATACGCTTTTATTCTGCCTGTTGTGTTGTATGTATTTTGAATATTTCGAAACATATCAAGTTTCCAATTTCCCCAACAATAATTATTCCACTTCTGTTGTTTTGAATAAAATATGAATAAATGAAATTGCACTAGAAAAATTGAGTATTATTACCGAGGTGTATATTAATTTTGGTAGGGAAACAGGGCCAATCAGAAGCATCAAACATTAATACGTCTCTTTACACACAGTGCGTTATTAATTAATCAAAATTAATTGCACAACATATAACCAATCATACTATTTTATTCCGAAAGCCACGTTATATCAGATTTAATTGTCATTTGATAAAGTGAAAATACGCAACGATCAGTATGTAAAGTTGATGATTTGCAAATGCAATAACACAAAGAGCGTCACTTTTCCATCTCATCTGGTGGTGAAATATAACTCCGCGGCACACACAACATCAATTATCGGGCTAATTTTCAATTAGCGATTTAATTGCATTGACACAAAATGAAATGCTTGCAATTTCATTTCGTTGGATTCAAGAACGTCGAGCTTGACCCAGCTTGTCCCGTTTGGAAATTTCTCAGATATAGCTTTCTTCATCGTTGGATTCTCGCATCTGCAGTGTAATTAGATTATAATTACAGTCCATGAAAGACGGCGTTTAAAGTTGCATTATATTGCGATAAAACAACGAAGGGAGGCGCGCGCGCGCTAATTGTGATAACGATCTCCGAGCTGTCTTAACTTTTTTTAGTGGGAGTTTGATACTTTTTATGACTCACTTTTAAACATCGTTTACAGCGGATCACACCATAAATTTATCTGCTTATAACTTTATATATTTATGTTTTTCTGAATAATACATCGTAGACGTTTATCTTTTAACGAAAGCCAATATTCCAGTTTGATTTCTCTAGAAAATCACGAAGCGCGGCAAAAACATACGATTTCTTATATATATATATCTTCCTATATTATATAGATCTAAGCGTGATTTTAAGCAAAAATCCCCTCCACCCCCCTCCACCTAAATAAGTTAAATTGTTTCAAAATTCACGTTATTTTTTCGCATTTTTGCCGCTCCACCTCCGGCTCTCCATACCGTTGTTCGGCCGGGCAACCTCCCACTTCGCATCACCCCTACCGCTTTACTCCCCCCCGCTCCTAACCCGTCACTTTTTGGCTCTCCCCAGCCCCGGTATGCGGTAGGTGTTATATATCGCCTTGTCCACCTAATCCCTAACCACCCTCCACCTCCCCTCCACTTCCTCTCAATTTCCTCTCTACTCCCCTATACTATGTTCATATTTGACGTTCATACAAATGTTACGTCATATTATGATCGGTATATACTAGAACAGCTTTGATACTAGTCATTTACTTCTCTCTAGAGTCGATTGTTTGTATGTTCTCAATTGAATCAAAATCTTCTCTCTGCGTTATTGGGCTTGAGACCGTCATACTTTTACTACGTAAATAGTAAAATATGGCCGCATTAAAAATGTTGATTCCTAATTCAGAAAGTAGAATTAGTACAGATTCATTAAATAAATAACAGTAACAGTTGATAAGGTAATAAAGCAAGATGAGAAGAAAGTAAATGCATTAAAACATATTGTCTATTAAGTATTTATATGAATTAAGAGATTAATGAATAGTTTAATTTTTAAACATCACTAAAAGCAGAACCAAAGCTATTATCTTTATCATTTAAGCTTAGAAGAAGGTTAAGTGTAATTTTAGTTCCATAAGATGAAACCAATATCGAAATTTAAAAATTCCAAACAAGTATAGTAAGTTAGCAGACTTGGCATCCCTTCGTGCGGTAGATCGCCGGCTTAGAACGCGGCTAAGTAGATCTACTATGTGTCTAAATCCTACAAATTCCTACTCTCTAATAACTTCAGTGTAATACTGTTCCTATAAGATGGAACCAATGCCGAAAGTTGAGGATCTTAAACAAATATAGTAAGTTAGTAGATTATAAAAGATCATTATTTAGATGACAGTTTTCCACACCACCCAAGAGGTACTGTCAAAAGTATATTGTATTAGGGTCATAATATAATATACTTCAGGTGCGTTGATTTTTTTTTTTTTTTTTTATTTTATTGTATAAAAATCACCAATAATTTCATATAATTTAATGACATGATTGAATTATATAAAGTTATGGTTATTGTTAAAAATGAATTTTTTTCTAAAGTTAATGAATTTGAAAATGAAATAATTAAAATTGATCGATTTTTACAATTAGAAATTTGTTTCATAAGTTAATAAATTTGAGAATGCATATAAA
>CM053169.1:39840544-39922082 GCA_012977825.3 Pteromalus puparum | reverse complement strand
GAAAAAAAATTCATTTTAACAATAACCATAACTTTATGCTATCGTTTTTTTTTTTTATTTTATTGTATAAAAATCACCAATAATTTCATATAATTTAATGACATGATTGAATTATATAAAGTTATGGTTATTGTTAAAAATGAATTTTTTTTCTAAAGTTAATGAATTTGAAAATGCAATAATTAAAATTGATTCATTTTTACAATTAGAATTTTTATACAATAATCTAAAAAAAACCGTGGAATCATCGCCTGGAGCCCTATAACCTCGATTATCGCCAATCTCCTACCAGGGCACAAGTGTCATTTTTTATGCTCCAAACCTGCACCTCCTCACGCCACGATAGTATCCACTGCGGAAACGCAACTACAGCTTCCAATATTTTGAGTTTTTTCAAAGAAAACATCATCTCGTGTAAGCGTTGATACTATTTGAACAAAATAACGTGATCAATATGAGCCATATAAGCTATTTGTATAATTCAGAAAATGATATCCTTACCATTTAAGGTGCTTTTTAATTTAAAGATTACAAAAGTATGTCCGTTTCCTTGCTTGTAATTTGCGGTTTTTATCCAAATGTTGCTTGCGAAATCAGTGTAAGGATTAAAACTATATAAGCACTTAATTTGCTGTCATATTCAAAACACACGAAAATCGCAAAACGTATATCGAATTTTTAAACGATTTCCAAAAGCTCATGTGTCATACTACAACTACCAGACTTTGTGATGTCTTCCACAAAATAGTTGCCTTCTAAATTCCACCAAATTGATTCCCGAAGCTCATAAATAGGTAATCTCAGCCATGTTAAATTTACGGCAGGTATTATACAATTTGTGGCTGGAAAAGGTATGAAATTCGGAGACGAAGGATCTAGATTGTAATATCTTGGTTTTGTTGAAAAATAATCTAAATCGTCGGTCTGAACTTCAAGGATGCTAATAACGTTCATTTGCAAATAATACGGTTAATTAACCGTAAATTAATTAATTAATTAACATTTTCAGTTTTGCTAAAACTTCATACAAACATGTGTTTAGATGTTAGAAGTTCGAATTATGTGTTTTTAGGAAATGTCCATATGGATGTGTGTGTGTGAGTGTGTATACCGTGATATTTCTGAAACTACTCCGTCAATATCAATCAAATATAACATTCATATCTATTTTTGGATTCTGAATTCGGGAAAAACATTTATTTTTTTAATTACTTTTTTTTATGGCCATTTTTGGATTTTCGAAAAACATTATTTTGGTTTTTTTCAATCATTCCATTGTTACAAACAATTCAGCTAAAATGGATTTGAAAGATAATAAAATGACCTACTTTCCCCGTTTGGTTCTCGGGATTGACCGCTCCGTTCGGCAGATAAAATGAAAAAGGTGATTTTTTTCAAAATTCATATCTCTGAAACTAAACATCATAACCTCACGAAAAAGAAAATGTCGATGGGCTACGTGTCAAACTATATTCCATTGAAATTTCAAGTGATTTGACTACTTATTTTTTCAGTAATAAATCGACAACTGAAAAAAATGAGTTTTTTTGAGTCTCGATTACGGGCGTAAAAAGGCCTTATTACACTTGAGATTTCGGGAAAAGGTAGATATTTTATATGTTTTGGCTAAGTTCATTGCGCAGCTTTAAAACCCCGATGGTTCTTTAGATATCAAGGTTTGAATTTTTTTTTGAAAATTTTTTGATTCCTTGTATCTCTAAAACAATGTAGTCAAATGCTTCAAAATTTTTTTTGGTGATTCACCAGAAACGAAGACATCTGCTGTTAAAATTTCAAACGAGTTCGTTGAGCGGTTCTTAAGTAAAGAGCTGAAATGTAAAAACCAATTTTTCTAAAAAATTTGGCTTCTGCAGCAATATAATTAAACTTAGAAATAATTAAAATAGCATTCACATTCTGTATTTTAAAACAATATTTCATTTATTGGAACAATACATTTATTAGTTAGTCAAAGCCACATCGTATTTTACAAATATTTATTTAGAGGACGAAAGGTCATTGATTTAATTATTGTATGCAATGGCTTCTTACGTACTACAATAATTGAAAATTCGTTGTATTTGATCCTTTTAAAATGCAAATAGCTGCATGATTATTGTTCTACCATTATTTTTTATATTATTTCAGCGATTCTCCGAAAGCAGGACGTTGTGAATAATTTAAAAAAGCTATAACTTCATCTGTTAAAAGGGTATTCGCTTATTCAATAATTCCAAAATGTACACATTTTTTAAAAATTATTTAATATTTAAATTTGAGTTTACTCCCAGATGGAAATAAAAATCTTAGTTTTTAGTTGAATTTCTGGTCGCTACTGTACATTTCTGTACTGTTGAGCCGTCGGAGAGTGTTCACCAACGATCTCTGCCGTAACGAGAATTAACGCGTTACAGTTATTCAAATAAACAAACTTGCTACAAGATCAAAAGAAAGTCACGTATAAATGGTTGAACTTGAGGGATGAGCGATAGAGAGGGGTATAGGAAAAGCTGGGGAGAGGAAGTTACTTCCAGGTATGTAGGCACCCAGGTATAGTGTCATATAAATGAAATTGGCATAGCGTCTGTGTCCAGTTCATAATGATTGTATCGGCGCCAGGGGCGTGTCGTTACGTCTTTAAGCTAGGTGTACATTGGGAGAAAATCTCGATAATATTATGCCTGCGCAGCAGATGTACAATAATATAACGGTGATATATATATGGCAATGTCGAGAAAACGTGTCTGGACATGTTCGATATTAGACTTTCTCTTACAAATAACGCATTATAGTGCGGTGTTCTTAGAATTGGAAGCGTCGTTCAAGCAGGTAGTATACAAACTACGCATTTGCTATAACTAAAGAGAATTATATACATACGTCGTGCGACGTAACATGTACGATTACGTTGGTTAGTGTTAAAATTTAAACACATCGTACAGAATTGTACGTCATCTGATGAAATCGTACCGGATCTTACAGCAATATACGAAGACATACAATATTATTGTATTAAACAGCTTATCCAACGACGTTACTCATTTTTCAGAGTATTTCTTTTTCTGTGCGTGTTTAAATTATATCTAGCTAAAATAAGTTTCCGCGCGTATCTCGATCTATTTCGTAAGGTGTTTTATACTTGACGGTAACATATTCCCCTGTACAATGTTTTTGAAATAACTTACTGTTTAGTTTAGTTTCTGTGAATCAAGAACTCTGATTTGAGCATTTCGAAAAACAGAAATATGTTACCATCGGGTGCACATATTATATCTTATAGAACACGACAAAACTAGTCCTAAAAATATTGCTCCTAATTTTCCTTTTTACTTTTTTGAACGCTCTTGCTGAATGCTTTTTTTTATCTATTTCTCTATCGAGCTTCTAAGATCGCCGATAGAGGGCCAAACCTAGGATATATTATCTCGAGAACGAGAGCGATAGAGGGTGGGGATTAAGCCGCCAGATCGAGCTACCCTGTATTCACCTTCTAAGATCGCCGATAGAGGGCCAAACCACGATACATAATCTCGAGAGCGAGAGCGAAGAGACAGTCTTGACCTGAACGTCGTGTGGACAACAACTAAGCAGTTAGTATACCGTTCATTTGATCTCAACGCTGTTGTCCGGCAATATCTTATAGATCGACATGGCACAAGTAAACGGAGCAAGCAGTTCTTCCTTGCTACGAACGGTGCTGCTTCTGAATCATCAGAAACGCTTGTTAGAAGAGAGAGCCAATCGACCAGAAGAAGAATCTAGGCAAAATTTAAAAGGTATGGTGAAAACATTTCAAGCTTATCTAAGTTCCCTAGAACCTAGCTTCGTGATTCAGGGCATCCTAATTGCTGCCCTTATCATCGCTCTCTTTTTTAAACACGGATTATAGTCCGGAAAGCAGTTTAAGGGGACAAATCACACATTTTTATAAGAAATGTTCGGGTAAAGTTTTACGCAAAATTTGTATACCACCTCTTTACTAAATTTCAATAAAATTTCGTTTTTTCTTATTTTATATTTGTATTATATTTTTTTCTTTTTTAAGACCAAATGTGAAATAAATTTTGTTAAATAATATACAAAGTAGCAATTTTTACCATTATATATATATAAATATTATTTCAATTTATTTATTAAAATTATCGAAAATTATTAACTAATTAGAAACTTACAGACACAGAACTCAAAGCACACAAATAATCATAAAAATATAAAACAAGTTAATTTTGTATTATTGTAGGACATGCTGTAATAATACTTAGTTACTCGTAAGTATTTAATGATTATTTGTACACTTTTACATGAAAAAAGTTTCAATTCAAAATTTTACCTTGTTCAAATAGCATATCACGATACATGTAACCTACGTACTGTTATTACGCACGGCGTATATTTAGGGTACGAGCATAGCGAGCTCGCTACGCTCAAGCACTAACTATCTGCCGTTGTAATGAAATACTAACTTAAGTTACAAGTATTATATACTTCCAAAAATGAATGTTATAACTAAATAGCAGTACATTAATTGTAATACTCAAAACTTTTTTCAAGTAAAAGTGATGCTGTAGGACGGAGGATGGTATGAGGTGGAGTCTTAGGGGAGGAGGATTGGTATCTAAGACTCCCGTGGTTATAGGGCTCCAGGCGATGATTCCACGGTTTTTTTTTTAGATTATTGTATAAAAATTCTAATTGTAAAAATGAATCAATTTTAATTATTGCATTTTCAAATTTATTAACTTTAGAAAAAAAATTTCTAATTGTAAAAATCGATCAATTTTAATTATTTCATTTTCAAATTCATTAACTTTAGAAAAAAAATTCATTTTTAACAATAACCATAATTTTATATAATTCAATCATGTCATTAAATTATATGAAATTATTGGTGATTTTTATACAATAAAATAAAAAAAAAAAAAAAAAAAAAATCAACGCACCTGAAGTATATTATATTATGACCCTAATACAATATACTTTTGACAGTACCTCTTGGGTGGTGTGGAAAACTGTCTTCTAAATAATGATCTTTAATAATCTACTAACTTACTATATTTGTTTAAGATCCTCAAATTTCGGCATTGGTTCCATCTTATAGGAACAGTATTACACTGAAGTTATTAGAGAGTAGGAATTTGTAGGATTCAGACACACAGTAGATCTACTTAGCCGCGTTCTAAACCGGCGATCTACCGCACGAAGGGATGCCAAGTCTGCTAACTTACTATACTTGTTTGGAATTTTTAAATTTCGATATTGGTTTCATCTTATGGAACTAAAATTACACTTAACCTTCTTCTAAGCTTAAATGATACAGAAAATAGCTTTGGTTCTGCTTTTAGTGATGTTTAAAAATTAAACTATTCATTAATCTCTTAATTCATATAAATACTTAATAGACAATATGTTTTAATGCATTTACTTTCTTCTCATCTTGCTTTATTACCTTATCAACTGTTACTGTTATTTATTTAATGAATCTGTACTAATTCTATTCTGAATTAGATAAATTTTTAATGCGCAATATTTTACTATTACGTAGTAAAGTATGACGTCTCAAGCCAATACGCAGAGATTAAATTTGATTCAATTGAGAACATACAACAATCGACTCTAGAAAAAGTAAATGACTAGTCAAAGCTGTTCTAGTATATACGCATCATAATATGACTAACATGTGTATGAACGTCAAATATGAACATAGTATAGGGGAGTAGAGAGGAATTGAGAGAAGTGGAGGAGTGAGGTGGAGGGGTTGTGGAAGCGGCAAAATGCGAAAAAATAACGTGAATTTTGAAACAATTTAACGTTATTAGGTGAGGGGTGGAGGGATTCAATTTAAATCGCGTTACAATAATATATATATATACATATATAATATATATAAATAAAAAAATCGTATGTTTTTGCCGCGCTTCGTGATTTCTAAGAGAAATCAAACTGGAATATTGCTTTCGTTAAAGATAAACGTCTACGATGTATTATTCAGAAAAACATAATATATAAAGTTATAGCTAGTTTCGCTTCTGCAGCAATATAATTAAACTTAGAAATAATTAAATAGCTTCACATTCTGTATTTTAAAACAATATTTCATTTATTGAACAATACATTTTTAGTTGTCAAAGCCACATCGTATTTTACAAATATTTATTTAGGCGAAAGGTCATTGATTTAATTATAGTATCACGCTTACACGAGATGATGTTTCTTTTGAAAAAACTCATATATTGGAAGCTGTAGTGCGTTTCCGCAGTGATACTATCGTGGCGTGAGGAGGGTGAGGTTTGGAGCATAAAAAATGACACTTTGCCCTGTAGGAGATTGGCGATAATCGCTGCCTCAGTACCCAAAAACAGCGATATTCGTTACGAGAATATCGATGATATATGGAGAATTCTAGAGAGAACCCGGCAAAAACATAGATCTCTGTATACAAATTAAGAGAACAATTATAAACATTTTTTACTAAAGAATAACAATAGTGATAATAATAATAGTTGGTTATTTTAAATGCATTATTATAATTATAATTAGTAATTGCACATTAATAGCAGTATACTTATCGCAGACTGCTATGTGTTCTAGATACTTACACATGTGCAGTTTGAATATAAGGTTTATGTTCTATTAAAAAAAAACTATTAGTAATAAATATGTAATATTTTCTTATGAAAAAATAAAAGTTCAAGTGTATACAAGTAGATGGCATAGTCAGTAATTGAATTTTATTGTTTCTAAATGTTGCTTTTTATCCCAGAGGATGCTTTCTATGTAATAAAATAATATTTTAGTTCAAAATAAATTTTTTTCAACTTGCTTTTAGAGACCTATTTATTGACTATTTTTTCTTATAAAAACATGAAAATTTGTAATAGACGTTTTGAGGTTATGTTTTTAAAATTTTAGTTTCATAAAGAAATTCGATGAAAAATATGCTTTTAATCATCCTAGCCTATCCGTTGAATGATTACGTCGATGTTACGGCATATTTACGTCTAAATTTACGTATTAATGAGCTTCAATCATAAATTTTATTCCTTCTCTAGAAACTACCGAGAACGCTGNTTTACGTCTAAATTTACGTATTAATGAGCTTCAATCATAAATTTTATTCCTTCTCTAGAAACTACCGAGAACGCTGTATACAAAATTCATGTGACCAATCATAGGGTTTCTACCGAGATTCGAAACCGAGAATCTGCCGATATCTTCCAGATCTGGCTTGTTTCTACTGATAAACCCGGCAAGTTTCTACCAGGGTGAATAATCTTGAAAATAACTGTGTATTTAACAATGCGTAATCGCTTATAACTTCTTAACAAAAAAATGTTTGAATGTCTGTGTATCGCTAATATAACTGTACAAAAATCAACACTCGTCTCTATTTATGAATAAGCATAAATGCTCTGACCGTAGCTAAATCAGTTCTGCCTAAAGTCTCATCCGAGATCCGCGTCGCTTTGCTCAAATCTCCGAATTTGAAAATAAAGAGGGGGAACCGATGCCGAGGAAGGTGGACTCTCTGACCCACCCTCTACACAATTATGTTATAAAAGCAGAGCATGTATATAGCAGTAAACGTGATTAAAATAGTGCATGAATTTCACATGTAATATACACATCGCTTTGATTTCACTGCTAACGAAACGTTTCTTCTAATTTTCCGCCGATATGATTTCCAGCGTGGGCAACGAAGAGAAAAAGCAGGAAAGCTCTCCTGCTCGCACAAATTTCCGCAATATACTCTCACAATACTGTATAAAGTGCGAGAAAGCGCCTCCTAAGGAAAGCTCTCGCTCGAGAAGCCATCGTTCAAAAGCACCGCCCCATCTGGTACATATATGTAGAATAAAGAAGTTGTTCCACACGTGCACTGCACAGGTCAGATTTCAAACGCCCGAAAGTGTTACATCGAAAATTGCGCGGACTCCAAGTGGCTGTTCCGTTACAGAAGTTTAATTTCTTGCCGTAAACAGAGAGCCGTGGGCGATTCTGATTCCTATATATACACTTCGTCGTCGTCATCGTCGCGCACTTCTACCTAGCTGAGATCCGAGAGTTCTTCGCTTTCCACGAATCGAGTTACCAGGTGCGGTTTCCTAGACTCTACCGGAGCGAAAGCGAGATGCGCTTTACACCTGAGAGCTGCACTATATCGATTACGCAAGCTCTCGGCGATATGTCGGCGAGAACCTAATTTGTTCGATACGCAACTTCGAGCGCGAAAGAGCTTTTTTTATGATTTCCTTCGAGTTTTACGAGTGGACGGGGCTGCGATTTTAGGGTGATTGCATTCGCAGTCGAACGATAGAATTTTCAAATGCTGCAGTTCCATCAGGGATTAAATTTGGCGTCTGTTCTCGCCTCGCGACACGTAGACAAACACCAAGAGAACAATCGGCGCCGCGGCGAATACGGTCGTCGGAGAATGTATTTACTCCGCGAGCGTGATATTGACCGCGCGATTCCCCGAAGACGGAAAAGAGTTGCGTGATGGCGAGTTTCTCAAAGTCGACTTCACGTTATGTATGTGTGTGTGTTGCAGTACGCCCTCTACGGATCGGCCCAGATCATACCTAATCGCAGCGTCGTGTGCAACATTACCAGGAGCTTACTGGACTCGATGTACTACACGCCTCCGTTATACGGTACCAAGACTCTGGATGTTCAGCTCGACGTCCGCCATCAGACACAACCGAGAGATTTCTTATTTCGTTTATTTTTTCTGCCGTCTACTTTTGCACTTCTTTTTCGTTCGAAATCCTTAATAATAAAGGAGAAGTTTTTAAGAAAATCTGCTCACAGGTCCAGTGGACTTTGTTAATTTCTGTCATTGAGAGAAACTTCGATCTCTTTGTTAGATATCTCCTGCTGCTGTCACGTTAACTTTTGCAGAAGAACAAGAAGAAGTGCGCTGATTCGGCGACGCAAGCCAGTTTCCAAGTAAGTACACGATGAACTGTTTCGCAATTGATGAAGCTGCGTGCCGTATAAGAGCTCTTGAGCTTTCAAACATTTTTTATACTCTCGATTAATTTGCGCGTTTAAATTTGTTCAGTAGTGTATGCGGCGATGAAAAAAAAGAGGGAGAAAGAAGAGCTCGATAATTAATACACTTGGGTCGTTCGCTTTTTTTACCAATTAGCGCTAATGTTCAAAGCATGTCGAGGGGACGAGTGCCAGCTCAAAGAGTTGACTTTTTAATTCGAAGCATATATAGACAGCATTTTTAAACGGACATTTAACGCGAAAAAATGTATAATGCTTTCGGTGCTCTAATTGAATCTCTAGTCCGTATACAGTCACACATCGCATAGCTTCAAAACGAAAGAGATGACGGCCTACCTCAAACGTAGACATCAAATCACGTACTCAGTCGATCGTGAGCCTTATTCACTCCTAATAGGAAAGAGGAGCTTTCAATTCACCGGATCACGGCAAAGCCCCGCGGCTGTATTATTGAACGCGAAAGAAAGCGACTCCGATTCTCCATCCCGTCGGCGTACGCATTATACGAAACAAGAAAAATCGCGTCGTCGTCTCGATCGATCAACCACCGCTGCGAGAATAGTCAGAAAATCAGCGGTCATCATCGTTACATCTTTGTTTCGCTGGTGATGAAGTCGAGCATAATGATCACACATATCTCCCTGGCTCTATTCGTGAATGACCGAGATGATGGGGAAGATGTACAATATACGCACTTTGATGCTATTTGGATATATCGAGATACATTTTCCGTTTGAGAGAAAAGAGGGGAGTAGAGCCCAGTGCGAGTTTTACAAAGGAGCTTGATTCGACAGCAAGTGTAGGGTTGCTGACGTCAAGAGGAGAGTCGTTGCCGGAAGTGGGATATCGGAGGGGATTTGTATAGTGCAGTACGGAACTCGATTATACGATGCAGCTTTTCGGTGTCATGAAACTGGAATGGCGATTTCGTTTATGTTGTACATGTACATAAAAATAAATGGATTCAGCTTGCGCGCACTTGAAGGAAATGTCAAGGAGGAGTATTGAAAGTTCTCTTCGAGTGCAATAAAATGAGTCTATCAATAACTGGCTAGTATTTGAAGAAAAACGAGTACCATGCACTCATGTTATTCACGAGTTCCTTTATTCTACCATACCCCAACAAATGCTGCATCAGTACTGCTCTCTCAAAACTCATAATCGCCAGACTTTTCCAACGAAAATCATCCCCATAAAGCTTTGCACGAAAGCTCTCGCATAAAGTCGCACAGGAGGACCGGCCGCTAAACGAAAATCGTGAGGGTCCATCCAGCTGCGTTGGCATCGTTGTCCTGGTGCATCGCGTGCAAACGTTATACGAGCCAAGCACGTATTATTATACGGGTCAGGTCGTCGCGGGGGCGACGTCGGGCTCAGCGAGAATCTCGGACATTCCTGCGCGGCCTCTGCGACCGCATATGGGAATGCCAGCACGTTTGCTGCTCTGCTTCCCCTCCAGCTCTTTCCTCGGGATATATTATGTGTATGTACACCGAGGGAAAAGTGCGGGCGCATGAGTTTACAGGCTGCAGAAGCGATAAGAGCCGAGCCGATATGAAAACGTTTGAAATTTTAAAAATTTCTCAGAAAAGCTGTCAAATCCTCTATATGTCAACTGAGTAGAGCTTGCAGTTTACTTTGAGTTTTTCGCTTCCATTTATTTGCGTAGTTCGCTTCGCAGAGAAAAAGTAAGCAATAAGTTTATGTGGGCGATGAACTAGTTATATATTTCCTCGAACGGCCTCACGGCAAATTACATAAATTCAATTTTTCCCTTGAATCGCTGCGAGCTTATATAGCAGAACCCAAGTGCAAGTTTAGCTTTAGAGGATATTTATTCATGTGCGCGGAGCCACACGACGTTGCGGTTTTTGGCAAATGTTTGCGAGAGAAAGAGATAACGACACCGAAAGTCATTGTCTTTAATGTATAACTCGCACACGCCGACAGCTTAATGAATCAGGCTCTTTTTACATTGACGAGAACAATTTAGATCCATATCACACATTATTTGTGATATTTATAGAAACATATTTAGAATGTTCCCAAACAGGGTCACGACACTAGTTATTTTACATTGTCGAGAAAGCTGATAAATTTTAAATAGAGAGCTGCTGCATTACCATACTCTCGGAAAATGTTTCGACGACATTAGGGCCACTTTTGGAATATTGATGATTACTTAAGGTACATTAATATGGCAGACTGTAATAAAGAGAAGTTTATTTGGTCTTGAGAGGCTATTGGCGTCACTTAGAGAGAGTTTCCAAGAACCTCTATATTAACGTTTTCATAAATCGCGAGATGGGATCAATAATATTAGCGCTATAACCTCGCGAGCGTGCGCGACTTTTTGTCTAATTAAATTTCAATTTAATTCGCGTTCGTAATTTTACTCCCGCGCTTTCGGGTTGCGTTGCATAAATTAATAATTGAATAAATTCAGAAGCGCATCGAATTAATTAAGCCAATAACTTTAAAATCGCATCACGGCGCATAAATTTTAATGCCGATACCGTATACAAAGCTCTCAACGATAAAAACAGAATCACGACAAAAACATCGGAGCTCGACCGAAACCACAGTAAACGTCCAACAAAGCACATAATAACCTCAGGGACTGCAAGGACTTCCAACGAAAGACCAAACTTCCTCTTCTCTTGAAATGCACACAAACGGCAGCAGTTATACTCGAATGAACAAAGCAAGAAAGTGAGTGGATAGTCGAAAGAAGGTAAAGCATGTTCGCTTTTTCGTACTTCTAACCAACAACATATTATAGAGACTAGTCGGCATCACACACCTATACTATATCGATTGCTATGTGCGAAAAGATACACGAAAAATGCAGAACGCGTAGCAGTTCTACAACACACGCGTGCAATAATAAATTAGAAGCTTCAGCGCCACGAGAGTATGTGGGCCACGCAGCCACATTTCCGCGCGCCCCTCGTGAATAATCAAAAATGCCCTGTGTGTGTATATACGTATATATGCCTGGAGCAGACTGCAAGCAACAAGAATTCGCGGCGTTCCCGCGACGGAAGGAAAGCGAGAGATGAAGTTCGCGGAGGAGAGATAGCGGAAGACTGTGTTTTATGCGCGTTGGAGAACTCTGGGAAGTTTCCAGAGAGGTGTGCTCTGGTGAGATGAGAAGGCGAATATTTTTGTCAATGAGTGGAGAGTTGATACGACAGAATTTTGAGAGTGATAAGGGAGTCAGCCACTATATGACAATGGCCCTTTTTTCTCTCAGTTAATAACTTATTTAATTAAATTAAACCATCTATTATAGTTACGTTTGGTTTGAATTTTTCTAAAGTTTCCCATGTAAAAAAAGTACGTAGATTAATATTTTAAACTACTGCTCGTTGAATTACGCGTTTATATAAGAAAGAGGAAGAGTGCAGACGTCGTGTTCCTTTATACAGCTTTATAAAACCTTATAAGGGCATCCTGCTCTTGGTGCAAGTCTCGCGTATAGTAAACTGGAAACAAAGCGTCATCGTTAAGGAAGAAACGTATATAGAAATCGAGCGTAAAATGGAAACTACTACTTCCTTATCGAAACACGTTATATTCGCGCTTTACTCAAAATGTAACATATTACACTGAATACCAAACAATAATTGAGGTCTACATTATGTTCCTATCAATGAAGAACTTAGCCATATTTAAAAAACTATCGTTCAAGAAAACTACGAGTTCATTCGTAAACAAGCAACGCTTGATCGATCCCCGACCGTGACCTGATTCAGCGCAAATTAAAACCTCAAGACCCTTTGCCCCGCGCGCGACGAAAAAAACATCAGGTGCGCTTGAAAAGCAAAGCCAATCCCAAAGCCAATTTGAATTCGAGCTATTTGTATAGTCGTACGGGTATAACGAACCATTTCACCTACGCGCAAAGTCGCACATGCTCGCCATAATCGATCCGAGCGACCAGATGTGCTCTACTCTTCTTTTAAAAGCCTGTAGCGAGTGACTAATTCGTTCAATTCTACCGGAGCTGACTGAAAGAGGAAAATGTGTATATATACACATGCATACACGCGCATGAATGGAGACCAAAGAAAGGGCGTCGTAACGTGTATGGGCCTCCGAGTAGCTATAGCGCGCGATGTGTACACACACGCGCGGGCAATTGGAATACGAGAGAGGAAGCGATTTAATAAGCGACCATCAATCTTGAACTTGCTTGAGCTCAACTCGATAACTCGTCGTCGTATGCTTCGCGCTACCGGTACACTCGCACTGGAAATATAGATCCCAATCAACCGCGGGGGA
Source organism: Pteromalus puparum (assembly GCA_012977825.3). Lineage (NCBI taxonomy): Eukaryota > Metazoa > Arthropoda > Insecta > Hymenoptera > Pteromalidae > Pteromalus > Pteromalus puparum. Next base: position 39,908,783 of record CM053169.1, on the reverse strand, counting down.
GCTTTTAAGCTTTCTCTCTATCAGCCCGTTCGCTGATGATGTATGGATTATTGGAAAGCAAAAAAAAAAAGAGAAGAAGCTCTTATAACGAGTATCGAAGTATCGAAGGGGCGCACGTGAAAATTGGAGCTGCTAATTAGACGAGAAATTTTTAATGAACACTGCGGTTTTAATCGCGTTAGCCGATTATTCTACGAGAGGAAAGGATACTCGCGCGTTTACCAACCCAGAATCCGTAGGGATTGAAATTGAAATTGGAATAAGCTTTATTTTGGCGACGACGGCTGTAGCAGCTCTTGCTTCAATCTCAGGCTGGATGATGAATATTTACAATAAAGGAAGGGGCAAATGGGCGTTATAATTAGGTTATATTATACCTCTGTCTGGGCGTGGGATAATTATTATAATTGGCACAGATTGCCAGCGTCGTTTGGTGATTACAAAGATGAGCAGCGTATAAGGCGAGAAATACAGCTGGAAACAACGTAATCAGCTCTCTCACGCGATATTTTCCGCGACGAGTGATATTGCAATAAAGCTTCCCATACAATAGTCCTATAAATAAGTTTTTCGTATTAGGCATTCATACGATTGTTAATTTTTGGAACGTTTTCAAGAGTCCTTATAACACTTCTATCTAAGCGCAAAATAAAGCTGCAATTAACGCAAACTTCGCTAATCGCATATGGAAGTCTACTCCTAGGCAAACTTCTCCGAGTGTGTTGGCGTCGACGCTTTTCAGTATATGCGGGAGCTTCGTGTATACAACATATACGCGTACACGCCTCGATGAACGGGTAAAGAAGAAACGAGTGCAGAAATGACGTAAAACGTGGCGTGAGAACGATCGCATGTGCCGTGGCAAGGATCTACTCCTATCGGCTTTAATTGAAAATGAGTCGGGGCGATTGATGCTTCAATCTATGATGCCACACACGTTTCCGCACGATTTACGAGCTATACTGTAGCCAGAGCGACTCTCCGGTGTATATTTCGCACAGCCTTGGGTATGTAAACGTATACAGGCAGATCTTAATTGCCGAAATATCGCAGACAGAACCGCTGCGTATACAGGTGCTGTGGACGCGCTTAACGGGTTAATTATGAACAGATGTGTGCGCACAGCTCGTATAGGAGACTCTGGGATCTGCACAAGCGTGAGCTTGTCGAACAGATGCTTTGAGATGATTAACGAGCCCAGCAGCGCTACGGGTGTGTATACGTATGTGTGTATATAGGACAAGGGTGAAAAGTGCGTTTGCGGAAATGTGCGTTCGATCGGTGCGAGAGAGATTTATTGGAAGCGCTGAGTATTACCCATAAAGGATGAGTTACTATCTAAGCAACTGATATGCGAAAGGGTTTTTGGATGGCAGATAAAATGGCTCACTTTTGAAAATAGTTCTCTTTATGGTTCGGCAATTTTGCTACCTCCAGGGGTTCTTTCATTTCTCTAAAATGTCCTCTAAAAAATTTATCCAACCAAAGAGTCGCGTATACGGCAAGGATATAGTTCCGAGGTACGGATGAATTTTCGATGAGGCTCGCAGCTTTTCAATTAAATAAGGGAGCATACTTGCTAACTTTTTTGAATAAGAATGAAATTTCGCGGAACTGCTGGAAAGCTGATTAAACTTGAAACTATTAAGTGTATGAGTTTATAAAAAGGCTTTAAACACTTTTTTAGCAGTAAGCGGTTTTTTAATTTTATCAACAATTTATTTGAATATTATGCGAGATCTTTTTTGCAAAGCACGCGTTTGGAATAAATCAGTGAGCATAAAGTATAATCCGTAGTACAGAGAACAAAGGCAGTATCTCAAACTCTGAACAATTAGCATGAATTGCAACCAAGGTTTACGTATGCCACTCACCGGTTTCGTCGCTTAGTTTGGATCTAGCCTCTCAATTAGATAGATTTCCCAACTTCTGAGAGAATGCAAATTTCGGACCTGACCCTGCTTACGAATTGGCTGTCTCACTGACTTAGTGTATAGTCCTTGTGCTACAAATTTGTGTAGATAAAAACGATTTGCAAAGCCACAACCGATAGCTCTGCACTTTTTAAACAAACATTTGTAAATCCTCTATCTGTTGGTAATTCGGAGCGACGAATAAGCACTGGTATAAATAAAGCTGATGCAACCGAAAGTATCGAAATAATTTATAAAAACGTTTATCTCATACACCCTAGTGCATCTGCGCATACTTTCGTAAGAGCTGCACTCGAACTTTCAAAGTTTTTTAAAAATTGTAAATTGCACCTATCAATTGCGCCTCCACCTGCAGTATACACATGCGTTCACTTTAGCCCGACTCTCGAAAGCTATACGCATGCATACCTCATAGCGTCATAGAGTCAGTTGTAACATTGTAAACTTAGTTTTGCGCTTTTTTAAGTAAAACTTTTTTACTTAAAATTTTCATATAGCCACAAAAAGCAAATTGAAGCGTAACGATACGTCAAATTTCAGCGAAACTATCGACAATTTTATTATTTACATTCCGAATATGACATTGGATCCATTCGAACCCTTTTAATAAGCTCGCGGAGTGCTTGAAAACTCGAAGATTCGTCGACCCGAGCTATTTTCATAGAAACTGAGAGACAAGTCTAATCATTCAATTGAGCCTCCTCTGTCTAAGCAGAGAAGCGATCGATCGCCTCCCCCAACTATATGATAAAACTCGAAAAAACTTGCGCAGTTAACCCAAATAAGAAATTTCAATCCAACGAAATGTGCCACTGCACAGTAGCCGCTCTCGGTCGTAAAAGCTTCGGAAAAGGAGAGGCAGATATAACGCAACGTCGGGTTCCCTCCCCTTGTCGGCGATGCGGAGAACAACGGTGCGAAAGAGGCGAAGGAGATACAGCGTGTAAGTATATACTCTCTCCTGCGAAAGATCGAAGTAACAATAACGGAGGAGAGGCAGGCAGAAAGTGCGTCTCATCCTCTCCGTTCGCGCGACGATTTATGTGCGTCAGAGCGGAGTGCACGCGAGAGCTCCGTTTGTGTGGGCCGAATGCACGAGGGAAAGTATGGGTACGGGGAGGAGATAATTAGAATTAAAGTTTTTACTTAGTAATGAGAACGTGACGCCGCAGCAGGTGCGCTTGTTTACGAGCTGGACCGCGTGCAGGGGAGATGATGGTAATGCGTATAACGTCGACGAACGAAGGATGTAAATTGATTAGATGACCGCAAGCTCGGATTGCATCTATTCGAATCGCAGCGTTCTTCATTTTCTGTAATTTTCGACGTAAACACATTCACGTTACTCCGCCTTCTCAACAAGCTGTACGCGTATGAAAGAGAAATGTTGAATTTGCATATCATAGTTGCTGCGTATCATAGTTTAAAGGCCAGATAAAACGAGGGAAGGGGGTGGATATATTGTTATTCCGCTCGGTAGCTTACGGTTGGGATCTTCAACGTTCATTCAAGATCCTTCGCTTTTCACTGCTCACTAGGGGCGCTCTCCTTTTTTAAATTTCGACCGTTCACCTCTACAGACACAAGCCTTGTATATAGCGGGCACTTTACTCACGATAAAAGCTCGCTTGTTAAGATATGCGTTTGCGTACTCGCGCTCGAATTTTCACCGACACAGCTGATGTGAGCGCTATTATGGCTCAATGAATTTCATTGCGAATTTGAATTATATCGCACAATGGCACTTGTTTGCGAGCGGTTATTTTTTCCTGGAATGACGAATATGCTTTTTTGCGAGGAAGTGTGATCGACGAGAAAATAAAACCGAAGCTATAAATTTGTTCGGCAAATGTTTGTTTTTTACGCTTAGTGTTTTACAGAAGAAACATTTTGCTATATTTTCCCAAGCTCGTTGATTCGCACCTGGAGTGGCTGTTGCATATGACTCTAAAGGCAATATAGATTGTATTTTCCCTCGTATAAATCCTGCGAAATGTTTCCGTCCATTTCTCTAATTTATCGAATTAAACTGATTATCCAAGTTACGGAATAGAAACGGCGCAAGTTCAGCTCGAGATCGCCGCTAACAGATGAAAGCGTATAGCGCTAGCAGCTACGTAGCGAGTACGTTGTTTCCTCCAAGTTCGAATAAGTTCGTCTACAGCTTAGCTTTCGTATAATCGAAACAACGACGGCTCTAAGCGCAATCGATGACATTATAGTTTTTTCCCTCATACACAATACAACGGCTGCACAATTCGTTGAAAATCTAAGTCGCCTTGATCCAAGATGAAATTAAGTAGATCCACTTACTCGCCAGTTAAAACTCCTATATCCGGCTGCTCTACGCGAAAGCCTCGGAAGATTGCTGCACGTCGCAGCCCGATAACGAAAGCCTGCGCGAAGCCTCGCTGACGCGTTCACTCCACTTCACTCCTTATATATAGGTATACACAGCCAGGCGGTGCGCGCGCGCGCGAGCCAAGAAGAATAGTAGGCGGTGGAAAGGGTTCTGGCGCGGAAAGCATACATGTTCTGTATGTATATAGATATACGGACTCGTGGAGAGAAAAAGGATGCGAGTAAATGGCGAGATCGCATTTGCGGGGGTGAGAGAGGAGGTGAATTTATAGTGGCGCTTTTTGTCTCGTTTACCCGCGTGTACGCTGTAATTCCATAGCAGCTGATGGCAAACTTTCCTTGAAGAATATTTTCGCTGAAGATATTCAAATTGAAAAAAAAAGATAAGATGCCGACAAGAGAAACGCGTAAAGGAGTGTGCATAAGAGAAAAGGGTTGAGAAGAATTAAAGAGACGGAGCGACTACAAAGCGAGCTCGGAAGAAACTATGCAGCGCGCAAAAGTAATTGCCGCGCTGAGAGCGAGAGCGACGCGAAAAACGTGTATGTACATGCAGGCGACAAAAGACGAGCTGAAACAAAAAGCAATTATATGCGCGAGCAGTTCCTGAGTATAAATGCGTATAAAAAAGGCGCGAAGACAATTAGCCGAAGAAAGTTAGCCTGAGGGGTTGAAAGAAAGTAAAAAACGAGCATATGACCGACAGCCGGTATAGTTCTATCATCGTGCATATTATAAACACGTCGTGCTCGAGAGAGATACGTATAGATAATCTGAATAGCTCAAATGCATGGAAATGGCACAGAATGGAATGGGCTACTGCTGCAGAGAGGATGAGATGGAATGTGCAGAACGAAGGCATGGACAAACTAAGAGGAGGGGAGGCGGAGTAAATTGGAGGATGATCGAATAGAGGCGCAGCGGCTGAGCTATACTGCCGAGTGGAGACTGAACTTGAAATGCGTGGAACAATTCGATATATATTTCATCGTATTGTCTAGGTACGATTGAGCGACGCGTCGACTGAAGGATCCTTTGATAATTCAATTTCATTCGGATAATTTACTCATGTTTACAAAATTCGCCCTCGAGCAGAATCAAGCAGAGCGCGAAGCAGCGTAACCAGCTCCCGCCCCGGAAAGCATAGACGTCCTCCTTGACTACGGAATAAAACTGCCAGCTCCGAGAGACAGCAAACCGAAGGTCCAGCTTCCTATACATCCTGGCACTTACTCTCTCTCTCCGTAGAAGAGAAAAAGCTCTCTCTCTCTCGCGCTACTATAACAGCGAAGCGCGCCCGCAAAAAGCGCGCTAGTATAGAGAGAGCGCGCGCGCGCGAGAGAGAGAGAGAGAGAGAGAGTAGGAGGCGCCGTGGCAGCAGCAGCGTCGCGGCGGCGTCAGCGGACCGCCGCCAGTCGCTGCGTAGCCGCGCGCGTGTCGCGAGTCTGTCTTCGACGGACGAAACCTCTCTATATAACGGTCTATTGTGCGCTGTATATAGCATTACGCAGGGATAACGTTATATTTATATTAAGTGAGAGCTTGCGAGCAATTATTATGTGAAGCTTTTGGTATACACATATATATATAGATGGTGCGATTTTTGGCAGGTGTGCAGAGAGAAGTAGCGCCAAAGTGCTGATGGGAACTCGAAATTTTTTCTATAGAGTGACGAGGTGCTTGTGGACTTTTATTCGTCGATGAGAAATAAATAGTCGATTTTAATTATCTCGGTAACGAGTTGAGAGAAAAAATTTCGAAAACAACGACACGATCGTTAACGGTCAATGCAAGATAATGGTTAATATTGTTACCGAAGGATAAACAATTTTTTAGATATATGTTTGACGCATATACACTGTAATGGTCCGCGCGTGCAGTTGTCATCTGGTGTGTAAATTGTCTTACGCTGTGTGCAGCTGTTATAATAATGAAACGTCAAAGAGAAGCCGAGACACATATAACGCTCGCGAAAAACCAATTGTTTTTTCCTCGCGCGCTTTTTTTTTCCAAACGACCAAGCCGCCAGAATGTTCGAATATTTTTAAACAATATTACACAATCCAGTCTACTCCGACCGATTCTTTATTCAAATAAATACCTCGCGCGCGAGAAATCGTTTTCGAAGGACAAGCAATTTTTTTTTTACTCGAGAAAGAAAATATGAGAGAAATAAGAGTAGCCGAAATTTCGAGTTTCCAAGCGCAACGACGAGAAGACATACGCATATATATACGATTTCTTGTTCGAGTGAATAGTATATATATATGCATGTACATGTCTCGTGTATAAAAAATACGTGCAGCACAAAAATGTAAGAAAAAGATCCTAAAGTTGACCGCATGATTCGGCGCATATAGGTGAGCAGTTATGTTCGCATGGCAGCAAGTGGTTCGCTAAAAGCGCCGTCGCGTCGAGGGAAAGACCATCATGCCGGAGCCCTGACACTCGGGCCCTCCTCGTCATTGTAAGCAGCTCATATTATATACAGCTTACTTTCACCCTACTCCCGTGCAATCCGCTTGAGGGAAAAACTCTCTCCACATGCGGATCCTCTCGAATTCCCTCGATTTGAATTCTGTATTGTTTTTTTATGCGCTATACTGTATAGCGTATAGACTAAAGCAGTAGCGCACCTTTTGCGCCAAGTATCGCAGCGCAGGCGACCCATTGTTCCGCTCACGCCTAATCTCGACGTTTTTACACAGTCGGCGAAGGCTCGTTAAGTCGGAGTGACGAGTTAACGAACGTCCGACAGAGACGACTTACGTAAGCGCGTCGGCGTACGTCGATCGCGCACCGGAAGAGACTTCGGTTCGTCTCGATTTTCCTCAGCGATGCAGCTGTCTAATTGATATTGGCCACAGGTGTGCATCTCCTGCGTCAATGCGAGTACCGCTTATTTCGACGGGACAAAGAACGTCGCTTAGAAATGGTAATATGCGCGAGACTTTTGGAGCCATTTCCAACGCGTCGACTTCGGTTTTTGCCAGATCGAGCATATTTTAAAATGCATTATCGCGTGACATATAAGTACCGCCGTGCATAACTGATGGCGCGTAAAAATCGGCGCCGAGCAAAAAGTTCTAATAAAACTGCACGTAAGCTATAGCTCCAGCGGGAGATTTTTTTTCGTCGCATTGTGTCTCTTGTACGAGTATACGCAGTGTCTCGGCGTATACACAACGACGGGTGTTTTGAAGAAAGTGACATAATTGTGGGGGAAAAATGTCAAGCCTTCGATGTTTACGCAAGACGATAAGCTCGGCTCGCGTGGCATAATAAGGCGGAGGATCCGATTGCACACGCGGCGGCTCAATAAACGACGTTTTTGTGATTTATGGCTCTCTCCGTCGATATACACAGTGTACCTTGTGCGGCTGTGCTGCTACGCGTTTATGACATTCAAATTGCGCACCTGAGATCGCAAAGGTGACGCTGTTATTTGCGAATCTTTTACGACCGATCGTCGTTTTCGATTTTGGTGTATATGCGATCTGACAACGAGGTTTCAACTATATCGGTGTGTTAAGTGAAGCTTTTCGAGATAAATGTCTGATGGGGAAGAAAGTAGTAAAATTAGCTCGATTTATCCTCGTGCTTTACTGTAACGAAGACGTTGACGAAACTCTTGGATTTTAATCCTCGATTCAGTTTCGCGGACGCATTTTAAGTCGCTATAATATGCTACTATACACGATTGTAAATTCGCTGAAAAATACGGTTATTTCCTGCGAAGAAGTCATCGCGATGTCCACGCAAGCTCCTACGTGTATCAACAACATCGATTTTGGCTCGTTGAACCTATTAAGCTATTCGAGATGAGGCGCCGCGTAGGTGCGGAGGTCTCTCCTTCGTTTCCTACTACGTGCGTATCTTCTTCGTTTTTTTTTTTTTTTGTTTTTTTTTTCATCAAAGCGGTAATAAAAATAACGAAGCAAATCTCGACCGAACGGTGGGATTAAATTCATTGGCGATAAAAAATATTTTTCACGTTTTTTTTCACTCTGAGCGTCATCGTACAAAAACGCGAACATCATCGTGAACTAACGAGTTGACATTTCTGATAGAGTGATGCTAAAAATCTATATATACGATAACGAGGCTCCGGCATCGCGATCAATCGTAAATCACATAGGTACCGCTGCAGTAATACAATGTTGCATTCTAAGAGGTACATTAAGCTACACATCCACATGGAAAATCAAGAACCGTGTCTCCCATGTGAAAGAAAAAACAGAGCATCAGAGAGCAGCATCAGTCGAAGGCCGGTCTCTCCGCTCTCTCGGTTGGACAGCTGCTGCTGCAGCAGCAGTAGTATAGCAGCGCGTGTGTTGTGCTAATCTTAGAGAGGGCTAGCCTCGTGACCGTGACGTGCCGCCTGCGCGTCTTTTTCCGCTATACCGCTTTTCTATCTTCTATATCTGCGGACGAGCCAGTGGTTGACTGGCTGCGGTTTCGCTGCGGCTTCGTTCCCCACTATATAGATATATACACACTCGGTCTACGTGCGGTATCACGTATATTGGAACAGCAGTAGAGGACCGTTGCGTCATCGGAATTATAAATACAGAAGTTTCGAAAAGACCTTATTATCAGTCGAGAGATTAGGGCGATTCCGATTTTACAATACGTGGAAATGAGCGGAGGGAACACCGAATTAGAACGAGGGCCGTGCGATGACGATAGGCGAAGAAGAATTAGAGTTTGTCGTTTGAGTAGTAGGTGCTATTATACAGCTCAATCGGCTCGCGTGTGTATGTGTACCACTTGTTGTATGCGCTATGCATACGGTGAATATGCTTGAGTTTTACGACACTGATTTTTTGCCTCGCGCGCGACATTTGATAGCGGTTTATAGCTCTGCAATGGACTTTGCCTTGTACTTGTACGGTGCATAGTATAGCTTATACTGTAGTAGCTTCGCGAGATTTATACGCGTGTACCACGAAGATATATTCCGCTCTGTATACGTTCGTATACAATAAGTTCCTTTGCACCATGTATACAGGACAGGCGTTATTTGATTTATCCTGCGTAAAACTATACGCGACGTCAGACATATAGAGACATATTTTTTTCTTTATTATATTCCGATATTGTGCGTCGCGTTGAATCCCTCGATACCAGGTTATACGAGCGAAGAGTCTACGACGTAGCCTCTGGCATCGGGAAATGGACAATTTTTTGTTTATTTTTCTCAAAAGCGCCTTGTATTTTTTTTTCTTCGTCAAAGACTGACTAGTTGAAGTATTTTTGTGATTGTTTAGATATGCTGACGAGAGAACGCGGCCGTTTGTTGATTTAACTTATGTTCTTAGTCACGCTGTTACATACAGCTTTTCTCGAAAACACACAAGCGATAGCATTGTTTTTCCTACACACATGTATAGCCCCAGCAAATAACGGGCATACTATATTCGCATATTCGTTCATACGTCGAGTAGAACTCAACGCCACGCCTAAATTGATTAAAAATTCACCATGTCGCACTAATTAGCATATCACAGGCGAAAATTTTCGATGCAAACTTTTCTTCATACGATTATAACCTTACTCACAAGCCGTGTATGACCGCAATTTTATCCGCGCATTTCGAATTCGCGCGTAATTTGACAAGTGACAAGAGCACACGACAGCAGCATCATCTCTGTCATCGACGTCACTGAAAAAGTACGAGTCTCAAAAATGCAAGCCCTAATACGCATGCGATCTAAAAATAAATACCTCGACTTATTTTCGAAACGTTGCTCATTCCGTTAATTTGGCTGGCCGAGAACTCGGGTAAAAGTGACTAACAACACATAACTCGCGCTCATTTCGCCTGCACACCCGCTCTTCTTACGCCGTAGTAGTGCATTCTCCTCTCTAATTAACGAGTGAAATTTGTTTCGTCTGTTATTTCCTCCCCAACTTGAGCCAAGTTTTTAATGCCTTAATCGGATACCTCAATTTGGCGCAACACCGCGTGCGCCGAGAGAACTCTTAACTGTGCAAATTGCAGTCTTAACTCGTTTTCGAGCGCAAAGTTGGGAATTATCGCTGCCGGGGAAATCGTCGCGTATCAAATCGAACGAACAAACGACGCGGCTGAAAGTATTTTGCAAGTGTAATTCATAGATCGTATCGCGCGAGTAGTTGACGATAGTTTTCGGACGCGAGGTCAATGGGACAGGTATATGCACTGTGGCACAGCTAATTGGTTACACAGCTTTATCGCGATGCGCTTGAGTAAGACGCGATTACACTTTTATATTTTTTAAAGGGATTTTGTATTTTTTTGTAGAAAAACTGAAATCGAAATATCATATATATTTAAACGATGTATTACGTATGGATACAATTTATTTTCGCAGCAGTTTCTATTTTGAGCAAATTAGTTATGTTGTTCTGCGCATAAAATTGGAATATGTTACATGACCATTTACAACCAAGCCACCCGCACGGATTTTTTAAATTTAGAAAGTGATCTAGAAGAAACACATTAAAACTATAAATTTAAATTTTTATCCCACCAATAAAAATATTACGCCAGAAATAACTATGACGTGAGCATATCGGAAAACTCTTGCCTGGTTGTAAAGCTGCATTCTTAATTAATTGTCGTAATACATCAACTTTTAACATAAACTTTCCACCAATATTCCGTTATCAGATTTTTAGAATATATCTATCAAAACTGCTCTCAAGCTCGTCTCGTTTTAGCAGCTACACGATCTCGAATGCACGTCGTTGCCTGATGCTTTTTCGAGCGCGCATGAAAGACAGCCTAATTTCGGGCGCTAGTGCGACGTGGCAGCGACTCTTTGAACCTCCGGGACGAGCACTCATTGTTTTGCACCTTCGCGGAATCCAATATGCGATACTCTTCTCGGGTACAATTCAAGGATTATTGGATTTTTTTTTCTTTTTTTTTTTTTTTTTAGAAAAAGCGCAGTCAGATAGTATACGCATTCGAGCTTTCAAACGTTTCAGCGAGATATCGGGCGGATGTTTTACGCTATTCGTCTTCAGGTTTAAATGCGACAGTATTTTTGGAAGAATGACTTGTCGGAATAATTTCTCTTGGCTTCTACATTATGAGCTTGTTGCTTTGGAAGCTCGAGGAAAGTTTGCGAATACAGCGCTTTACGAATTTGTTATACTGCAAGCTACTGTGTTCGCGCCGCGGTGGATTATTTTTAGGTAAATGAAATCGAAGCTTGAGGAACGTTCAAAATAGCGTTTTTTTAAAAACCGTGTTGAGGTCAACGCGCACGTGGGTTATGTCTTACACTATCGACTTTAGACGAGCGCAGTTATAGCATGAGCGGCCAAAGCAGTAAGCCAAAACAAGGCAGTTTTAGTATTGGTGGCACACCACTATATATATCAAGACTCGGTGCGGATATCGTTATGAGGAAAATGGAAACGTGTCCTGCACATGCCCCACCTATATTCACCTGCCAAAGACACGGAAAGTTTAGGCCAGTAACGAAAGGGCTCGACAAAAGGTCAGTCCAAAACTGCTTTGTTTTGGTTTTGATATCGCTTTAGCGGTCCGCACATAATTTATGTACATTAAAATAAAAAATATCCATTTTTGAGGTTAATGTGTTCATAGAAATCCCGCTTTGGCCCAACAGTCGCCGGGTTTTGATATTTATCGAAACTCTATTATTATCCCTACTTTTCACTTCAGAAAAGATTAATCACTTTATGTTTAATAAATATACTTATCTCAGCAGAAAGGGACACGCTAATTAAATATTTCAAATATAAAATAATATAATATAAATATGAACGAACGGCAAACGAGGAACATGTCAATTCGATTATTTCGGTATATAATCGCTAATCATTCTTTTATAGGGGATAAGAGAAGGGATTACATTTTACGCGTGGCTTGCTTAACGAGCTTGGTGAATTCATACATCTCATCCAGGTAAACACAGTTTAGAAATTGTTTGTCGTTTTTGCACTCGGCAGCACACACATTCGAATTTGTTGTGTATCGATATGCTGATCACGGACACCCCGACGGCGCAGGAAGTTTGTGAGAAATTCAATGCTGCTCACGCCGGCTATTATCGGTAAATCATTATTTTATGCATACTTTGGGACATTCCGTATCGATTAAAGCTGCCGGCGACGTAACGTCGAGTTATGCCCTTTTGCCGCATCGCCGCACTATCTTTTTTAGCCGCGATCATAAATTTCTCCGCTATAAGCTACGCGCGCGCGCGCGCGTGAATCGGATGAAAAAGTGCCGGCGTGATAAATTTTACGCGTGACTTTGTACGAATGGGCGGCGAGTCTTACAGCAAATTATGTTTACCTGCAGCTAAACATTCTTTTTAACACAGCGTGTGCGAAATGCAATTTGCACTGTGTTAAAAAATAATGATCGATACGCGTGCGAAGTTGATTCAACTGCTTCGCACTAGTATCGAAATGTACCATTTTGACACTCTGTGTGCGAAATTCTATTTCTCCTAGCTGCGTAGCGTGCGCGAAATGCCTGATTTTCACACTAGCGCGCAAAACTCAGATTGCGCGCACGCTCATCTGCTAAGAACGTAGATTTGTACACTCGTGTCAAGAAATAGTATACGATACTCGTGCGCGTAGGTGATCATCACACTCGCTTTTGTAAATACGTTCGTGCGAAGATCACCAACTTCGCGCACTCGTATCGTAATATACTATTCCGGATTCCCACGACAGCGATTCAACAGCCCGGATACTTGCGCGGATAACGCCTTTTATAGTTGCAGTTAAAACGCACAAGCTATTCGCGCTATTTCTGTTTATTGAAAAAAGCATCAGAGCCGACGTAAAATTATGGCGTGCAGCAGACGAAAAAAAGTGATTGTATATAGAGGAGCTCGTTAGATTTATTTTCACCTCGCGCACTAGAGAAGCTATTTTTTCCTCTTCATGCCTCATTTCAAGATCGTCCTCTCTGACCTATCGAGCGTTTTATCCGATCAGCGTGATTTCTTCGCGACGAGGACGCTTTGTAACAAGTAGTCCTCGCTCTCTCAGCTTCTTACGTCAAAATAACTGGAAAATCGATTTTTTTCGGTTCCCTGGAGAAAGTGGTTTACGGTGCTCAAGAGAGAAGAGACGAAGCTGCTCAATGTCGACGTTTATTTTTGTTTCCCCTTGCTTTTCGAGACGCAGCGACTTTCTCATGCAAATACACCCTGTACCATTTGAAATTGATTTTCTTTACGTCTTTTCTGAAAATCTGTGCGCTTTCGATTTAAAGGTCGCGGAAAATGTAATTTCTCTTCCTGGTCGCGATTGCGATCAGCGCCGTACACACCAATGAAATTAGTTACTGCCCCACTGCTATACACAAAGCGGCTAATTGATTAGAAACTCTCATCGTATCGACGTAACTCATCGCGCAGTATAGATTCCGATCTTTATGGTGATATCATGCCAAGGTATCGTTAAAGTCGACCAGGCGCGTGCGAAAATAAACATGATCCATATTTAGTTTCTCCGTCCATTAGGAATGGCTCCTCTTACTCGTATAATCCGCTTCCTCGTTCAATAAGACAAATGCCTCTTCCGAAGATTACACACGTTGGGTCCGATTTCATTTCACACAGCTTTTCGCGACGCTGCGCCAACAGAGATCCAGTGTAAATCGATACAAATAGTAGTAACAGTAATTAATCGACTGTTCACTCGAGCCACACACACAGCTCTTTTATCGTCGATAATTAGGGCAAGGAGGCAGCTCATCACCCTCGAAAAATCCCCAGCGCTCGATCTTACTCTGCTGACTCGCTACACTCCCTCCCCCCGGCTGAGCTGCGCGCTTCGCTCCCTCGGTTACGCCCGCTTTTTTCTTCCTCTCCCGCGAGTTTCCGGATCATCCGGTCAAAAGTGGGTACATTTTCACGAGCCGGCCGGAAGTTCCGCTGGTCGACTTTTCGCTTGGCAGGACTCGATATGTACAAGATCATCTTGTGTAATCTTCCCATCTTTGATACGTCACGTGCATTGTTCTCTGGTATAAACTATAGATAACGATGAGAAGCTCGCTGGCGGCAAAAACTCATCTCCTTGGGGTGGTATTCTTAGTGAAAAAGACAGAGAAAGAGAGATGACCTCGTAATTCCTAATGGCCGTCGCGGCTCGAAAAGAAAATCACGTGGCCGTGGTCGTAAATTTCGGGCGAGAAGTTGGTCTTGCGCAGTGGAGCTGAAAGTTAACTGTGGTTCGACCTGTCGTCGAGAGTTATACTTTTACGTGGCTTCAGGACACAGTGCTTCGATTTTTGTTTGGCTTGTGACGATTGTTGTGTGTTCGCATGTCCTTTCGAGAATTGAAATAGAGACGAATTGCGACTGCATTTACTTTTATTGACTGTAAATAGTTGGCAACAATGCTACAAGCAACTTGGTTGCGATGAACGTCGACCCATATTGAATTCGCTGATTTAATGAAAGCGTTTCCCGATAATAGTACAAAACCACTCATAACCCGAGCACAGCTCTCTGCGGCGACGTTCTCACCCTGTAATCATTGCAAATTCGTTCGAACCTCAAAAAAGCTTCAGCTCAAAAAGTTTTTACGCTGATGCACTCGCGTAATCTGGCGAAATTTCACCGGTCAGCGCCTGGCAGTTCCATTCTGTAGAGAAGCATCTCTCTTGACCCCACAGCAGAGGGCTAGTGTCTCTCCGGCTGTTGCTGCGTGTAACGGAAGTAGAGTATCCCCGTCGTTTATGCAGAAAAAAATGGAATACGGGACTGAGAAAAATTTCTATTATACTTGCCGACGGTGAGACAAACTGCAGTAGCGCATCACGCACAGCCGCCTCCATTACGAGCCATAAATCGCGACCGAGAGTGAGTTTGAAGGGAATCCGGATCTTCCGCCGCGTCACGTGAAAAATGCAGAGCCGGAACTAATCCACCGACATGTGTGTGTTGTTGCAAGAACTTCTCTAGAGTAGACTCTGCATTCTTTGTCTTTTGAGTCATTCAGTCGCATAAACGGGTTCCAGCTCCCGTTTTTCTTCCAGTGCTGATGCTCTTTGTGGGCCGAAAAGCCTCCCCCTCTGATGCAAGTACTCTCTCCGCCGCGACTAGGTGGAATCTCGGCTTTTATACGTGGGATTAGCGACCGTCTCTATATGTGCTCGCTCTTTCTGCGTTGATCCCGAGTCTCCGAGGGCGAAGTCGGCGATGTTTTTTTTTCTCCGGGGAGCAGATCTCGTCTGTGGGCGAGGAAAGTCGTAATTACCGAGCCGGGACTAGAAGTACCGGATTACGCCGGTTGGCTCGATTTTTGAGGGGATGGAATATTGGATCGACGCTGTCGATGAAAGAAGGAGTCAATGGCTTCTCTCATTCGGATTCGAGAGGTGTGCCGAGGATAATGATGCTTTTGCCGGTAGATTTATCGTATATAATGTTCCCTATTGGGACATCATCGAGGCGGTGTGTGGGCGTTGTTTGGAGATGCTTCCGATGAGTGAAGGGCAAAATGTTTTTCAGCCTGCAAGCACTTTGAGCGCTTTCTATCTGCCGTCGCTTAACCGTTCATTAACCTACTTGCGCTCCCTCTGGCTCTCCTTATGTACCTTCCTTTTCTTCTGAAATATTCTCGCATAAAAATCGTATGATACCTTCCGAAGCCCTGGCATCGGCGTATAATAAAATGCCCGAGCACGCGGCACCTCGTAAAATCTATAAATTAAATATCCGGTTCCTCTTTTAGTGAAACTTGGTCACGATTCTGCGAAACCCTTATCAGACGTGCCAAGAGTCGGATATAGCGCGCGAGCACAGTTACTCTAGCTCTTTCGCATGATTGCAGCGGTGCTATAAATATACAGGTGCGACTAGTCGAGCCATAAAAGCTTCATTATTCTAATTACTCCCACGCAGTGAGCGCAGCTTTTATTAGCTTCACCGTGAATGAAATAAATTTCATTTGTTTTTCGCGATCATAAATTCTCGTATAGAGTGCTTTTCAAATTTTCAATCGCGCGATGCACGGCTTTCGTAAACAAGCCTTTCGGTTGAGTTTCAAAGCTGCATCGCGCACGCGTCCTCGTGGATCGTGAAAACGAACGATTCTCCGAGCGCAAGAGCAACAAGAAGCTCGTCAAAACAGCGCTTCACATCTCTCCCGCGAGATTACAAAGTTGCCTCGGCTCGTTGTTCTCCGACGCAACACAAGCTGCACCCGTCAATCTAAAAAAGGGATGTAAAAGGAAGAAAGTCGCAGTATCACCTCGAAAAAGAGCTTCATCGGCTGCCTTTGCAGCTAGGACAAATTATCCTCCTCCTCTCTTGCTCTCTTCGGTTCTTTGTCTCCCGGTCGCACGCCTTTTTTCCTCGGCTTCTAGAGGCCATTAAAAGTCAAGAGCCGGTCGGGCTTCACAATGGACGCGTAAATAAAGCGAGAAGCGAGTCTCCAAGCAAAGGCAAAGGGAATAGGCGACCGCGATTTCGATGCAAATATTTATCGCGCACGATCAAGTTGTCGCGAGATCTTACATATACATGCGACGAATAGAGAGCGAGCTTTCGATGTAAATAGAGCTTGCAACGAGAAAAGAAAATCGCCGGGCTGCGAGTCAGAATACACTTTGATGTAGCACAGCTGCTGTAATGGATTGTTTAATTTCGCCGGCTCTGAGCTTTCTCCCAGAGACGAGCTTTTTTCAATCCACCGATTTCTATAGTGTATGTCGTGTCGACTCACGGTGACTTATGCTGTTTGCACGCGACTTCTTTTTGCGCAAGCTCCGGCATCCGTGCAAGTGCTCAGCCGATCCGGTGACGTTTCTCCGTTCAAGAAAAGACTTTCTATAGCTTTTCAAAGATCCCGCACATAACAGTTATTCCGCGGGATGCGACGTTCGTCACGTTTCGTGGATTTGAATTATCATAGTTACTGAATTGAAGCGTCGTCACGTCACAAAAATCCGACTGAAGTCTGAACGACCCGATTGATCCTTCGATCGTAAATAATAATCCTCGAAAATAAAGAGACCGACGTGATGCAAGCCAAAATTGAAACTCTCCACTGAAAAACAAAAACAATCAACCCCAAGAGTATAAAGCAGTCACAGTGGCACTGGGAACAAATCGCTCAATTCAGCGCACAGCAGAGTAGCCGCTCGACGGTCGAGTCGTTGCCGCGCGTATAATTGCGAAGGTACTCTTCCCCGAGCGAATAGTCGCACCACCGCACGCAGTTATACGCAGCGTCGAGCCTCTCGCGCGCAAAGTCATCCAAGGCTACGAGAGTCGCGTGTGCGACATCAGGCGCCGGCTCTCGCAATCCCGCGTTTATTTACGCAACTAGTCGTTACTATCCCGCCGGGTCAATAGTTGCACAGGCCACACTGCGTACAGTGAATGCCCCTCCTATTCTTCCTTTCTCGAATTGAATAAGCGGGGTCAAAGTGTGCCCGCCGCCGAGAGATAAGAGCAGCTTGCAGCGCTATTAGTATAGGCGTATTGTAGCAGAAAGATTGCGATATTTTCATTAGGCGCTTCGCTGACTCCGATCGACTCCGACTGGTGCTTCTGTATGTGTGCTTGTTGCAGAGAGACGGCGTGGGACAGGGGCGCGGAGAGGAGGGCGCGAAAGAAAGTCTGTGCGTCGTGCGATGGACTTCGGCGTTGAGATTAATTTTTTATACGTCGACGCGCGATTATTGAGAACGTGCGCGGGATGAGAATCGAATGTAATGCGGCGATGCGGAGGTATTATTCTTGATTCTTGTTAGAGTGTGGCTTGGTTTTTTTTGCGTCTGTAGTTTTTATGTTAAAGATTTGTTTTCGTACTGGTCGTAGCTTTTCTTGTCAAAGTCAAAGATATATAAAGTAAGACCGAGCGAGTTGTATAACATATACGCTCGCAGTAGATAGTGTCAGAATATAGTCGGGCATAGGACTACTTTGAAATCCTTATGGTTGGTTATACAGAAACCTTACGTCTTCTGAAAGCATATTAAATTCAAAGATAATTCAAGCTTGTTGAATCTTATCGTCTTGAGAGTCGTATGAGTATACATACGGGATACGTCACTGATCAAAGCTCACGGTACCGAATCAGATCCAACACATTCCTTCCAGCATAACACGTTATGCAAACATTGCTATGGAGCGTGTGTATATCTCTGTGTTATGCAACCCACACTGACACACCTACTCCCGAATTCCTCTGCAATATTAGTTCTCACTTCACGACCCTACATTATAGTGTTGCGCATATACGCAAACTGCGCGCGCGCGCGGGCAGTACATAAAAGCTCGATCCGACGCGGACCATAAACCTGGCCAAAAATAAACACTCGTCTCTTCGAGAAACGTGTTGAGTCTCGTGAACCAACGTTCGAAAAAGAAAAACCAAACCAAGTTATTATTCTCTTCTTTTAACGTTTTTTCATGATTTTCTTGTATAAAACTATTCCAAATACAAATAAGTGGCGAGGGTATGGAAATTATACAGCTACAGCACACTCATACGTGGAGAAGTTAGAGTTCGTCTCGCATTTACATGGCGCACTTGTAAAGCCTAGAGCCGTAGCAGCGGGCTACAGATCGAATTTCTGAAGTTAGCCTATCCGCAGCCGGTGTCTCCATGTTAATCGCGCGCCGTGATTAAGCTGTACGCTTCATTAAGTCCGCACCCTCTCTACTCTCTCTCTCTCTCTCTCTCTCTCTCTCTCTCTCTCTCTCTCTCTCTCTCTCTCTCTCTCTCTCACACACACATAGGTACGCACACGGAATCCAAGGATCAAAATTCGAGAATTTCTCGAGGTGCCGCAGCTAGCTTATAATTATATGCTTCAGCTTTCGGAAAGTGCAAAACTGTAAAATTATAGGAAGAAATCTCCCGAATGATCATTATTTTCCTGTTTTGTGGAACATGATGCAGAAAACTAGATGAACCGTGATGCAAAATCAATCTTGGCACACTGTTATATGGACCATTCGAATTATACGACAAGTAACAGGATATGTATATAGTTAATGCCTGAAGGTGCAACAGAAAAAGCATATTTCTGAGATTAAAGTATGAGAATAGAGCTTCAAATTAAAAACAATCGTTCAAAATAGTCGCTTAAGTAAAATTTGTTTACGAGTAAACATAGCAAAAAATCATGAATATTTCGGAGTGAAAATTCAAACGCGCGATAAAAATTAATTTTCAGCTAACATCAACAGTTAAAAAGTGTGCGTGAGTTTAATAAAAGCTCTCAAGTCTGACAGAAAAGAAGCTTTCTTTATGAAGCGACGCACACAATTTTCCAAGCTCAATCAAAAGCATGTTCCTCCCTTATCACGTCAGCCACTCGCGCTTCTCTCTATATTCCAATTATTTTATATACAAAAGTGAAAGCACATTTTTTTTGTTTAATACGCATAGGTAAACTGAGGCGATTAAGCTCGCTAACCAAGTTACTACTGTTATATAGAGACGTTTCGTGCACGAAATCGGATCATTCACGACGTTTAACAATAGCTCCGAAAGCAGCTTTCAACTTTGTTGCAGCGCATACAGCGGCAGTTCAAATTGTTGGCTTTGTGGTTCCCTAAGCGATGGAATATTTCTCCATTGTTTTATCGAGCTTTCGTCTCATGGTCAGATCGTAGCGCATATGCCAGTTTAGCGCATAAACGCTATTGAACTCATGAGACTCATAGACTACTTGGAAAAATTGCTCGGAATAAAAAAGAATTTAAAATGGAAAATTTCAAGATTAGAAAACAAAGCGAACAGTCTGAAAAATCGAATATCTCTCGGCGGACAGTAATCGAGGATCGTGTTTCCAAAGCTCGGGGAAAAAACTTTGCTTTCTCCCTCGCCATAATGGTCGGTGGCAAGAGAGAGAGAAAGAAAGAGTGAAAAAGCGATTCGTATAAGAATAATGAACAGAGACATAGCGAGGGAGAAGGTACTCGATAGATTTCCAAATAATTTTGCGTCAATGATCGTTTTCTACTCAAATTGAGACTGCGGCTAGAATTGAGCACAAGCGGCCAACGTTTTCCCGAACGTCAACAAAAAGAAAAAAAAATGTTTTGCAAGGCGAAAACATACAATCATACTTAAATTCCCGTCGACTTGGATGTTACGACGGGTATCATCTCCCGACGCTTAATTTCTCGTCTGAAACAGACAAACAGTGTAAAAACGTTAGATTACTCTCTCATCATCGAGGAGCAATTAAAGAGCGCGAGTGTATCCAACGCACACCTATCATTAAGCTCTATCCTCTCTATTTGGCGCTGAACGTCCGAGCAACTCCGTATACACACACACACACACACACACACGCCTTCGTGTTTACTAGAAGAATCTCTCTTACATCCCCACTAATTCGATCGATAGCGGTTAATTAATTGCCTTCGGCGCAATGGAAACAAAACAGATGCGAAAAGACCTAGAGAAGGCGAATTTCTTCGGGTTTATAATGGCCGTTCTCGCGGGTGATGTTTTATATATAGTAGGTCTAGACATTTATTAAAAAAGTAAACGTCGCGACTTGTGTTTTATCAGGCGCCATGCAGCCGACGTATAAAGCTTCTATATACGTAATATCTGGAAAAAAGTTTTATGGGCGTGCAAAGTCCACGTAAAATCGAGAGCGACACCCGTGTTGCGCTTTTATGGTTCTCACGCTATACCAACGCGCGAAAGGTAATAGAATTATGCCCATACATCCTTTATGCTCCTCTCGCACGCATCGATTTCACACGCTCCGAATTCGTCTACTTATATATGTATAGGCTTTTCCTCATCGTCGGCTACAAATTGCTCGCGATAAGGTGTGGAGAGCGGTGCTCACTTTAATCGAGTAACTGCAGAAGAAAGCGAGCAAGTCCGTTCGTTAATTGTTTTTTTTTTTTATCTTCTCTTTCCGTCGACGTTTGAAGCGCGCGGCAATATCAAGCCGGTCAGCGCGTTTCTCCGCGTTCGAGGAAAAGAAATGATGGAAACAACCCCGGGCTACCATGAAACATTTATTGCGTGTACTCGGAAAAATGTATCCTGCAAGCTTGGATCTTTTCTTTTCTCCTTTTTTGCGAGAGCAGGGAATGTATAGCACGAATATCTGCACTTCAAAGTAGACGATTGGTAAAAACCTTTATGCACTGAATGGTGTTTAGCGAGAACGATGTTTACGTAACGCTTTCGCTTCCAATTAAAATTTTAATTTAAACGTGTCACGCGATGATATTTTTGAAGCGCGAATAATGCAACGCATCCTGCACTACTCTGACACAGCGCGCGAAGCTATAAACGCTCATTAAAATTGAATACCACTGCACTGTCAACGCATCTATTTTCAAAAAGATTCGTTATCGTTATTCGTTCGTCTTAATTATCTCGTCAAAATAGTTGGAACGTCAATTAAAAAAAAATTCGCCGAACCCGCTCTGCATTTCATCAGCAATACAAATTCACGTGTACGATCGGTTTGAAAATAAAATTATGTGGATAAAGAAAAAAAAATACTCTCGCGTACCTCGAGAGTCGTTGTAATTAAGCTCGACACGTAAACGCGTATGTTTTTTAAATGAACGGGCTTCATACGGTCGGTGCACATTCGACGCTTTGATTATCAAGCGGTTTTCCATCAGGAGAGTCGTTAAACACAAAAGCTGCGGAATTATTAATATAAATCAGTGCACTCGTGTAATGCTAAATTGAATTTCGCGGATGTGGAGTACAGTGAGAATGCCGCCGGGTTCGATATTTTGTTCAGTTTATTCTTTTGATTAAATTATTTGTACGAAGCGAGATGCATGCACAAGAAAATCTTCATTGTTATAAATTTCGAGATACGCTCACTTAATTTATGTCCATTATGACATACGTGTGTTCTATAAGCACGGCGTTAAATTCATTAAAAACATCTGAATTATTTGGCAATAATAATATCCGGTGAACATGGGTTGGATAATTAATTCAGAATCAGACTCCAACATATAATATTTTCAGCTTTCAGAAAATAATATATTATATAAATAAATTGTTTACCAAGGGAGTAAAGTGGGTTGTTTTAAGCAGAGGGATCGAGAATTTCGGTTAGCATATACGATTGAACTGAACTACCCCTGATTTGCAAACTTAAATTTCCCGTGTACAGAACAAAAAATTGCAATTAGAGGCGAAAAATGCAATCACAGAACGAGCTGCAATAAAACAGTAAAATACAATCCAATGCGAGTAGTTCGCGCACAACGCCCATCATTCTCCAAATTACCCACCGTTAGTGTGAAATTTCAATCGCAAAATAATCCACTCTCAACAATTTAATTACCAAATTCCATCTATCTCCAGGCTCTCCCACGCGCAACAGCTACGGCAGCAATCACATCTAACAATCAACCTCCTCGCAATCAAGCTAACTGAAATAAAAGAAAAACATACACACCTGCTCTTGGCACTATAGCTATACATCCGAGAAAATCCCATAAAAAAGCCAATATATACGCGTCGTCTTTTGGCTCAGCGAGACCGCGACCTAAAAATAATCAACCAGACCTACTATAACTCTCGAACTAATCAATCCTCAAGGACATGCAATGCATCGCAGTCGTCATGTTATACGCTCACGAACAAAGCGCGGCTTTATATATACCCTCGAGGATTCACACCGCGATCGTTCAAAGTCAACGATTATGGAGATAGCGAAATTGAGCATATGGATGTATGGAGATCTCGGATTTTTGATAAAGTCCGACATCTCGCAGCGCGAGTCAATCTCAAAATGCACTGGTTTCGAATCAAATCGATGTTTCGATCGCACAAAATTTTGAATATAAATAACTCGAATATAGGATAGGATATGCGATGCGCTGTTTCAATTCAGAGCAACGCGTGTTTTAGTTTCTCTCAAGCATTGCAGGGATAATATGCGAAAATGGTTGTCGGCGCTGCAGTTACATACCTTTCAAAATCAGCATATAACGCAGACGTTATACTTATGCAGAAGAAAAGAGGACACATCGTCGAGCCGAAGATAAGTCCGCAGTGGAGTCATGATATGCAAGAAACCCATGCACGTTCCTTTAGAATAACTCAGTATACAGCTGGTACAAATGGCAACATTTACACAGTATATACATCCTGGAAGTTCAACATCGCCGGAGACATCACACTTTAATCCACAGAGGAGCAAAGTAAACAAAAACGGAATTAAACTCGACAGATCCCGAAGAGAGATTTGCCTTGTGAAATTCACTCAAACGCGCACTAAAAAATCCAGGATTTTTTAATACCGCAGCGTGATTGTTTTCCGTGCTGCGTTACGTCTTTTTCCACGCAGCGAAATGAAAAGCGCTGCGTCGGAAACTTGTAACAGGGTTTAGCGAGGGATTGAAGCCCGGAGAGAATCGTTGTAAATGTATAATGGTCGCAGAGGGAGGGCCTCGTGAGTATACCTCGACTGTGTGCGTGTGCCTGTGTATTGGGAACCCGTGGAAGTAGTCCGCGTTTAACTTAAAATTAATAGCCTCTATCACGTGGTTTTTCGAAGAACGCTTCTCGAGGCGTATTTATCAGTTTCGTTCTGTTTAGAACGGGATACATATAGCGCGATATTCTCTTGTAAATCAAGTTAACAACATATATATGCACAGCCAAAAAGCCTAAAAAAATTCGATTCCTGATGCAACGCCACGAGTAAATGCTGTTCTAGCTAAACAATCAAATTATGAGTAGTCTCCGAGCGTAATCTGATCGAGCGAAATGACCATACGCCGGGTAAATGGAGTAATGCAAACCCTATAAAAAAGTTATTTCCACGCGCACTGTATGTACTCTACGTGTCCTCGATATAAAAATCCGTGTAATAAACTATGACCTTCGATCTCCGCCGTTAGACCCACATATATTCACAAACAATATGAGGTAAAAAATTGGACTTTACAATCGTAGTATACACATGAAAAACACTTGTTTGTCATGTAATTAACGATCGTGCAAGTATGATGTTGAAACGTTGGCTTTCGATTATGTTCAACTTGAATACAACGCACAGCTGAAAATTGCATTTTAAGAGTCAGGACGACACGTAAATATCTGATAAATGAAAATTAGTAAGCGAACTCACTCGCGAGGTAACACGAGTATGAAGCACAGCTGAGTATTCATCATTAGCCTCGGGTGTCCCACGGGAACTTGTCCGCGCGCTAGTGTGTAAATTAGTAGACACGGCACTTAAATTCGGGTTCGAAAAATCATGGCCGCAGTTAATGATTGCAAACTTTCGGAATTTTCATTACGGTGGCTCTTGTTATACGTACACTCGAGCGTGTAATGAAAAAAGTTTTTTCTATGCACAGGAACTTCAAAAACCAAGGTATTGTCCCTTAACTTTGCAAAAGTATATAAATTAAATGCGTTTCTTTTCCCCGGCACGTGGAAAGTGAAAAGAGAAACACGTAGTCAGTCGAACGATAGTACAATTAGGATAAGGATGAAAAGCAGAGTATTTCTAGAGAATAAAGAGCGCATACATAATCACGGCGCGCCGAAAATGAAGCTCGCAATCAGAGATTGCACGGAATTCCGCAAAAAGTGCACGTGCAAGCTCAGCATATAGATCGTCGTCCCGCGGTGCGACCTTTGAAACTGCGTCGCTCGCATAGCAGCAGCATTTTTCTCGAAATTCTCCATAGCAGGAGCCTTTCTCACTCGATTACCCGGGACAAGCGGTAAACTGCTGCTGCAGAGCTCTGCTCTCCTATGTATATAATAAGGAAAATCGAAGAAAAGCGTGGCTGCGACCGTAAAACTCGATTTCGTATAATATCCGAAAATCCGAGCGGGCGAAATTTTCCTTGCGCTATCACAATAATGTAGCGCGTAGTCATCGCGGTGATAGCGGATATCCGCGCGGACGACGAGAGTGGGTCGTGTGATTTATTGGTTATCGGGTGGGTGTGAAATGATGCATATATGTAGATTTCGCTCTGCAAAGTTCCTCGCGCTGCATATAACGATGATTTCGTCGTTGTAGAAAATTCAATCTCGAGTTATGTATGTACAATGTGCGCAGAAGTTTCTTTTCGGCGTCATAATTAGTCGACTCAGCTTGCCTTCTATTGGCACCTGTCACGGGCAGCACTTTCCTCTGCCGGCGTTAAATCGCTCGTTTCTCTTACACGTAGTACAGCAAATCGAAAGGATAATGAAAATTCTCATTGATTATTATATAGTATAGTCCCTCTTTCTCTCTCTCTCTCTCTCTCTCAAAGAATGATTACGATTATATATCGAAATAATCAATATCATGTCCCTCGTTTGACGTTCGTTCGTATTTGTATCATATTATTATATATTCAAAATATTTTTGAACATTTTAATTAGTTTTCATGAACACATATGAATTTCTAATCTCAAAAATGGATATTTTTTATTTTAATGTACATAATGTACATGCGGACCGCTAGAGCGATATCGATACAGAAACAAAGCAGTTTTGGACTGACTTTTTTGCTAGCCCTTTCGTCACCGCCTAAACTCTCCATGTCTCTGGCAGGTGAAAATAGGTGGCTTATGGGCACTTTTCCATTTCCCTCGTAACGATATGCGCGCTGAGTCCAGATATAGTGCTGTGCCACCAATGCTAAAAGTGCCTTGTTTTAGCCTATTTCTTTGGCCGCTCATGCTATAACTGCGCACGTCTACAGTTGCTATAGTATTATTATTCTATCTTGTGGGATCTTCGGATGAATGAAGAGCAATTCATCAAAACAATGAGGGGGGAAGCAAAAAACTACTTCGACAATCGAGCTTTTCCGCGTAAAAGCTGCATTGCTCCGAGTATATAGAAGGGAAGCTTTTGGCATACACGTTCATTCTCAGCCTGAATCCACAAGGATAGTCGCGAATTGCATGCGGAGATATGTCGCGCGCGCGTGAGTCGTAAATATAGAAGCGCGTTTGCGCTTCGATATCTTCGCGCTGCGATATAATGTGGTTGTATACAGGTGTGACGTGACGGTGCACTTTTCTGTCGCATAAATAATTCAACAATTTATCTTGTGCGTACAAATGTGCGGAGATTCTTGAATTTTTTCACGATCACGATCTTTGTCCTGCCTTTAGAGTGTCGAAAGGTTTTAGCAATTTTTTTGTACAAACGCCGTCAGCGTAGCGTATCTTTATCTTTCGATTTGAATGAAAATCATCGGATCAGATCAAAGATACATTTCTTTGGTAAGCCCGAATTCTAGCGCTTCAAGAAAAATATTAGTACATCAAAGTTTTCGACGTCCTTTGGGGACTAATAGTGCAGCAGCAGTTCATCCCTAAGGCTAAGGATATCCTCCCCATGTACCTCTACAAGATCGAACCCCATTCGCCACACCCTACCGGGAGGGCCCCAGGAGCAGCTCACGCTTAAACGGCCAACCTCAAGAGTATGCATATATCCGCATCCACCTACCTATATAGTACACAGCCTCAGTATAGCAGCCGATCGTCTGACTCGAAAGTGCACGAGTGAGAGAGGTTACAACGGTTGAAGCTGCTGTCAGCAGAGAACAATGGCGCGGGAGCTTCGTCGTTGTCGTCGTGTTGTCGCCAGCTCGCATGGAGAGAGAGCCATGATGACATGCATATAAGGAGCGAGCGAGCCCCGGAACACCAATTAAGCGCGCCCGGTTGCTATAGCGAGCTGAATTAGAAGTATACTGTCGCTGCTATACTGCTGAGCGAAAACGATTTCGAGCCAAGTCTATTATATGTTCTGAGATTTCTTTCGGCCGCTGCGAGTTGCCTAATGGACATTTTTTCCACGACCTTGCACTTACGGAAAATTATCGATCATCTCGTAGCTGACCTTGATCGGATACAGTGAAGTTTTGTCTCAAGGTCTATAGAGAAGCGTATAGCATTTCACGCGTAATAAAATTAATACAGCTTAAATAACATTTTCTTAATCAGTTAATCGACCCATGGTAACGCATGAATAGACTCCCGGCCGATCGCTTTAATATGCTCGGTCTGCTGACAAATCATTCTAGATTTTACTGAGCGATAGTGAACGCACCGTGCCCCAATTTTATGCGGTTGTTATATGCGCGTGATGGCGAAGAGAGTGGCGAGGTATCGATGAGCTGTGCGGTGTTAAATTAACCCAAAAACTGGTTAATAATAACGGCTGGCATAAAATTTGCCCAGTTTTAATTAGCCAGCATTATATTCCACTCGTAATTCTACTCGGTTGTAGCGCAGGAATGTCAAACTAACGAGCATATAACATTGCGGCCGAATTTTTTTATTTACTATTTTTAGTCGGATATAACGGCTGTGAATTTGAGAAATATTAGGTACGTCTGTGATTTTTCAATTTTTCAATCAACCTTTCGGATGAGCACATTTATAAATTTGTCAGATTTTGTCGGCTATTTATATTCGAGTTTCGTAACTCCGATATCTTGTATATAGTTATAAGCTGGTATATTAATAGGCATTCATAAATCCGCATTTATAATTGGTGTATCAGCAGATGGATCAAACGATTCTGGTTTCTATTTACGTGTGAATGTTGCATCAACGTTTCAAGCCAACAGTTGCGTTTTCAAAAACGTAATCCTTCGAGATCCATATTCAAATAAGCGACTATGGAGTGCTCTATGTATCTTTATCAAAATATTTAAAAAAAAAGCTCGTATCCACTTTGAGGAGGCGTTTTTTAATACACGAGTTTGAAAGTCAAAATTTATAAAGCATTCGTATACAAACGGAAGAGCTCTGATGTGCTCCGTCCACGACTCAAAGCGCCTTGAAAACTGCTCAAACGGTGACACGTGGCTATAAAGTCCCATCGCTCTCAACGCTAAACGCTCTCTACTCTTCCTCTCTGTAGCACTCCGTGTAACGCGACACTCGTCTGAGGCCTCGACTACTTGCTAACTCATTTACACGTGTTTCCGTTTGCTATTTCAAGCCGCGCGCGCGCAAGACGGACTGGCTTCTAGGCGAAAGAAAAATCGGTTTCCTCTGAATATTATTATTCCGTTTCTAGGAGGTAACAAACTCTTTTTCGCGCGCGAATGCCGACACACGCGCGCGAGACGTTTTTATTGGCGAAAAGAACGTGGATGAAAAACCCACGACAGCGAGCCAACTGTAATCAGACGAAACGCGTTTTTGTCGGCGCTCGTTTGGCCGCTTGAGCGAGACAGATGCACGATTGCTTCGGTAGTTTTAGATTGTTAGCGACGCGCTGTGTTTGGCTTTTTACGATTGATTCGGCAATCGCCGATGATTTAGAGCTGGATTTTTTTTTCTGTGCTCGGCACAGCTTGGCGTTTGACATTGTGAAATCGAGGCTTTTTTCTTTTTTCTCGGAATACACGTACACCAACGATAAAACTTGAAATGTGTTGACGTAAAAATAAAGGTACAATTCTTCGCTTCTTCCTTGATTTTTGTAAATAATTTTTTTTCCAAATTTTCGTTTTTCGTATAATACGCGCACACTTATGTTACGATTTTCTATTCACGAGTTAGTCATTCCTCCTACATACACCAAGTACAGCCTATGACACGAAATACCCGGTTTCATGTAATTACATGTTCTGCATTGTTAATACATCAATTTGCAGACGCATGCAAATGATGCAGCAATACTGCAAGCATGAGTAAACAAGTCGAGTTGACGAACTGGAGCCGAACGCTAAGCTCCTGTGTAGTATTAATAAATAAATGACAGTAATTTGTGACTTTACGTCATGAATATCTCAGGCGTCGGAGTGTACATGCACCGATGAAAGCGAAACCAGATCATGCACAAAGGTCTGACATTCTGATAATCTTTGGCTCGTTGATGACCCCTGTACAACAATCAAACAATATTCCAGCTCTTGAATTCGTTAAACTTCTCGTCGCGGCAAAACTTTCACCCCCAAGAAAACGTTGGTTTTTCAGCCTAATTGCAAATGCTGCAAGCTCTCGTCCTGAAGTTCGCGCGCATAGAGGAGAAGTTTATTTGTTTTTCGATGCGAGCGCACTGAAAGTAGGTGAGACTAGGGGCGTGTGATCGACAAGCGTCAAGTGGAATTTTGCGTTTTTTCCTTCGATTTAATGGGAATGATTTTTTTTCGTTGTTTCCACAGAGTCGCGCGCAAGCGTTGATTGATTGTTTGTGTTCTGGAGAAATAAACGCAGAGAGTCGAGTCTAGCGACGTGTAATAGGCTGAATTTTACGCGTATTTCAAGCTTTTTTATTGTGCAAGTCGAGTGTCCGGTCGGGGTCATTTGTTTTTTGCCCGACCGACGCTGACATGCGCTCGAATTTTTGCCCGTGTCATCGTGCTGCGGAGAAAAAGCTCCAATGGTTAAATGGGTATTGCAATATCGAAAAGATTGCGATGCCTTATCTCACACCATGAATTAGTTCCAATGAAAATTCATCGCTACCTATTTGAGTATTTGCGCTAGTTTAAGCACATCTGCAAAAACGACGGGAAGAATAAGGCTCTAATTTCTGATCGCAAAAGAAGACTGACATTTCATATAACGGGATTTTGATTTAAACCGTGCTGGAGATACTTGGAATAAATAAAACATACGATAATTCCAATTTAATCACATCAAAATTGACGTGACCAACATTTCCAACGTGGCCTTCTCAGAAATTATAAGAGCAGCCGAATCAGTAGCCCAAAACATGAGGCAGTTTTAGCATTGGTGGCACACTGCTATATCTAAACTCGGTACATATTTTTATGAAGCAAATGGAAAAGTGCCGACGCGCCACCTACTTTCACCTGCCACAAACACAGAGAGTTTAGGCGATGACGATAAGTGCTTTGTTTTGGTATTGATTCGATATATCGCATATACAGCAATCCGCACATACTTATTGTTAGTAGGTTACATTAAAATAAAGTTTTATTTAGACTCGCAATAGTGTTTAAAAAAATGTTTGGTTCATATTTTTTTAGATTCCCACGACAACATAACGAAATACACCCCTTGTTATCATATTTTCTATCAATTTTCACTTTTTGAGGTTAGAAATTCATACATAAGTTTTATACGTTATGTCGTGCACTTCTTGAAGTCGTCAAATTCTAAATATCAGTAACTGTTTGTGTTTGAATATAATGAGAATCCATCATAATATCTCATTTTAATACAAGCATTATTATTATTATTATTATTATTGCTTTACTTATAATTCCTATAAAAATTAAAATACAACCTTGAAGTCAAAATCGAACCACAAATGCGCACTTTTTAAATAAGTGTCCAATCGAAACTTATAGGTATAGGAAACCAAAATTTCAAGTTTTCCCTCAATGTAGCGAATTTTTTAACAAAATGTCCCTACCACTCGCAGCAATAGTAAATAACGGACAGTATAATAAGGTGCACTCATTAATCTCGTTTAATAAAACACGCTGCTACAGGTATACGCACACATGGGCTGAAAAATGCCAAAGCGCTTAGATGATTTAGCGTTGCCTACGCCGTGTCAGCGAAAAACGTTATACCTTCCCGGGATAAGTTTATCCTCGCATATTATAGCGCCTCTTTCGCACCTCATAGCGACAAAGGCCGCGCGTTGAAAAAATCATGAGCGCAGTTTCTTTTTACCTCTAGTCAGCGGGTTTCAGTTTGCGGAAACGAGATATGGTTTATTTATCTACGTACCCTATACGCGGAGATCAAAGGCACACATGTGAGGCTTTCGCCAAATTTAATCAAGATAAAAAATGCCGTGGAGCTTTCAGATATCGAGTACGGAGCTTTTCAGGACAAAGAGTAAAACGAACTAAAGCGCGAGAAAAAGTTCCCCTCTCGTCACCTCTGACGAGGGAAAAACGAAATGAAGCTCCTGACGCACACACGAGCTGCGGTATATCATATAACCGAGTTTCCGAACGCGCGCGCGATAGCCGATTATTCGGCTCACGTGTGCGCATCGAAAATCAATGAGGAAAGCGAATTACATCCTGCGACGAGAAGAAGAAGAGGTGAAAGTGGGAAAGAAGATGAGCACGAAAGCGAGAGAAACTCGGCGTTTTTAAGCGACGGCCTCTATAAGTCTTCCCTCGGCTGCAATGTAAAAGGACGTCGTGCGCCTTGCCATTTATTTCGATCCGCGCATAGTGCAGCCGAGAGCGGTTCCAAGCGTCGGAAGTAATGGAAAGCCGTAATGTGAAAAAGCGTCGTGGCATTACTCAAAAGTATCCTTCCCCGCGCAAACGTTCTTTTTGCCAAAAAAATTCGGCCGTTATAAGAAGGAACATACGACATCAAAGGCGATTCGAAAAATCAAACAACACTCATCCTGCCATAACTCGTCGGTTAATGCGCGGCGAAATCTAAAATTTTGAACCGTTCCCTATGGGCTCATCGTCGTCGTCGCTGCCGTCGTCGTCAACTCAGTCACGTACAATTTCGGGCAACAAAGTTGTGAACCCTGGAAGCCGCAACACGTGACGGCGAGCGTTCCGATAGTGCTCGCACGTGTACGTCTACAGCACCGAGTATACGTGATTCCGGCGGTGTATGCGTTATATGAAGTTACGATGGCTCGCGCGCCAAGTGAAACGAACGCGCTCGAGTTAATTTTAGTCGCGCAGCCCAGCGATTGTTTCCGCGTTGCGAGCCGCGCACACATGCATTTAGAGAGAGCATTGTTTTCTCGAGTTGCGCGGCTTTTACACTAATATACACACTTGCGGTTGTATGGGTCCATGACATGAGAGTGTTATTGCGGGAAAGCAAATCAAGCCCGTGTAAACAGTTGCTGATCAACAGCGTTGTTTGCTCGGCTTCGGCAGCACCTAGCGCTGAGGCGTTGATTTACAAGTGTGCAGCGAATGCACTTGCTTATAGTCGGGATTTATTGCTTCTTTGATATGAAGCTTGGTGTCTGACTTCGTATACGCGCCGTTTGTACGGACTTTGAATTTCAATGATGCGCATACAATACTTTATGTTAGTATCGATAGAATACTATCGTACTTGTATTTATTTGTTTGGGCATGTGTCATGTACGTAATTTGCCCCGCCTGACCAGAGCGCGACCGATTCTACTGAAACAGCTTGGCGCAAAACGCCGAGTATAAAAAGTAGTGATTTCAATTAAATATCTCATGGCATACTCTTTTATCTAATTTTCTCCGCCCGAGAAATAACTTTCGCAAAAACGTTTGATCTTCGAGTATATAAAGCACAGTATGCTTTCGAATTTTCGAGCGACCCTCGCGGAACTAATCCGTTCAAGCATTTTTTTTCTCTGTTCTGGAGAAAAGTACAATAAAAACTTTTGTAGCTGTGAACAAGTAGGATCTTGTGCAATATTGATCAGAAGAATCCACGTATCCGCTTGGAAATGTGCTCATCAAACTTGGCCCGTCGAACTAAAAAGCTAACGAACCACTTCTCGTGGCGCAAGAATCATCGCTTCCGCACTTCCATAGCGCAACATTACAAACGCAGCAGCTGCACTAGCCTTGAGAGCATCCGGAGCACTTGAGTCTGCACTTGCTACTCTCGCCCCTCTTCTTCTGAAAATGGTTGCGCAGTTCCATCATCGCTCCGACCGGCTATTGTATACTGCAGAATACCTGAGTCTCTCGCTCCCTCTCGCAAAGACAGCGCTCGCGCGCATGTGGAGGAGGGAAGGAGCGACAGGGCGAAAACCAGTCTAGTCCTCGTCGGTGGTTCTCCGCAGCTCACACGCTCCATTATCGCGAGCCTAACAGTGTTACAAGCTCCTGCAGCGCTCGCAGCAAGCCGCAAAGCAGAGCTACACGCACACACACACACACACACACACACACATCCGCAGGAGACAAGCTCTGAGAATTAGCTTTTGTGATGCGTCACGTGCCTGATACCCGTCGCGGATGTGCATAGATATATAAAGGCTGAGCCGGAACTGTTGCGATTTGTTATTCCGAGAGTCACATGCCCTTTGAAATTCCAAGGGAAAGTTTGTGCGCTGATTAATTGACGGAAACGGAGAGATGCGAGGTTTTAGAAAGTATATACAAGTTTCCTGCGGGGTGGCAGTTACTTCTTCTATAACTCTATACTGGATAGGTATACTGCTGTCGCTGCAGTCCCGAGTTTATGTAGGGCGGGTTTTGATTTCATTAGGGGGTTAGTGGACCGCAGACGAACTTCCGGATGGAGTTTCGAGGTTTTTTAGGAGGATGGGATGGATATACTCTGTGAAGGTTGTTAGTGAGGAACGATGCTCAGTTTTCGATTTTCTCGTCGAGGAAGTTTTCAAAGTAGGATTTTTGGTGGCTTACATGAAGAGCTTATACACGAAGAGCTCTATCGTTTTATTTTTTTTTTTTTGCGCAACGGTCAAGTGTTGTTATTCGCTGGCTTATATTGTGATAGCGGCAATTTAGTATACCTCAAACATGCCTTTCCGATTATCGATTCTGATTTAATTTGCGGTATGTGTTTATATCGAGCTCGAAGTTCAGTTAACCGAGATAAGTTAATTAGATCGGCGTCGGTGTGAGAGGGGACTTAGATCTACAGAGTTTAATAATGTATCGAAATTTTGCATCGTATAGCCATCAAATAATATTTGAAAACATAAATCATCAGACATTTAGAATTTTGAACTTCTGAACAATTGAATTGTGAAGCTTGTTTACCAACTTATCAGCACGTAATTATCAGCACGTAATACCGAGGATCAAATTTTGCTTGATTAAATGTATTGCTAGTTACATGAAATGGCTAACGGTTATGATATATAGTAAGCTTGTTTTCTCATGCAAAATTGCTCTAATGAAAGTGAAATCCACTAGTACCTATACTCTTCAAAATTGAAACAGCAAAAACTCACAGTTTAAAACTGGTTATAAATGCAGCGTGTTCTTTCTCTAACATCAGGTGCAAGTTATACGACTGAGAAATAGTGAATATTTTTTAATTAAAATAATGAAGAGAATGCAGTTAAGAAAAAAATAAAAGATCATTACGATTCACTTTTTTCAATTTTCGCTTCAGTGCGCAAAAAATAGCAATAAGTGGAAGATTATTTTAGCGTTACATTCGAAAATAGTTAAGTTCAACTTGGAAAATTTATACACAACCATAACTCGAAGATCATCGTTTATGTTTTTAATTCTAAAATACCCTACTGAAAAATGAACAAACCGAATTTCGGTAAAAGAATGAATAAGCACCCCTCACAGCTCTGTTCATAATCTACGCGATCAAATATTGAAGTTCCATTTCGGTGCTTTCATCTAGGAAAGTATACACTCGAAGCTTATTTTTCCGCCTTTCAGAAAATTTGCCAGAAAAGCGCTGGTATTTTCGCGCCAGAATAATGACTAATTGTGTTATGCCTTTTACGTGCGGCACCCGCGTAGCCGCAAGAGCTCTGGTTTTATGAATCGAATTAAATTCGCAGATGGACGTCAAAACCACGGCGACTCTCCGTTGAAATTCCTCGCGCAGGCGGGCGCGGTTTTACTTTTATGCGACGTTTTACACCTCGTTGCACAAGTGGACTTTGCGCTGTTTTTTTTTTTCTTATCTCGTGGATTTTAAAAAGGTGAGAAGAGAATATTATATGATATCATCACCGTCCCTTTAAAGTTTGTAACAGTTTAAAATAACTTTCGCTTTTTAAAATATCGCGGGAAGCTTAAAATTGCCTGGCGCGCAAACAATTATGCAGGAAAATATCCATCGCCAGCAACGCCGTTTCGCGCAAAGTGAAACGACAGAATAAGAATAATAGGAAAACCACATTGGCGAATCAGCACCACGCGCGCGCGCAGCCATTAATTTCTGGCTTACCAAGCCGGAGAATTCATCGTCGCGGCAGCTCTCCTCAAGGAGTCATACGTGCGAACTTTTAAGTGAGCATGAAGTTGAGTTCCGTGTAAGTACGTCACACCGCGCGAACATCAACGTCCTACGCATTATAAAGTATATTCGCGGGGTATCTATATAGACGTGCGCGTTTTATCAATGCGCGCGTCTTTAATATATAAACATGAAGTTTTTGCAAAGAGACGCAATCCGCTCGAAATCGAATTTCGCGTACTGGAATTATGCTCGCGTATTTTGTGCGTTGAATATGTGAGACAGATCGAGGCGAAGAGTATATAATACGATGCTGGTAGTGATTTCATTTGCATTGCTTTATAAGGTTCGACCCAGTTACGATAAAATATAAGTTTATCAACATTACAGGGCATGTATATACTTGTTTCGATCGAGGTATTGATACATCGCGTGTCGCGGGTTATGCGTTGACGCATATGTTTTTATATAATTGGATCAAATGTTGAAAAAACAGCTTTCGACGTCCAAAAATTCAAGCTCACGACAAATTCGATTCAGTCACTTGATCGGCTCGTTTTTCCCCCAGTAAACCACACAGAATTTTCCGGATGCAGTACAAAGGACCTCTCTCCAACAATGCCATTGTTGGATATATTAACTGGTACACCTAACCCCCCAGAGCTATGTCAACTTGGAGCCTACACATTGTTTTAGCATTTTCCATTGAAATTTCTCCGCTGACCGTATCGGTACAGGATACTCCGCACGAGTAAAAAAAAAAACCTAATTCAACCTCGCCCTCTGAGCAATATTTCATAGCTCAAAGGCAGCCGAAAAATATACAAAAATTTTAAATTTCCCCTTGCACACCAAGTTCACGCACGTCACGACACAACTGCGCGATCATTCAAGCTCGGAGGAAGCTTTGGCGACGAGACAGTTCGATCGCAGGCATCAGCTGTTCACTCTCTCTTTTTTCCTCTCTTTCTCTCAGCTCGTTTCCGTAAGCCGTCGTCGCGCGGTAGCAACTATTCTCTCTTCTTCGAATTTTGCTGTCTCTCTAGTCCAGCTGGCTTATACTCTCTATCTCTTTTTCTCCTGCCGAGAAAAATTCCAATTACAGAAGTATCCGGGCCAATCGTGGCAAAGTACGACCTTCTCTTTCTCTCTTTTGCTCTTACTTCCGTAAAAAAAAGATCGCCGCTTTATAGGTACGTATATATACGTGCACGCGTGGATTACACACACTGTGATGAGGGGGAGAAAGAGATGGAGCTATAAGGAAGGAAAATTGCGCGAGCTTTTCTCTGGGAAAATCGAGAGGAAGAGAAAGAGAGGTTGCACTTTTCTTTTTGATGGCGAGCTATAGTATACCATAGCTGCTGAGTGAGTATACGAGCTAGACACTAGAGTTGGATTCCGAGACAAATGGATGGCGAGAAATGCTGGATTCGCCGAGCGCAGGTGTCGACGTGAGAATGAAATATCGTATGCGTATTATGTTGAGTATTATACTTGTGTAATATCTGGAAAAACAATAACTCTTTGCGCGACTGCATAATGAGCTTATTATTGGTATTGAGCGAAATTGGCTTCACCGCACTGAAGTATAAACTAATCAGAAGCTAATTAGAGAAGTATAGCATTATTGCGTATCGCGGAACTAGGCTAGTTTAACATCTATTACTTTGGCTATATTATCCAAATGCGTGAATATGGCTTCGTTAATATTCATATCGTTCGAAACTATGCGTTGCTATTATGTAGTACGCGTGAATTGTTTTTCGCGGCATTAATACCACAAATAATCCAAACTCGTGAATCGGGATAATAATATGTCCATTATAGATTTCTCTGGAAAATTTAAAAAGA
The DNA here is from genome assembly GCA_012977825.3 of Pteromalus puparum. Classification (NCBI taxonomy): domain Eukaryota; kingdom Metazoa; phylum Arthropoda; class Insecta; order Hymenoptera; family Pteromalidae; genus Pteromalus; species Pteromalus puparum. The sequence goes on along the minus strand of CM053169.1, from coordinate 39,871,836 downwards.
TCTATTCAAGCGCGTATTTTCATCGGGTAAAAAACGCTGTGTGTGCGTGATATCACGATAAATTTTCGCGAGATCTCTCTGTTATCTGAGATAGCATTTCCGAGAGCTTAACGCTGTGTAAGAGATGTCACTTGTTAGGACTGAAATATGAAAGCTTTTGATGCACTAAAAATACGCCCATTAATAGTTCTTCCATCACTTGCTTCCTAATATCCAGGTCAGGACTTTCAAAATTGGATGTTGGCGCGTTTTATATTATATTACTGTCCCACTTTACTTTGAAATATGTATAATCTTGCGAGATGAGAAGTTCAAAATTGTGTTCAGAAGAATGTTTCATTAAGCTCTCCTACACAATTCAACACATTTGTATGGTTGTATACGAGATGATCCAGAGAAAGAATTACGTTATCTTTAACAGAAAGTTCGAAAGAATTCAGGAGGCCTTGCACATTAATGAGTAGGATTATTAAATATCGAGATCCGCAGGTGCTAATGTCAATTAGCATACATTTGCATCAGCTATTGAGGTATCATGAATTTTAATATGAGAGCATAATCTAATCAAATTTAATTCAATCGCTCGACTAGAGTCAGCACTTTTCTACTTCAAAAAGTAAATAAAGAATTCGTAAATAAAAAATCGAATATCAAACTTTTAACGGCTTATGAATGAACGCGAACGAATATAATCCCCGAAATCACTGCACTCAGCACCGTACTATACACTCGGATTCCCGAAACAGCTTACCGGAGGGAAAGAAAAACACGGATATTCGCTTTGCCCTCGACCCTCCTCAATTTTTCTGCTTTCGCGCAAAACCTCCCACACCAGACAAACACACGCTCGCGCGCGCGTGAGCATCAGCCGCTTTTCTAAAAGTCCTATATTCTGCCTCCGGGATGAAACATTCCCGAGTGGCAAAGAAGAGCGAAATCGACAAAGAGACTGACGATAATGAAAAGTGGCACAGGCCACAGGATTGCCAACGTTGGATTTAAGCGTAGTGTACATGTGTGCGTTACTGTGGCGATTAGCGTTTGAAAATTGGGAAAGAAACCGATGCAGCCAAGGAAATCCACATAAAATCGTATTGCGGAGGGATATGACATCAGGTTGAGCCAAACGTAATCGTCCGGTCGATCAGCGATAACGGATCGATCCGCGCGCTGATCTAATCCACATCTACTGCTGAGGATAGGAAAAAGCGACAAACGACTGTCCGGATTTGGTGCGGAGACTTTTTCATTTAAATCTCATTATTGGCTCGTATAACGAGCTGCGCGCCAGGAGAAAATTATTTTCCGAGTGTCCTCTGGATTTCGCGAGAGCTTTCATTCCCAGCGACGATTTCACTGTCCGCCTGGTATGAGCCCTTTTTTGCACCGATAGCACTGACGGAGAAACGGAATAAGAGAAAGATCAAAGTCGCAAGAGAAGTGAATTGGAGGATCAAAGTCGTATACGAGTAGATGGAGGAAAGGAAAATCCGATGATAAGGGAGATTTAAGGATCTCTGCATTAGCGAAATCGCCTTTAAGGGCCACGTGAGGGAGAGGGGCAGATTATGAGCTTGCCTTTTACTCTCCTCGATAATGAGAGGATGATTTTGAAAATTCACAAGCTACACGTCGCGTACTCGCGTTAATTAGTCAACGAGAATAGGATGATTAATGAGGAAACGCCCTTGATATCACCCATTGATCGATTTATTGACGACCAACTCATCAGCCCATATAAGAACCTATAAAAAGGGACGGACCGCGACCTCGTAAAACGTGCATTAATCAAAAGCATATAGGGAGATGAGAACGTCTGTGAAAGTCGCGAGACGTCGTCGTAAAGAGAGAAGTAACCGCGGAAGCTCCGATGCAGATACAATCGCGAGATTGTATTCTCTATTAGTTTATATTATTATACAAAAACTCTTCGTATAATAATATAAATTAGAGAGGAGAACCAAGAAATCGTTGAATATAACCGCAGCCTTAATTAACTCACCCGCCGCAGCGTATCGTGATGGGGGCGTTAAAGCGCTCTTAAAACGTAATTTCCCCAACGAGAGGCTTCTCGCTCACAGCGTAGTAGCGAAAGAAGAAGAAACTGAAGGCGAAAGGGATGACGAGGTGGCTTGGCCCCGAATCCGGCAACCGCGAAATCGGCCAATAAAAAGCCACTGCGTCGCCGTTGAGTAAATGACACCACAAGATTTCCCGTCTTCGATACACCCCTTCTTACTGCCGCAGCTCGCTTCTGTTGTTTTGCTTAACGATCGCGGAACTTTCGCGACTGCCTCTTTGCGCCAGCGGGGGTTAATTTATTGGATCGAGAGTTTTTCCAGCGACACAAACGCTCTTCGATTTGAATTTTATTGGAACGGGCGGCGACGAAGTTTTTAGACGCGCGAGAGAGGTGTCGGACCTCTTTTGTACTTTTTATTGAATTTCCGAGAATGTCCATGCAAGTCGAGAGCTTGGACTGTGATGAGATCAGAGAGATGCGATTTAGAATGATGTTAATACTGCAGCAACAATTTACAACTTTTTGCATAATACGCGTGTCGCATTTTTCGAGTTTTGATAACACAACGCGGCTTTTTCGTCGCTGTGAAAAGTATTTTTCTGAAAATTCTAACCAGCGGAGCAAATATGTCTCTTTCGCTTATTCCCGAAAGTGCACATTCAACAAAGGATGATTAGAATACAGCTGAATCCGGGGCATTTCAGTTTATCATTAAGCAACGATGCGCGTCTGACCCAGTTCGGCGAATTCTACTTGCTAACGTGAAAGCTCTCTTTTATCATCATCCACTTTTTATCCCACGCACCTCCCAAAACCTACGAGTATAGCACCCATATTAATCTTTCGATTCTGTTCCCAGATCGTCAGCTCGCAGCAGTCGATCTCAGGAGCCTAGACGCTTCAGCAGCAGCAGCAGCAGTGTCTTCAAGGCAGACCGTCGAAGATGACGTTGGAGGAGACGCTGCTGCAGCCGGTGCTGCAGCTGCACAGCGGCATCTCAAGCGCTACTGCGATTCTGAATAGCAACGCTAGCAATCTGCTGCTGGACCAGCTGAGCCCGAGCAGCATTGGCTCAACTACTTATCCTGGAGCCTACTACGAGTTCGATGGATTCATCAACGGCACTGGCAATGCCAGCCTCTTCGACGACTCTGACGCCCAGAACTCGAACAAGTTCATACTGCCCTGGTGGCGCCAGATCATCTGGACCGTCCTCTTCGCCGGGATGATTGTCGTCGCGACCGGTGGCAACCTCATCGTCATCTGGATTGTCCTCGCGCACAAACGCATGCGGACCGTCACAAACTACTTTCTCGTTAATCTCAGTATCGCTGACGCTATGGTCTCGACGCTCAACGTCATATTCAACTACATCTACATGCTCAACAGCCACTGGCCGTTCGGCAACCTTTACTGCAAGATTAGCCAATTCATCGCAGTCATCACGATATGTGCTAGTGTCTTCACCCTCATGGCTATATCCATAGACAGGTGAGTCTTTTTTTTCAATTTTCAAGGAACAAAAGCGCAAACCACGGCTTCTTTTCAATTTTTTTTTTTTTTTAATATTTGAAAACTGTTGCAAAAGCTCTCGTAAAAGGTCGCAGAAACGTTTAAAAGCTTGCTCTGATTTACCCGTACGTTATTCCCGAAAACCATCTTAAAATAACTAGATTATTCGGTTTCCACGAAGATACATCCCCTACGACAAAATCGTCTTGGCATCGATAGCCGACATGCGTCATTTGTACATTCTTTCAGCAGCGCTGGCCTTTTTGTTTTCGTTCGAAAATATATTGTACAGAGTAGTGCACACTCCTCCCCCGCACACTGTAGCGTGAAAATTCGCCGAGTTTCCACAATTCAAAATATACAAGTTTCGGAACCGGATTTCACGCGCATAACTTTTCGAACAGAAGTTGGAAAGTAAAGAAAGTTTCGTCCCGTTCTGTAGGACCAGATGACGAACTCTCAGTTATAGCCAATAGCAAATGAGACATTTTGCCGGACACACGAAACTATGAACTCGCCGTCGCATATTACGACGGATTATATCGTTGAGTGATTTTCACGCTAAACAGCAGTAGTTTATGCGCGCGAGAACACCTAAACGGGATAATTAGCCGAACGAATGTTCATAAATATAGCTAGTGGGATTCCACCGAAAATAGAACATCAGTGCGGATAGAATAAAAAATGCAGCTTTTTGTCCGTCACTCTCTTCCTGATGTGCATATAGAACACAGACAGCCGTATGCTGGACTCTCGATACAAAAGAACCATCCATCCATACATGAGAGATCTTGCTCGCCTATACCTCAGCTGTGCCGTTTAACCGACACAACAACAACGGCAGCAGAATCGCGAAAAGTTCCCTCTAAAAAGTGACCTCTCACAAGCTCATCGATGTGCCTCAATAGCCTTCGTAATATATATATTTAAACAAAAAAAGTCAATCCCGGCATTCGATGTGCGGTTGCGCGTACGTTGTCGCGGACAGCGAGAGGACATGTCAATTTCTCGCAGACGACCGGTGTACACGCACAAGTGAGGGATAAGCGCAGGGCGAACCTTTTCAATCGAATATCGATCATACAGGTCACGTATTTGATGCTCTGACTGAAATTTGTATGGATTAACTTTCGCTCAAAACTGAAATTCTACTTTTCGTCTTTACCCCTCAGTCAAGAATGCTGAATTTGAAAATGGAATATTCGTTTGTAAAGTCGTTTCTGCGATACCGATAAAATATGAGAACCGCCGGCGAAATACTAGTCTCTGCAGCTGTTGAACAGTTCGACGTTACAGTTTGTAATTCGGTTAAAGCGAACAGGAGCTGATTGGCTATTGGGAAAAGTTTAAGCTCCCAGAGTACGATCCGAAATTAAAATAATAATTTGATCTTCATGAAATCACTGCATGTATACCGAGTTATATGTAATTAAGAAAATTCTTTGTTAAACTTGGCTGAATTGTTGAAAATTCAGTTTATAATATTGTGATATAGTTTAAACAACTCAGCTAACGATCGAAGCGAGAATTAAAAGTAAAATTAAACTTTCAAGCTCCCTAATATCACCCACGCATATAAAGCTTGCAGACTTGTTGAAACTCGGCCATTTACACACTATAGAAATAGCTGTTGAATCGTAATATCGTTAGACATTTCTCCAACCGCAATGGCAAGTGCTTTGTGGCTGGATTTACAAATGTTTAGCTTATAAACTATCTGTTCAATCGAAAATGCTATACAGACAACTGGCAAGAGACACATGTTTTTGTGTTGCATAGGTAGGCGATTAGTGTCATCTATGATATCAGTTGATTTTTTATTCGTCGGAACGATCGATACCGGCAAGATGATTGATTAATTTCCTTCGATAAGAAAAACATGCGCTTTACGCAATTAGACCGGATTGGTTTAACACAAATTAAGATCGAAAAATTACGTATAGATATCATTCAAAACTTGGCCCTACACATTTGTACGCGTAGGCATAATAGAGAAAGTTTGAAAGAAAAAAAATATCTGATGATGTCAGAAGATAAATATCTACGGGCAAATTGACTTCCGCAATAAAATTAATCTTATGACTTCTTGAATGGCTACCAGATAACAGTAGCTTTTATATTGGGATCGTCGGGACGGAAGCGTATCATGTTCCTCTAAATGAAACTTTAACAATAAAGATAGCGTTATGAAGCGTTAAAAAGTTTACTTGCCGTTGAATTTTTCACACCATAATATGAAATCCAGATGAACCTCTCTCAAGGAATAAAAATTTATCCAGTGACACGCTGGGCGACGTCGAGTTATATATGAGAGAAGGAATGGAACTGCTGACGATAAAGTGGAACTGTCATTCGCGGATATGGCAGGTGAAAAGTGGAAAATTATCGCCCTTTTAATGCGATCGTAGTAACACCTTATCGACAGTTCTTTTTTTTTCATACCAATAACCAGCTACCATAAAAGTATGGATCCTCCGCGTCATTTTAATTAACTTTTTGATCGCGATCCAGCGATTAAACTTGACGAATGAATGTCCAACGTGTATTGAACCATAAAATTCTTTTCAACCATTACCGCATATCGAATTCACGGTGGTTGAAAAAAAAAACATCGCATATAACCGCGTGGATGTTCTCGTTGAGAGCGTAACCAGCCGCTCTCTTGATTTAGCAGAGAGGATGACGCATCGAAAATTTCTATGCCGTATAATGTATTCTAGCCGGCAGCGCGCGCAAGATCCGAGCCAAGGATAGTAAAACAGTGTATAGCCACCGAGTCTATTCGTGCGTGTACGTGTATAGTCGTATGAGGCATCGATCGCCGTCTCAATCGAGTGAGCTCCGGAATTCCGTTTGGTGCATAAACGAGGTCGGAAAAACATCACATATTCCATACCGGCTGAAGAACAAAGAAAGTTCGGCTACTCATAGTAATATACAGTGTATAAGACGAAATTGAAATCAGCAACAGTATATGTATACAGCAGCAACAAATATATAGGAATAGTAGGCGGTCGGTGATATTTTGGATGGGAAGTGGGCGGAGGGTATATATACACAAGAGGCCCATGGGTGCACTCGTCGTACGCGTAACCCCGCTATCCACTAGATTTTGGCAACGGAGGTAGGCGTATAAAAAATAATACGAATACGAGAGGAAAGAAAAAATCGAGCGCGCGTCTCCCGTGGGAATATAGCCGACAAGTGCGTACCATGCGGTAAGGAGGCTTGTGCGTGCGATTAGGACCAGGCGCTTGAGTGGGTAGATGGACTTAAGGAGGCTTGGTCGTTTATGAAATAAACGACAGAATGCTCTGAAACTTGAGGATTATCTTAATAAAGTATGCCAAAGTTGTTTGAAAAAAAAAAGAAAAACCATGGTTGACGACCTCATTTTCGAAATAATCGCTACCGAAAAATTGCCACTTTAACACGCAGTCTTATGTGATATATCCTCGTCAAAATCGAATAATACTCCGCAAGTAAGCAAGGGGTTTTAATGAGTCAATATATTATACTAATACTTTTGATTGTGAGAAATCTATTCGTTTCATAAAAATATAGGGTTGACGACTTTAATCAAAAGAAAAGTGTAAAAATGTATAAAATGTGAGATTCTGTTGTGTCACAGCTACCGCTAATACGCATACCTTTTGCAATTTTCTGGCAACTTTTTTGTAACTTTTTCGCGTTTTGTTACTTCTCTACTTGGATATGACTTAAAGCATTCGTAAAATACGTGCACCCACGGGGCCCCTCGCTTGATACGGCAGCAAACGCCCAAGCCTCCTTAGCAAGTAGTAAGACTCGTGCACGCGTCAGACACGACGCTCGCAGGATCCGCATGAACTGGAGCTTCTGAGCATAAATCAAGCGCAAAAACTATAGAGCTGATCCAAGTCAAGCCTCGGAACTCTCGATACAGTATAATAATAAGCTGCCCAGTCGACCATCTCTGCAGCCACGATGGCGTTACAAATTACACAAAGCGCGGACCGGCGATCCCTCGCCTAATCGGATTAGTCGCACGAGACTACGGAGGAGAACTCTGTACTGCAGGACTCTCCTGGAAGGTCCGGCGATAAGTCCGTCTTCGTATATATATATAGGCGGCCGATTAGCCTCGCGCTATTGATTGCTCTCCCCGTCGTGACCCCGTCCGGCTCCTCCTGCCACGTCCCAGTCCTCTCGCCGAGCCGTAATTCTCTGATGCTGTATAATAATTTTCCGATCCGCGCCACACACCCCCCTCGATGCGTGGATAAACGAGGACCGATCGCCCCGCATATGCCAGGCGTCAAGAGCCCGAGACGTTTGTCATCGGCAACTCTCTGCGCGAGGTAGGCGAAAATTGCCGAGGGTTGGTTATGGGGACGGGGATTGAGGAATCGGGCTCGTGGCGGGTGTTCATTGATTAAGATTTTTTCTTTTTTCGGAAATGCTCTCTTTCTTACTGATTGATTAATATGCATATTCCACGATTAGTATACGTTTACTACTGATAAACCTTTTTATACAAAAATTGGAGAAAAGCTCTTAATTTCTTACAAGTACTCTTAAGCTCTAAACAAGTTCACACTATTTTTCTTAATTCGGGAAGTGTAAATTTACAAAATGGGGTTATACCGCTTCCACTCGCCGCACACTTTACGGTTGGTAACTTATATGCTCGGCGATTCTCTTATTCTCGCGCGTATACTTCCCTTGTTCAATTTCCCAAAAAATAAAAAAAATGAAAATCTATAATCAAGTTGGGAAAGTTGCATATTAGCCGCAATAACGCTGCGAAGCACGTGCTCGAAATTTATCGATCGGCCATATCAGAAAAGCTATACCCGTTCCCAAAACTTGGGGACTGCAGCGATTTATGAAGATTCTTCGCAGAGTGATATTGCATTAGATGCTCCAGCTCCCAAAGATATGCACGCGCGTTTAATGGTATAACTAGCAAGTTTCGGCTCTATATCTATAATTATATTATATGCTTCGCCAGGCAGAGATCCGCCTAAACTACTCGCGAAACTGCGCTCCTCGGGCAATGGCTGGCAGCGTCTGGCGCAACTGTTCACTGCAAGTTACACATGCTCGTATGCCTGTATAGTGCGAGGCGTGAATTATTCTCAAAGTCCGAGCGAGACCCATGTGTGCGCATGCCGTTGAGAGAGAGAGAGAGAGAGAGAGAGAGAGAGAGAGAGAGATGGATTACGGTGCCCCTGCGGTGTGCATAGAGCTCGTGCGGTTCTTTAGTTCCGACGCCTGCAGCTTAATCAGTCCTCGAAGAATGATCTGTGAGATATAATATAATCAACACGCTGAAATCAGAACTCGAAGTTTTTCCGCTCAACTAGGGAAAGACGGTAATATCCACAGCAGGTATTTATGTGCGTGTGTTGGCGTTGAATTCGAAAATTCATTTTACGCAACGTAAAATGTTCAAAGTTGAAGTTTTATTAATGTTTCCGACAAAGCTCTATCGGTGCAGTGTTACTACAACGGACGGGACATGCAATAAATATATACACTCACAAGACAAGCAACGAGATTACAAAATAAAAACGTAAATATATAGAACATGAAGGATATACGCTTTAAATTCCGTGGCGTCTGAACCTACATCCAGTTTAGATCGTTGAAATTAATCAGAATTTTTTTTAAGTATATACTTTATACACATGTACATATTCATGAGTAGTTGAAATATTCGACTGTTTATTGATGGTGCAACTTGAAGCTACGTTTTTCACAAAATGCAAATATTCATTTTCATAACATCGTATATTGAAACGACAAGGACAGAGTTGTGGTAAAAGCAAAGTAAAATAAACATATCAATAAATCACTGCAACTAGATCAAACAGAGACTTCATGATATATTTGGTTTGGAGAGCTTGTAGCAGACATCGATTTTATTATCTCGTCTGTGAAACCGATAATAAACAAAAGTTTTCGCTGTTTTTATCGAATATTACAGCAATGTATGCTTTTATAAAAGCATTATTACATAAGAATAAAAGTATTTACCAATTTTTTTTATATATATAATTTTCATTGTTACTGATTGTGAGTACATCTTATTAGGTAGTAAAGTTCTATGGTATACGTAATATAATATCACTATAGGCGTTATCCAATAGGCATCAAGTCATAATCATATATACCATAAATTCCTTCCACTTTGTTAAAGAGTATCTAAAATTTGAGTTTAGTTTATTTGAAGACTTAACCGTGACAGTAATACGCTCTATAACTGTTAGAGACTGATATTACGTGTTTTCCCTTCTCATCAAATTTTAACCTGCTATAACAAAATCTGCTACAACAAGCTCTATAAATTTAAATGAACTGCATTATTGTATATAAAGCTAAAACTGCGACTTGCGTAATATTCTACAAATATTTCAAAACAAATTGTGTAAGCAGTATAACTGTATAATTTGAATCACAATTGTCCAGCGTATGTGGATTTTTAACGTACAGCAGTAATTTTTCGAATTTGAGTAGCTTTAAATATAGTTATTAAATTATCAACTGGTGTAGAACGCAACTATAAGTTGTAAACCAATTATTAAAGTCCAAATGCTCTAGCTTTACGGTATTTAAGACTAAAACGTTAGAAAATTATCAATCGAGCTCATTCAAATTAAGCTCTTTTCACTCAGGTAGAACACCGTATGCAGTCAACGTTTGTTCTGAAGTGAAAAGGCAACGAGCGACTCCGCGGAAAGAAACTTCTGAATAAACATAAAAGATTTCTCCAGGTGCGACACTTCTCGTATAAGTTTAACTTTCTTATGTCACTCTGGCCACAAGTATAGCTCATTTTCCAGCGATTGCTTTCTTTCCGAACTTCTACAAAGTGCGGATGAATAGTGCAACGAGAGAAAAAGCACAATCTTCAAGATCCCCTGCTAAAATGACAATGTCTGTTACGTCTGGCTTCATAGCGACTTTTACTTTATCGTCTTTCTTCGAGCTATGATTGTCTGGCTTATCATTCAATTACAAACTAAGAGTTGAATTATACAATTTATGAACTTTATGCTGATGAAACACGAGGTGATCAAAAGCATATCAATCATCGCAACGACCTCGTATACAATTGTTACAGCTTCTTGATTGACGCGTAATACATTTTCTCAAGCACATAACCATTCGAAAACAGTTCCATAAATAAGCCGCTAAACGAGCAGCCATTAAGCCTACATACACAACAGTCGCTTTCGTAAATAAATCGCCCCAGACCACGATCACGCTGTGAAAGAGGCATATTTCTTCACGAGAGAAGGAACCGCCTGCGTAAGCGATAGAGCTGCCGACAAAAAAAAATGTTAAAAATGCTTGAGAAAGAACCTAAAAGAGAGAAGTCTTTTTTTGCGAGGACGAGTGTGTAGGGTACGATAACCCTATATTAAAAGAAACAAATGTGCTGAGACCAGGCTTAATAACAAAGGCGTTATACTACACGGATCATCTTTTTTCTTTTACATATATTCCGACGTTTCCAAGAAATGACAAGCGTACATTATACGTGTTGGCCGACTGTCCTTGTCAATTTGTCATGTGAGCGCGAATTTGCGTGAAATTTGTATCGGGAGCTCGACTGCGTGATAAACGACCAGGAGGGGCCGAGATTGTACATTTCACCCGACGAAATCGGCTGGTTTTTTTATTCGTGTATATGCTTATATTCGCTGCTTCGGAATGACTGCGGAAAAGGGGGATTCCAGCAAGAAAGATCAAGCGTTCACACTTGCGTCACTTCCGGTATCGAGAGATTGAAATTCTTTTCGGGTGACGGAAGCAAAGCTCGATGGTACTTTCTCTGTAAAAAAGTTAGTCTTGAGATGATAAACGAGGAGCAATTTACTTTCTCATCTTATTACGCCTCCCGAGACATAATCTATGAATTACCAGCCAAAGTTTATGCCTAAATCATGGCCCATTGTAATCGCAACACTTATATACAGGCACGCAATAACAATAACATCGTAGATATATGACCTCGTTTTTCCATATCACGTTTAGAATCTTCTATATTGATTTGAATAACACAGCTAGAAGATGCTCCACTGATCTTCCTTCCTTCCTTCCTTCCTTCCTTCCTTCCTTACCTTTTCCTTCTAGCGAGTTTTTCACATTTATCACTCTCGGCGAGCAGGAAAACTTTGTTTGCGACTACTCATGAAGTCCATTATAGATATGTATATTTTCAGGGGACAGAACTTGTCATACGCGTGGCTGCGTCAAACGCATCCCCAAAATTGAAGTTCGTATGTCTGTACACTTCCGTGCGCAGAATATAATATAGCGTCTCCCTAGGCCGCAAGCTGGAAGTAGGGGAAATGCCGGCGAGTGAGGAAAAAATGAAGGCCAAATATTTACGTGTCTATAGGAACACTTTATTCCGCATGATAAATTGCCGCTGAGTCTTGATTCTTCCTTTTTTAAGATCTACTGGATTACCTTCTTACGCGGCTCTGCGGCTCCCGCAAGCGAGCTTTAGCTTTATTAACTTTGAAACTCGTATATTTAGATGGAATTTTATGATATTGCGCGAGACAGCGCACACGCGCGTCCCCCTAGTGATAAAGTTGATTGCGTTGAGATTTAATAAAGAAGGAGGGAATGCTTCATGCTGTAACGTGCTTTAATGAGCGTGTAAGCCAAAGCGGGCGGAAAGCTCTCTTTCACTTATATGTGATGAATTTGCACTTAATATAATCCAACAGCTTGCGTGATATTTTGCTTTTGCGCTTTTTATTGCGTTATTTTTGAAATTTGACCGTTTACTTGAACGTTTGAAGCGTAACTATTCGAAGAATTCAAAAAGGATTTTTAAAAAATTTTATTCTATAATAAGTAACAGTTTTGCTATATTTTTTACATTACGTTCCGATAAGAATATTTCATCATTTTTTCAGTGTAAAGCACAAATCGTAAAAGATCAGAACCACCGCAGCGTTAAAAGGAACGCGTCGGTCGTAAAAATTACACAGACCTCGCAAAAAAGTTGGGAAAGCTATATCTTCCTCTTTCGTGGAGACGATCGATTGGCCGCAAACGTACACACAAGTTCTTGGCTCGCGAAAAATCGTCCACCCGAGTTTCTCTCATACTGTGTGTGCGTCTATAGGAAACGCCCGCGACGACGAGACAGCTAGACGAGATAGCGCGAGGGAAATCGGGCAAACTTGAGTCTCCGCGCGATACTTTGACAGGACGCATCCATTCCATTTTCGAGTTGCACGCTATCAGCGGGGAGAACGTTGGCCGCAAGTAGTCTGTCTCTATGTACGTATACACCTGTCTAGGGGAAGCTTCTTCGAGTTACCGATGAGGCCATAAATGAATCGGAAACTATGTTCGCATCCTCTCCAATTTTCGCCGCTCGAGATGCCGTAGAAGAGCGGCGCATTTGTTTTTATCGCGGTCTGGCGAGCATCGAAGAACGAGCATCTTATTTGCTTTGATTTATGTTTCCGAGCTTTAAGCAGTAGTGTGCAGGGATGAGCTCGATGGGCTCCGCTACTCTTTTTGCGGACTGGACTAGAAGTGTGCTTGAGGTATGGCTCGAGGCTCTTTGTTTCTTTATTTTGAAGTCATCGAATCGAGGTGTATCGTTGCAAGAGATAGATCGTTGTTTCGAGGAAGAAGATAAGTCGAAACTGCATTGCTTACGGAAATGCAGCTCTATATATATCTTCCAATTCGATTTTCAGCTGATAAAAGAACAAGAACGTATATAGATGTGAGACCACCAAATGTGACTCATTGTTGTCAAATGCAACGATGAGTATAAACACAAAAATAGGACGTGGAGACTATGTACGATGCTTTTTCAAAAGTATGCCAAACTATTCGTAGCTCATTTTTGACCTGAAAAATGAGCAGCTATCCGGATCCTAACATTTCTTTTTTTACTGGCATGTATACCGATTATTCGAAATCGAAGCACAAAAAGTGCGAATTCATGTAGGCTGACATTAGCTGATTGATGTAGTCACCGCATATAAAAGGTGGTGGAAAAGTAATCCTTGAATTGGTCACCATTGGTATATAAGAAAGCCTAGTTTAAATGTTGAAAACTGAAGTTTTATGCGCACTGTATAATCGGAATAAAATAGATTTAAACAGTTTTATCAAATTCGAGTATTTCAATCATATTATACTACCGAAATTCGCCCGGTATAATAGTGTTCTGTAACTCTATTATCTGATGTGCATTACTCAAGTTACTTTGACACAATTTAATGAGGAATGTTATTCGAGTAAGCATAATTTTCGCTTCTGTTTCATCAAGTGTAACACGAAGAGCTTTCAAACGAATAGGTTCATACATTCAATCAACTGAAGCTTTAATAGAATAATCCCAGAGTTGCGTCAAAAGATTTAAAAACAGTAACGCAAACAAGAGTAAATTTCGAAAGTACTTCTTCCAAGCGAATTTATATTGTACAAATGCATATGTAAGTATAACCGCAGCGGTATTAATTAAAAGTGTAAAAAACACAACCTCTTTGTAGTTTCTCGAATTTCGTTTGTCCATAAATTTCCTCACACTCATGCATATTATACATGACGTCACAACGTCTTATCTTACGATTTGCACTCAAGCTAACTCGCAAATTCGCTCAAGACAAACATCCAGGCACGAAGATGATTCTGGTGGGTATAGGGGGAAACACTTGGCACGCGACATTTAACTTTAATTTGCAGATGCTGAAATAAATCAACGTCAAAAAGCTCGCCACAGATGGTCGAAAATAAAATGGCTTAAAGGGAGTTTTTCCGAGTTCGCGCGTCAAACAAAGTCTTTCCAACGAGTTTCGCGCTTAATTTCCGATTTTGTTCATTTTCTCTCTACCTTTACGACTGCCTCTTTTACTCTTATTCGTTGCGGTTAAGTACTGGTTGAACGTGAAAACTCCCAACAAAGAGGAGTAGAATTACCGCGCGCGTGGCGTTTTATCTTTCCCGTGATATACGTTATATAACCGGCGAGACGACGATTTTCCAACTCTTTTTTTTTGCGGCCGTAAATTTGTCCCTCCACGAAGCGGTAAAAAGGTGATAATAAAATTTGAAATATTATACTCTATAAAGCGACGATCATCGATGTCTGTATACTTTGCAGGGTTATATGAGTCGTCGAGTTATAGTATCAGTGACTTTTGAATCATTATTGATTTATGTGTGTATTAGTTGTGCGTTGTAAGTATTATATGACACAAGTTACATTTTCCCCGACCGATATCTAAAAAATGTCACGGATAATGAGATTATAAATTTACACTTATATTATACAATAGATTCAAAAGGATATTCGTCTATTCAGTACAGTGCACAAACTGAAGTCACTAGTTCTAATACAAGTTACAGTTTACACTGTAAGTTTTGTTGTACATTAAAACTAGCGCAAATACACGTGTTTAATCAAACTGCAATTTTCCGCGCAGCAAGAAGAACAAGCTTTGCACTAGTGATTTATTATCCTGGACCTTTATAATTCGCGAAGCGAAACTGTTAACACTCAGAGCTACTCTCCCCAACATACGCATTAGCTTTTTGCTAGAAAAACCACGCCGCAGCCACGTTATTATCAATCTTAGTTGTGTCCGGACAAAACAAAAAGAGGATATAGCGACAAGGACCTACTGGTACCCTAAAATTACGTATAATCTAATTCGTTACTGTATGTGTATCTATGTGCGAGGATTGAAGATTCGCAGAACAACCGTTTGGCTGATGAGTTCTCGATCATCCAAGGCCAACGAGAGTTCGAAACGCGCTCGGATTGCGGAGACGCTTTTATGTATTGGTTGTTGCGACGAGAGCACGAGCGGCGAATCAATTTCAAGGAAGCCTTACATATAGATATATGTGTGTGACCAGGACCGACGATATGCCTGATGAGTTTTTCTCGGACGTACCGGTTTTATAGGATCCGTTTCCGATTTATTGGCAGCGTTTTATTCGGGCTTTGTAATACGATCGCGGTGGTGTATTCAAGAGGTGGATGGCTGCTGTGACAAGGATGCAAGTAGATGCCTGACGAGAGTAGTCAGACAATGTTTGATATTTTACCCGAAAACTGTTCCATGCTTCTTCTAGTAATTGGAACAGTGTAACCAAGTCTTTAAAACAGCGCGAGTCGTCCCAATTCAAACGACCGCGCGAAATTTTGAGTTATCAGACACTTGCTGCTCGCGGTGCGAAACGTCCATAACTAACTAACTTGATCCTCGCTCGGTCGGGCCGCTTTTCATCCGTTTGTTAATCCAGTCACTCGCTCTCTTTTATTATCCGCGCAGCTTTCCGAAAACACAGAAGAGCGGGACTGCAGCATTCAACAGCGCAGTTCACATTATTGTCTATCATTGAATGACGCGTCAACTGCAACAACTCAACTTTTATTCTCTGACGGTATTTTATTTTCCAACGACGGTCACGACACGTCTCTTGCTGCGGTTCGCGATCGTGTCGAATCATGACGCGACGCTGTACAGAGAGCAATCAGTCAGCGGAAATGAATTGTCCGTTGATTGAACTAATAATGCGCCCTATACTACAGCTGCAAGGGTGGCCGGAAATCATATATATCGCGTGAACCCTCAATTGCGATTCAATTGTAATTAAATCGAGCGAAGAGCCCGTTACAGGTCGCACGAGAGGGTCGAGAAGTATTCCAATTGAATCGTGTACGTGAGTATTGCGATGCAGGTTTGAAAAATTAGTGGAAACAAGCGAAGGCGAATTTTCGCAGACATTGATAAATTGCGAGAGGCAGCATAAGTATTGTGAAAACAAGCTGGGATGCAGTTGCTTTTTTCGCGTTTGCATACGTGAAACTACACACAATAGAAACTCGACACGCGCGGCGTTGAGGAAAAAAGCAAAACAAGCCAGATTTCTAATGAGAAGCGCGAACCAAATACGCACCCGACCATAGCCGGCCTCATTCTACTTTGCGAGATTTTTCGACTTATGGTATAGCGTTTAACCTTGCCATAGCCTTCACTTGCACACTCGCCGAAATTCATACAACACACTTGAATGCTTGCCAAAAGCTGGAGAATTAATGCATGAACTGGTTATAGAATACACTGCGCTCCCGATGCATTACCGGTTTTCGCTTGAATTACCTATTTCTCCTTTTTTTTATTTTATGCAAAAACTACGGGAGTTTAATTGACTCGCCGCAAGGGATCGAATGTAACATTCTCTAATAATCTTTTTTCCTCCTGTCATGATGAACAGTGAAAAAAAGAAGCGTATCATATAGCTCTAGCAAACGATTGATTGTTCACCAAACATCTCTCTGGTGTTTCGAAAGTACTACTATTACGAGGCAAAACTCATACAGCTATAAAATTAAGTAGATGCAAAACTGAGCAAAAATAGCCACGGGAATAGATCAAAACGTTATATATAAATAAAAATGTAATCGACTGCGCAAACTTTCGTCATGTGAACGAGCCATATTCAGCTTTAAAGAACATCGAGAGAAAATCGATTCGGCGAACAGATCACCCCGACAGAAATTTGGTTATATAGTATAAATATATATAATTAACCCTGCATTATACTTTTACTTAAACATGGCGATTTTAAACGCGCTTCGCGCGCAGTTACAACATGAGCGGTCGAAGCAGCAGACCAAACGAGGCAGTTGTATTATTGGTAGCACGCCACTATATCTAGATTCGGCGCGAGTATTGTTATGAGGGCAATGAAAAAGTGCCTATGCGCCACCTGTCTTTGTTAGTCAGACACTACCAGAAAGTTGAAAAGGTGGAGATTGAAGCAGGTCAATTCAAAACTGCTTTGGTTTGGTAATCGATATCGCTCTGAAGCGGTCTGATTTTATTACAAGCATTATTCCTTTACTTGTCATTATTACAAAAAAATAAAACTTCGAATTCAAAATCGAACCGCAAACGCGCCCTTTTTTAACTGACCAATCAGATGACAAATAGATATCCTTCAAGATCGAAACTTAAGGTTGGATATGGAGAAAAAAAAACGTTTAACTAAAACTAAAAAAGGGCATAATTTGATGGTAGAGATAGGAAAAACTAAAAATGAGCGGCATTGCTTAACACTCCCTTATAAAAGATTACAATTTCAACATTGTACAGGCTACAGGATGCTCCACTCAACGCCATTAAAAAGCTTTTAGCTATTACGCCGTGAAATTACGACACCGAGCGGTGCAAACATTAGTCGTTCATATAATAAACAGCCGTATTTTGTTATTTTACACAGCCTCTGTAGTAGCTGTTTAACATAATCTTAAAAAAAAAACACCGTTACGAGACCTTTAACTAAACGTATTACCGTTTAATTTTCACCCATCCTATTAAAATCACTCGCTAACCTGCCCATATTCTACATTATTATACATACTCTTGTTTTCAAGGCACACTTTCGAAGCATAATTACCGCGATTGTTTAGACAAATAACCGCGAAAACGAAACCAACAGCAACACTACAAAAAAGTCACATATCCAGTCATCCTGTTATTATCACGTTATCAGCGATAAGCAAAATACGCGTAGCGTGCAAACAAAAGGAGCGTCTATCCGTAGAAGCATAAAAGAATAATGTCCACAACATCCCCTGCGGCTATACACACACAAACATGCATATACGTAGAAGAGAATCTCCGAGGCAAAAGAGAAACAGAGTGAGCAAATAATCTTATACATATGTGCCTCAGCGCATGCATTATGCATCCTTTATCCACGCGCAGTAGTCGTTTTGCTCCTTATCGATCCAAGATCTTTCCTTTTAACGTATTCCTAGCCGAAAAAGTTTAGCAGTAGGGGAGCTATACTGTCGGAATTCCAATGATTTAGAGCATTTTTCTTGCGTGGAGTATACCCTCTATTTTTGTCGGCGCCTGCAGTCCTCGGATAGGGGGTTAGCATTCGAAAGGATTCAAGGACAATTGAAAAAGCCCAAGGAATTAATTTTTTGATATCTCCAGTCCGGCTCTGCTTTTTGTTTGGCTGCAGGGAGGGATTATCTCCCGTCGCGACTTGTATTTACAATTCGTTATACACGTAGGCCAGTGCTGGGGATTTTGTTGTTCTTTTTCTTTCCACAAAGCTCGGATTCAATTTGATAACGATTCTTGGTTGTTTGATAAGCGCTTTAACTGCGCCCGTCGGATTATATTCGCGTTATATATTACATAATATACAAAAAACGCTTATTTGAATATCAGAGCTTCTGTGCAAAGGAATGAAAAGCGACTGTCAATTTTATCGCAACTCCTGGTAACTACTGCGACCTCCATTAAAATGCAAATGCGTCGTACATTTGGGATTTTTTTCTTATCTACTACTACTTCCGAGAACTTTATACTGTCTGTTTCAATGACAATTCCCTCTTCGTGATGAGGTGAATTCTCTCGCGTAT
The DNA here is from genome assembly GCA_012977825.3 of Pteromalus puparum. Classification (NCBI taxonomy): domain Eukaryota; kingdom Metazoa; phylum Arthropoda; class Insecta; order Hymenoptera; family Pteromalidae; genus Pteromalus; species Pteromalus puparum. Next base: position 39,852,877 of record CM053169.1, on the reverse strand, counting down.
CTATATAGCATCAGAAATGCCTCATCGCCATTGTACTCTCCATATTAGGCAATGCACCACTCTGAACGAGCGACGTTTGTCTTTTCCGAGCATGCCGAGTATCCCGCTCCCGCAGCAGCGCATTCTTCACGTTAAACCAGCTACGATGATTTGTGCATGCTCTTTCGCTCGAACGAGTGGCGCATGCCGCGTGCCGCTTTCTCTCTCATCCACGAGCAAATGAATCGTCTCGTAATGAATTGCCATTAGTATTTACGAGCTTCACATCACGCGCGCAGCTATCAAATTTTTTGAAAAAATCGTATCGTCCCCTCGATTTATGGCTTTTGGTTTATTAATAAAAATCAATCTGTTGCAGAGTAAAATGCTCTAGCTAGGATCCGTTCCAGTTTATTTTCATTTCGCCGCGCAGATTGTCCCTGATGGAAGAGCCGGCGGGGTTATTTTCATCCTCGACGCGTATAGGGCTGGTGCACGATCTCTCTTTCGACTATTTTCTCCACCTGGGCTTAGCCCGGGCGATTAATTGTTTTTGATTGGGGGCTGAAAAAAGTGGCTCAACTGGACTTTAGTTAAGTGTGACTAATGATCCGTGCGCGCGTCTCGAATGAGCTTTAGAGACTTTTATGGACTTTAGTTTTAATTGATTTTTCACGTGCGAAAATTGTTTTACGATGACGAACTTTGTCGGTGAGAAAAAGTGCACAGGAATACCATAACAAAATTGCAGAAAATTAATCGCATCTGGAAAAGAAATTACGTAGAAAAGTCTTAAAAATAAGCCCGCTAGAGCGTTCTGAAATCCGCCGCCGAGACAGGACAATCTTCCACTCAGGCGTCGATACGAAAAGGCACAGGAGAGTAGGTGTTCGTATGATATACAGTGAGGATAGTACAGTCCAACGTGATGCGCATTGTCTTCACAAAGCATGAAAAACGAGCGGGACCCAGTGAATTTCCAAAGCGGCAAGTCATGCCGCTCTCGAGGATCAACAATTATGATCTATGTCCGACGAAATCGCTCGTCAAGCTTTTACGAGCGACTCGAGTGAACGGTATCTACGCATATAGACATACACACACGTAGTGCACAAAAGACTTTTGATACGAGGGATTTCCGTTCGATTTGTTCGCAGATACGTGGCGATCGTGAATCCCCTGAAGCCTCGGATGGGCAAGAGGACGACCCTGTGCATAGCCGTGGCCATCTGGGCGGTAGGTGCCGTGCTGTCCTTGCCGATGCTGCTTTTTTACACGACTTTCACCCATAACTTCCCCAACGGCGAGGTGAGGGTAATCTGCTATCCCAGTTGGCCCGACCAGAACAACAGCGGGCAGAGCTACAACGAGTATCTGTGAGTATAATTATGCTGCCATGTACACTTGAAGCTTTTGAAGTGATAACTTCTTATGGGACGGTGAACCTACAATGTTTGTAAGTTCTGGAATGCGTTACGGTGGTGTCTATAGATATACTGGTATACTGGTATAGCTTTTTAGGCCTCGGTTCAGCAGCCCCCCTCTTCGCGCCCAAATCTAAATATAGCTTGTTTTACTCCATTCGGGCCCTCTCTATGCACGCTGCAATAAGTATACATATAGCTATACTCTCTTATGCGATCACTACCACGCACAAAAAATTTATATTGTGTAAAAATTCTCTATATTATATTACGTGTGTGCATGTCGTGTATCTGTTAGTATACGAAGCCAGCGCTCCTACTGGATATTTTTTAAATACTGGGATCCTCTAGTGGTACATCCTAATATATACTTAATTAAAACTGAAGACCAATTACAATAATACAAACACGTGATAAAATTCTCACAGAAACAATCTTTAGATGAAAACCATCTCATAATTTTAATTATTAAAAATGCCTCCGATCCTCATAATAATTTATTGCTAGCTGACAGCATAACGTTTTTCAGACGGATACTCTGATAATTTTATTATAAAACAAATAAAAAGTATACATTGCTTTACACGTCAAATACTTCTTTCAGGATCTCACTATTAAAAAAATCGTAGGCATACGGCACTGCCCACAGTGCCAAAAATATGCTCCGAGTGTGCAAGTATAATTATGCGAGAGAGGGTGAAAGTGGACATCTTCAAAATACAATATAAAATATACTTCAATATTCGATTTTTCAACGTTAAACAAGTTCGATCACATAGAATTATACATTCCATTTACATCAATTTAAGTTATCACTTCTTCCACCTCTCTACGCGCGAGACCTTCTGATTGATGCTACTTTGCCGAGAGTTAATTTCTGGAGGAGAGGATTTTCGTGTGTCCTGTATTTTCGGCTCGTAAATTCACGCCAAGAGAGAGAGAGAGAGAGAGAGAGAGAGAGAGAGAGAGAGAGAGAGAGAGAGAGAGCTTGTACTCTGAAGTAGTTAAATAAATGCTCATTTGAAAGTCTTTGGTAATTAATTTCGAGATAAAGAAAGCGACAATCTAATCGTCGGCCATCTAAATTGTCGCATTATTTTAACTAGCCGAGTCTTAATTTAGACGATACAGAAAGGTATTGTGTTGGATTTTCGGTATAGTGAAGACCCGCGTCAATTATGTTTCATTTGTTGCATTTGGATTTGTAAATTACACGAAATGGATAGATATATTTTAACGTTATTATACCCTGGTAGAAGCGGTGGCGATAATCAGGCGGGAAACCAGAACTGTACCAGAACTGTACGAACTCGGTTGGAACTCGTGTTCTGATCTGGCGAAAAATCCCGCCAAAACAAACATGAATTCTCGAGAGTTTCTAGTCTCCGCCAGCTGTTGCGCGTGACATGCACCCTAACCCTACTTTTGCTGTAGCTTTTGATGGTCTGAACAGAGAATTTGTTGCTCCGTTTGTCGCTTACGTTGAAATTGTCGACAACCTTCGGAGTATATTTTAAGGTTAGATTGCTTTTTTACATACACATGTATCGGAGTGAGACACATCGTCACGATACGATACGATATCCATACGGCGCCCATTCAGATGACACTCAAAATTCCAAATCTGAGTGCAGGGCGGCGTTAGCTCATTGGCAGAGTGCGTGCCTTGAAATCCTGACGTCCACGGGTCGATTCCCGGCGGCGCAAAAAAAAATGTATTATTCGGTATTCTATTGTACTGTACCGTATCGTAACGATATGTTTAGCTCCGTACATGTATATATACTTATATCGCTCGCTTGAATAGCACCTCAGGCGGGTATAGGCTATCCTGAGCGTTAGTATTGCGTGGTGTAAAGTGTCGACTGCTCACGCATGCGCAGATGCTTATTCAAACGAGTTTCAGCCGAGAATCCATGTACATTTTTCCTATGATTCTCCCGAGAAAATCTGGCGAGTAGCTAGAGTACTGACTAGATTTTTACCAGATTTTGACACGCATTAATTCTGAATTTGAAATTTGTTTTTACCATAAATTAACGTGGATTTCTCCGAATCCTCTCCGAACGCATTTTCAATAATATTTACCGTTCCATTAAATAAACATTAAATTACACGTCAGTTCACAAGCAACAATGATTTTCCTCGCAATCGAGTACGCTATAAACCAGTTCCACGACAATACGCGCAATTTTCAATTTCGAATTGACTGCACAGTACCATAAAAAATCTATTCCGAGAAACGGGCCAGAAACCTCGCACGCTCGCGTAATCAAAGACGCAAACTTATTCCACGAATTCTATCAAACGCAGTAGCAATAACGCACTAAAATAAAAATAATGAATCTCGCTCGCCTGTCTACAGGTACAACGTGATCTTTATGATCCTGACGTACTTCCTACCGATCGGTGCGATGACGTTCACCTACGCCCGAATCGGAGTCGAGCTTTGGGGCTCGCAGAGCATCGGCGAAGCGACGCAGCGCCAACTTGACAACATTCGCAACAAACGCAGGGTAAGGACTGTCTCATATAGACGCATCCATCGCACTATCGTTAAATTTTCATTCACCGCCGCGCATCTCTTCAATTTTTCAAGCACGAATTAATAATAAACCAAGCTCGTTATTCTCGTTATCCTTATCTCTGCGACTTGGTGTATTAACAGAACGCACAGCCGAGTGTACAAACATAAATACGAAATTATCTACGACAGAGTGGTTAAAGCACAATAAAATTGTGCCCTACGAGTCCCTGCTCTTTCTTAGAAAGCAGATAAAAAGAGGAGCAGAACGAACGTCATCAGTTATTCCCTCTTCGCCTTTTCTTTTTTTCTCTCTCTCTCTCTCTCTCTCTCTCTCTCTCTCTCTCTCTCTCTCTCTCTCTCTCTCTCTCTCTCTCTCTCACTCCAGCCCCTATCGTACTTTCGTGCCGGAATTTATAAATAAATTCGTGACCGTTTCTTTCTCTTGACCCAGTATATACATGGCGCCATGCGTATAGCTCGAGGGAAGAAAAATTACGTCCCGTTAACAAGAAAAGTTTTTATCTGTCGGCTGGGCGCTACCTCTCCTCAATCGCGCCGATTATATGCTTACGCTATCAACACTTTTTTATCGGGGGAAGTATTAGTCGACTTCCCTCAAGGTCAATTATATTTCAGACGACCGTGCGAGTAATAGTAATTGATTTGTTATTTTCCTTTAAAAAATTATTTTATTTGTATACTCAGCATATTGCAATAATGAAATAATCTCATAAAATTATCACGAAAAACATCGTTACACGACACATATAACACCGCCACAAACACATTAACTCATAACTCGATCCGTCGTATCAAGCAATGTATACGAGTACAACCATGGTAATCGGATGATCTTAATCGCCTGGCATCACTGGAGAATTCTCCAAAGGCGATACACATGTACGAACACACTTACTCACCTCGGAAAAAGCAAATTAAAGCATCGCTATAAGGCAGCGGGTAAATTGACATCTGACCGCGTTGGAAAAAAATTTTCGACGCTTCCTGTCTCGACCCACATCCCTCGAAGCCATTAAGCTGCCTATTATGTATACAATATTATGTTGTGCGCCCATCTCCAATTAGTGAAAAAACGTTAAATAAACTGTGTCGAAAATGGGATGATGCGCGAGGCCAGGAATCATTAAAACTTGGAGCTATAGAAAACGCTTGACTTTTGCGGGTTAGGTTTCAGTTAATTGCGTTCGTCGTATTTTTTGAATTATCCTTTCAAATGAGGACTGGCGGTGATTAAAAAAAAAAGTTTTATGCTCGTGAGATAAATTCGTCGCTAAAAGTGTGCTAATGTAAACGAATGTAAACGACACGAACTTTCCCAGGCAAATATAAATCTCGAAAACAGTCAGTCGTCCGGCCAAAATTATGGCGCCAACTTTACTGTGAAATACATTGCCGATTTGAAGCCAAATGATTCTCACAGCCTAGCGAATCGGATAACGTTACGGAATACACTCCTATAACACAGCTTGTATACACGAGTTTTCTAATAGAGCGACAGATAAACACGGCAAACGTGAGCGTACTGTACGACCAGCAAAAACACGTGGGACATTTAATTTTCCCGGCAATTTCATTAATCGGTCAATATCAAAGAGGCTGCATTTCCACGCTTGTCATTTTTCTCCTAAAAGTGAGAGCGAGCTTTTAACGCAAGCTCCGGCTCTGGCGGTCGGTCTAATCTCGCGTGAAATTTCATACGTCAGGAGAAGACGTCGCTTTAAACTTGCCACGTGAAAATATTCACAGGAAAATTAATATCGCGAGCGCGCGCGCTGAGAAGTTCATCTATTTAATACAAGTAGAGCAGCTTTTAGTGAGCTGAGAGTGAAAGATTTCGGAAATCAAGGTACGCGCGAAAGCACAATACAGTGCGTGGGTAATTAGCGGCTCCGTCGACTCGTATAAACGCGCGTCGAATGCTCGGAGTTCTGGCGCGCACGAGAAGGGGGTATTAATTGGGTCGTTAATCGCAGTCACAATCACTCGCATTTAATTTATGAAATTGTTGGACTATGGCGGAGATGAAGAACACTTTCTCGGTGCGACTAACAGGGCTCGGATCTTTTTTTTTGGAAAACCACTATCTGCGAACGTTTTACCGCGCTAATCTCCGCGCTAATTATATGCGTAAACTTTCTCGGGATCTGTAACTATAACCCTTATCCTTCCACGAGAATTGCTCCCTCATTATCTCCCGAGCATAGCGGGTGTGTAGATGTGTGTAGATGGAGTTCACCGAAAGCTTCTGGAAAGGAAAGGAAGCTTACAGGGCGCGTCAAAGGAAATTAATTAACGCGCAACTATATTTTCCCGTCGGCGCTAGCATGAAAAATTCCGAATTTCTTGCGGTCATAAATCCGTTCCAAAACGTAGGTCTATATCTCTTTCGCGTCGAGTTACACATCGGAGCCTTATTTTCTTCGGGCGAACGGCTTTTTTGCCTAAGTTCTAGATACGTCCCCGCGTATCTTTTGTGCGAATTGTCGCCGCAGGTCGATGCAAAGTAGCGTCGGTCATTACCGAGCGGATCTCTGATGGCCCCGTATCTGTCATATGCGAGGATGAGAGGGTATACTGAATTTTTTTCGGGCTGGAGCTTTGCAAGCACTTATAGGTGAGTAATCGCGGCCGATAAGTTTAATAGAGCCGAAATCTGACCCTTTTAGCTCAAGGCCGCGTAGGGATTTTCACTTTTCTCGTGGGAATTCGTTGTATTTTAAGGGATGTACTTGGTACTCGGCCTGATCGTAGCTACTAAGAATAGATTTTTGAATAAAAATGTATGAGCTTTTGTGCGCTTCAAAATGTACATAAATTGATCGGTCGCGGAATTTCATTTGAATAGAATGTCCCGCTGATTTATGTGATTTTTCGATTGTATACCTATATATTTTCGAAGTGAACTCGGGAATCATCTCGTAAATCACGTGTGTCGAACATCGAAGAGAAATAAACAAAATTCATAAAAAAATATGACTCTCGCATTGCATAGAGCTATTATTACAATTTAGGTGCACAGTCTATTCTTTTCTATCATCGAAAAGCTTTTAAAAATCAACATCTATATACTTGAACTAAAATTTCCTTAAAGAGTAGGTATACATATAACTTAATAAGAAAGTCGATTCTACTCGAGATTGATTTCCGTCTTCAGCTTCTTTCACCCTCTCATCCCGATTCATATTACATAATTAATCATGAAACTCCCCAGAGCTGCATGGTCGATTGATTCGAGCCAAGAAAATTGCTACGAGAGCCGTAAAATAAAAAAAAAGAGAGAAGAAACTGCTGGCAACTATTTGATGATCGAGGAGTTATTCGCGCTTTATATTTAAAACTTGTCCTGAACTCGCGCAAAACGTATATTGATATCTCGTATACCTATATCTTTCGTATTCCTGTCTCGCGGCTGGTAAATATGAGACACGGATATCGAACAACGCCCTGACACGTCCGAAGAAAAGGAGCCAACTTCCGTGGAGGAAAAAGAGAAGTGCGCGCATTCTTTTTGATATTCAAACTTCATTGAATTTCGTTTAGCGTTTGAGGCTGAACATTCCTTACGTCGTTAGTCCTCTCGTGAGCTGTTTTTAGTTTTTACCTGTCTAAGAAGTGTTTGGAGTTGAGTTTTTGTCGCCCTTGAGTGTGATAATCGCTTTTCGAAGTCGACAAGTCACCGAGACTTACGAATAACTTTTTTTTTAAAGTTGTGCTGTTGAATTTTTAATACATTTCTGTATTTTCAAGCCTTTTGAGCAACAATATTAGAACGAAAGATAAAGTTGGGTGCTTGACATCGGATATGATAACGAAACCCTTTTTCGCGAAGAATAAGGAGATCTGATGTAGCATAATTTTGTAGGGTTCCTGCCTCATCTGAATTTCAAGAAGACCCGCATGTGCCGCTCTTTTTCAGAGAAACAAAAACTCGTGGCAGGATACTTTTTGATTAAGAAACCTACACTTAAAAAGTCGTGTACTTGAACCTCAATCATATAGATACTATCTCGATTCTCGATAAAATTGTAAAATAAAACTTCATCATTTAAGTCTTTGACGACTCCAAAAAGCACCTTTCCAGATTTTCTCACCTATAATACATATTTTATCACCGCGATCTTTTTGCTCCCGTTTGCCCGAAACAACTGCACAGCCTCACGACAAACTTTCTCTCCTCTTCGCCACGCAATGTTACAAAGACTTCTCGCTCTTTAAGGTATTCGCAAGTCGGTAACAAAGACTAAAGTTGCCATAGCCCAGCTGAGGATGTATACCTATACAAGTCGGGCTCGCTTCTCAAACGCTTGCATTATTAATCGAAGGAGCTGCTGCACCAGCATCGTCGCTCCGTCTGTCTACGGGATATGTCCGGGCGATAATTTAAATTGATCATCACGACGGCTGAGAAGGCTTCTCTTGACGTCAAACTGAATTGCGGAGGAGTCGGTTATGATTTGCTTGCTTTTGGCGCGTCATTAATGATTTCCATCGCATGGGACTGCTCTACAAAAGCGCTCTAATTGATGAAATTTCGTTTCAAGAATCTCATATTGAAAAACTTTTTGCGGTGAAGGAAGAATTGAAAATTTAATAGGGTTAGATCTTTTTAATGTGATGAAAGTTTATAGGCCAGGATTAGGTTATCTGCGCGGGAGATAGGTATCTACGAGAAGTTAAAGTTTCCTGTCGTAAAAGCAAAGCTGTGGAATCTGCGTTTGAATATAAGGGAAGTATATAGTGGATAATAAAGTTGATCCCCTTATGGTTAATGAAAGAGAGTTGGGAGAAGAAAAAGCGCAGGGATACAAGGATTAATCGGATTACATTCAATAAATAAAAATTTGACAATATCCCCAGTTTAAACCTCGAATGGACCGCATAAATTTATACGCGCATACTTGGCTCCAACCTAGCGCGCGAAGATTAATGAGGCCAGAAACAAATTTCGAAGATTTTCGATACGAAGAATCCATTATATTAGTCGGTTGCAGAATTATGGCGGTAGGATCACTAGGGATAATGGCGAGCGGAGAATTAAAGCTGCAGAGGAACAGCCTCTGGGCTGAAATTACTACATACTTTCTGCTGCATAAGAGATAATTAACTTGTGATGCGCTGCGCTTCTGGCCGCTTTTGTTCATTTTTTCTCCCTTTTTAGATACAAAAGCAAATAATTAATTGGCCACTTTCAAGACTTTGCTTGTAATTTGCGTATTCTTTTGCAGCGAAGTATACATCCGTTATATTATTTTATCTTTTTCAAGTTTTATCATTAAAAAAAGTTGGATTTATTAAAGTAAGTTATAATTCACTGTCACGATCCTGCTCTAATATAGTTTAATTTGGAGAATATCGTTTGTACATTTAGGACAAAGCAAAAGCTAGATAGGTGCATAAATTCTGTTGCAAATGTAATGTACTCGTATGTGTCGCACGTTCTAGAATTTACTGAACCGAGAGCAGAAGGTTCATCCCTCTCTGACGATATTAAATTATTGCGACCTTTCCCGAGGATGGTTATAGATTTTGGCATTTCACTATAATGAGAGATGATTTATTTACCCGCAATATACAAATGTTGACTTGATTTCACGCTCCAAATGTCGAGATAGCGTCAACAGAATTTAATCTATATAATATGTGTACATGTATCGTTAACGTCAATGGCGAAAAATTCGTAAATAAAATATTGCTTTTGCAAAAGTCGATATAAACTCGAGCTTTATACGAATGTGTTTTTATAACTGATTGATGTTTCTCGTGAATTTATCGGATATTTTTTTAATAAATAAAAATACACGCCAAACATCCCACGCGTTTTCATTGGTAAAAGCTCGGGTAAAAGCATAACATGAAATTTCAATTATGACGCAACAGTTTATTTACAGCATTCCGAAATAAGCCGATTACCCGAACCTCGATAAACATTAAATCAGTTGTATAATGCGCACTTAGTAGACGTATACAAACAGTGGCTTCGCCATCGATTTTATTGAAGAGATATCAAAACACGGAACGAGACGCTAGAATCGAGAAAAGCTCCATATATAGGAAGGACAAATATTTAATCGTCTGAGCTCTCGGCTAGCTCCTCAATAAAAACATCTCCTTTCTTGAGAAACGCTTGAAAAAACAGAAGAAACAACGCAGTCCGAGCTGTAACTTTAAGTTTCCATAGATGAGCTTTCGCAAAGCTCCCAATCAAAAGCTCTGAATAATCATCAGCTATCGAGCGAAACTTGAACCTTTCACCTTATCTCCTATCATACATATATATATACGTAGACACACGCAAGTAGCGTGAAATAGTATATACATGCGGGCTTTATAGCGCCGTTAATGATTCGAAATCTCTACCTCTCTCTCTCTATCTCGCGTTTCTGCACGTTGTTGTTAGCGCGAAAGAGGGAGCATATAACAGTAGTGTATTCACGACGAAGCACAAGAGTACAATGCAAACGGCGACAGCAGTGCAAACTACCGAGCCTCTTTCTACAATTCTGGTGGGTACACACCTGGAAGTTCCTGGTCTTTGTCTCGAGTATGCTTTACTTAGGTCGTTTTTACAGAGTCGCGGTCTTTGCCAGCGAACTCGGAGACTTTTTCGCGGATTTATAATGCAGATTGTACTACAGTGTGTGCTTTTTTTTTCTTTTGTAGGATGTGGGTATACTGACAGTAAGGCCCAAAACGAGTGGAACGAAAATCAATCAATTTCTTTCAGACATCAATCATTCACGCGCGGCTTGATATACATCCATCCGACTCGTATACAGAGTAATCCAATTTTCTCCGAAAACTTCAAGCGCGTATTTTCCTTTTATAAGCAATTAAGCGCCGTAGTATACACAGAACTCTCTATGTGATTTCGCTCGAAGCCAACGCGAGCGTTTGTAATCCAGTATATACCTATGTGATGTGTCTGTGTGACGCGAGCAAGCGCGGGGCGCACAGAAGAACCTTTATATAATAGAGAAAATCCTAATATTTTGGAAAATTTATTATAGATACGGGAGTGATCGGCATATAATGAAAGCGAGTATATGTATATCAATTATTTTCTGATAATATATTCGCTTCGCATCATTGTTACGTCAGATTATATTTCAGACGGATTAGCAAGTTTATCAACATAACATCGTCGTGTTATCGAACAAATTATTAGTGCTATTATATTCGAAACTGGATCCAACAGGCGTTCATCAGGACTATCCAGGAAATTTATACAAGTTATAGTAGATCGATTCCATAATTCCCATATTTCCCATAGTTTCAAGTGCGTTTTATCATGCGAGTTGTTGTATTATATACTTTAGAAATATATCAACGCGGATCACGCATAACAGCTTATTTCCTCAGCGAAAATATCCCGGCTGTAAAATACAAAAGATCTCGTCGTATTTTCCAATCTATCCCAGCGGCGTTCGTAAAATAAAACGAGAAAAAAAAAAGTACACAAAGCCCGCGCAAGAAAGCACACGCGAGCTTGCATCCAATTTCCGGCGATCCGCAGCAGTCGCCGTATATTCATTACGCGACTTGAAGAACTTTCTTCATTTAACCCGCTGCAACAGCGGCATCTCCGCGACACTAAATTCAAAACACTGCGGCAAAATTGGAGCGCCTTAGGAACCGAGAGCATCTTCATATACCCGCATATGTCGTTATTTTACACACAGCGTAACCTTATATTTTCCCCCCGAGCCCGCGCATTATATTCCCTCTTCACTCGTCAATTTGCACCGCGCGGTAAAGCCCTTAACGAACTTGCTCTCGTTTGCCTGGCTAAGCTTAACGTAATTAAATTTTCGGCAAAGGCGAATCTCCTCTTGTGCAAATTGTTACATACGATGTACAGTTGCTGCCCAACTCCGTGTATATAAGTCCTCCCCGTAGTGTATTTACGATACACAGAAGAGAGCTTTGTATCACCACTACACAAGCTGTTATTTCAAAAGCCTAACAACGTTGCAGGTAGTGAAGATGATGATGGTCGTAGTGATAATATTCGCTGTCTGCTGGCTACCCTTCCACGTCTACTTCATCGTGACGTCGTACCTGCCTGAACTGACAAACGAGCCCTACATCCAGGAGCTCTATCTTGCCATCTACTGGCTAGCCATGTCCAACAGCATGTACAACCCGATCATCTATTGTTGGATGAATTCCAGGTATGTCATATACGTCTCTACGTATACAAGCGAGCAAGTTTAATCCCATTTTAATAATGACCACAGCAGTGTACCTATGCGAGCAGCGCGCGAATCATCGGAGGCAAACAAATTTGCGGCGGTGGCAGCAGAATTCCTCTCTTTCTCTCTCTCTCTCTCTCTCTCTCTCTCTCTCTCTCTCTCTCTCTCTCTCTCTCTCTCTCTCTCTCTC